>ML663562.1:38732941-38806963 GCA_007570785.1 Antilocapra americana | reverse complement strand
TTCCATGTCCTGGCTATTGTAAACAATGCAGCGATGAACATTGGGGTGCACGTGGCTCTTTCAATTCTGGTTTCCTCGGTGTATATGCCCAGCAGTGGGATTGCCGGGTCATATGGCAGGTCTATTTGCAGCTTTTTAAGGAACCTCCACACTGTTTTCCATAGTGGCTGTACTAGTTTGCATTCCCACCAACAGTGTAAGAGGGTTCCCTTTTCTCCACATCCTCTCCAGCATTTATTGCTTGTAGACTTTTGGATGGCAGCCATTCTGACTGGTGTAAAGTGGTACCTCATTGTAGTTTTGATTTGCATTTCTCTGATAATGAGTGATGTTGAGCATCTTTTCATGTGTTTGTTAGCCATTTTTATATCTTCTTTGGAGAAATGTCTGTTAAGTTCTTTGGCCCACTTTTTAATTGGGCTGTTTATTTTTCTAGAATGGAGCTGCAGGAGTTGTTTGTATATTTTTGAGATTAATTGTTTGTCTGTTGCTTCATTGGCTATTATTTTCTCCCATTCTGAAGGCTGTCTTTTCACCTTGCTTATAGTTTCCTTTGTTGTGCAAAAGCTTTTATACAATTCCTATCAAGCTACCAGAGGTCTTTTTCAAAGAATTAGAACAAATAATCTCTCAATTTGTATGGAAATAAAAAAAACCTCGTATAGCCAAAGCAATCTTGAGAAAGAAGAATGGAACGGGCGGAATCAACCTACCGGACTTTAGGCTATACTACAAATCCACAGTCATTAAGACAGTATGGTACTGGCACAAAGACAGAAATATAGATCAATGGAACAGAATAGAAAGCCCAGAGATAAATCCACGCATCTATGGACACCTTATCTTTGACAAAGGAGGCAAGAATATACAATGGAGAAAAGACAACCTCTTTAACAAGTGATGCTGGGAAAACTGGACAGCCACTTGTAAAAGAATGAAACTAGATCACTTTCTAACACCATACACAAAGATAAACTCAAAATGGATCAAAGATCTAAGCATAAGACCAGAAACTATAAAACTCCTAGAGGATAACATAGGCAAAACACTCTCTGCTATAATCCAAAGCGGGATATTCCATGACCCACCTCCCAGAATACTGGAAATAAAAACATGAATAAACAAATGGGACCTAATTAAAATTAAAAGGATATTCATTTTATAAATATTTATCAAATTATACATATATGCTTGTGCATTCCTCTGTATGTGCATTGTATTTCACAGTAAAAGCAATGTCAAAATCAAATGAAATAAATACTTTGGGTATACGGTTTCTTTTTAGAGTGATGATGCTTTGAAATTAGTGGTAATAGGTACACAACTGTGTGACTATATTAAGCACCACTAGATTGTACATTTTAAATGAGTGAATTTTATGGTATGTGAATATATCTCAATAAGGCAGTTTTTGAAAAACGCATTAGCACAGCAGGATATTCTTCTCATTTCTGCCTATCATTAATTAGATTTGAGAAATGCATGAGCCTTTAAAGAATTACCTTGTAAATCAATCTGTGCCCTATATATTTTTTTAAATTAGTCTTCTTGATTTTTATTGGTTTTGTTCACAATCGGAAATCTTTATTCAATATTCAACAAATGAAACACTGTTTCTGATGCTTTTACCAAACTGCAATTATTGAAAACAAAACATTGTAAAGAGAAAGACATTTAAACTTAGAAGCAACTTAACACACATGCACTGCAAAATAAGAGAGGAACAGAACAAATTAACAACAAGAACTCAAATAGTGTACAAGGTTTACTTTTGAAATTTTATATTTCATAATTACATTTTGGGTTATATGGCTTTGGGGAAGAATCTTTTATGTAACTCCAGTTTTTTTCTTTTTAATGGATAAACCTATGTTCTGTACTGTTATGGAACAAAATTGAAAAGGTCTGTGATCTAGATTTGGTAAAATCATAGAGGCAAGTTTTTTGTCAAAATATTTTTTAAGGTAGCCCAAAAAAAGTACTTATGAAAATATTTGGACTGAAATATATATACTTTTCAATTTAAAAGTTGAAAATAGGCTTCATTTACTAGAATTTCCTCCAAAGTTACTAGTTACTCAGCATCTTTAAACAAATTATTTTCTAAGCTAAAACTTATATAGTCTACAGCAAAGAGTCAATTAATGTTTGTCAACACTTTCAAATTTATTTATCAATGACATACAATTTTATGAAAATTTTTAAATAATAAAATCATATTGAGAAAACATTCTTCAAAACAAATTTCAGTGACACAGTAGAAACAGATACAACTGATACACTGGTTAAAGGATATAAAGTGAAAGTCGCTCAGTCATGTCCAACTCTTTGCGACCCCATGGACTGTATAGTCCATGGAATTCTCCAGGCCAGGATACTGGAATGGGAAGCCTCTCCCTTCTCCAGGGGATCTTCCCAACCCAAGGATTGAATCTAGGTCTCCCACATTGCAGGCAGATTCTTTTTTTTACCAGCTGAGCCACAAGGGAAGCCCAAAGGATGTGAATAAGTATCAAAATTAAGAATTCTGGTTAGACCACTCTAATGTTTAAATAATCAATACAAATATTTTATGCTTTAATATTCACAGATATATGTCATACCATTTAGAAAAAAAAATTTTTGAGAACAAATTTGAATAGAACTCTTTATTACTCTAACTATAACTATGGTGGTGGTAGTTTGGTGCTTAAATTGTATCCAACTCTTGCAATCGCACAGCCTAGCCCGCCAGGCTCCTCTGTCCATGGGATTTCCCAGGCAAGAATACTGGAATGGGTTGCCATTTCCTTCTCCGGGGTACCACATTTTGTCAGAATTCTTCTCTATGACCCGTCTGTCTTGGGTGGCCCTGCACAGCAAGACTCATAGTCTCATTGAGTTATACAAGCCCCTTCACCACAAATAGGCTGTGATCCATGAAGTGGTAATGAAGTATAGTTGATTTACAATGTTGTGTTTATTTCTGGTGTCCACCAAAATGATTCATTTATATATATATACATACGTGTGTGTGTGTGTGTGGGTGCTTTTCTGATTCTTTTTCATTACAGTTTATTACAAAATTTCAAATATAATTCTCTGTGCTATGGGCTTCCCTGAGCGATCAGTTGGTAAAGAATTCACCTGCAGTGCAGGAGATCCCGGTTCGATTCCTGGGTCGGGAAAATCCGATGGAGAAGGGACAGGCTACCCATGGGGTCTCAAAGAGTTAAACACAGCTGAGCGACTTAAACTTTCCCTTTCTCTGTACTATACAGTAGGACCTTATTGTTTATCTATCCTATTTATGGTAGTTTGTATCTCCTAATCCCAAACTCCTAATTCATAGCTCCCTACCTTCCTTTCCCCTTTGGCAACCATAGGTTTGTTTTCTATGTCAAGAATCTGTAGCATCATTTTTAGACTCCATGTATAAGTGGTATCATAATGGTATTTGTCTTTCTCTGACTCATTTCACTTTGTATAATAATCTCCAGGTCTATCCATGTTGCTCTAAATGGCTTTATTTCAGTCTTTTTATGGCTGAGTAATATTCTATTGTGTGTGTGTGTGTGTGTGTGTGTATATATATATATATATATATATATATATATATATGCGACTTTTTATTTATCCATTACTCTGTCAATGGACATTTAGGTTGCTTCCATGTCTTGGCTATTGTAAATAGTGCTACTATAAACATTGAGGTGCATGTATCTTTTTTTAATACTTTCTTGGGGTTTTTTTGTTTGTTTGTTTCTGTCTTTAGCCAAATGAGACTTCTAAAAATGTTTGTTTATGTATGGCTGTGTTGGGTCTTTATTGCTGCTCTGGCTTCTCTCTAGTTACAGTGACCAGGGGCCACTCTCTGTTAGAGGTGCTTGGGCTACTTCTGGTTGTAGTGGCTTCTCTTGCTGCTGAGCACAGGTTCTACTAGGCATGAAGGCTTCCAGCAGTTTTGCTGTGGGGGCTCTAGAGCATGAGCTCAGTAGGTGAGGCTCATGGGTTTAGATACCCCTCGGCATGTGGAATCTTCCTGGACCAGGGATGAAACACATGTTCCCTTCATTGTCAAGCAAATTCTTAACCCCTGGGAAGTCTGGGATGCATGTATCTTTTTGAATGAGAGCTTTATCCTGATATATGCCCAGGAATATGATTGCTAGATCATATGGCAACTCTATTTTTGTTTTTTTAAGGAACCTCCATCTATTCTCCATAGTGGCTATATCAATTTGCATTCCCACCAACAGTGTAGAAGAGTTCCCTTTTCTCCACAGCCTCTTCAGAATTTGTTATTTGTAGACTTTCTGATGATGGCCATACTGGCCAGTGTGAGGTGATACCTCATTGTAGTTTTGATTTGTATTTCTCTAATAATTAGCAATGTTGAGCATCTTTACATGGGCCTACTGGCCATCTGTTTGTCTTCTTCAGAGAAATGTTTCTCTAGGTTTTCTGACCATTTTCAATTGGGTTGTTTGGTTTATTTTGATATTGAGTTAAATGAGCTGTTTGTTTATTTTGGAAATTAAATCCTTGTCAATCACTTCATGTGTACATATGTTCTCCAAGTTCATAGGTTGTATTTTCATTTTGTTTATGATTTCCTTTGCTGTGCACAAGCTTATTGGTTTCATTAGGTCCCATTTGTTTATTTTTCCTTTTATTCCTATTGCCCTGGGAGACTTACCTAAGAAAACGTTTCTACAATTTATGTCAGAAAAAAATTTTGCCTACATTCTCTTCTAGGGGCTTTATGGTATCATTTATGGTCTTATATTTAAGTCTGTAAGCCATTTTGAGTTTTTGTATGTGTGTGTATGATGTACAGGAGTGTTCTATCTTTGTTGATTTATATGTGACTGTCCAACTTTTCCACCAATTCCTGAAGAGACTATCTTTTCTCCATTGTATATTCTTGCCTCCTTTGTTGAAAATTAATTCACCATGGGTGTGTGGATTTATTTCTGGGCTCTCTATTTTGTTCCATTGATTCATATATCTGTTTTTGTGCCAGGACCCTGCTGGTTTAATTACTATGGTTTTTTATTATTGTCTAAAGTCTGGGAGGGTCATGCCTCCAGCTTTGTTCTTTTTCCTCAAGATTATTTTGGCAATTCTGGGTCTTTTGTGGTTTCGTATAAATGTTCAAACTATTTGTGTTAGTTCTGTGAAAAACATTCTGGGTAATTTGATGGAGATCACATTAAATCTGTAGATTGCTTTAGGTAGTAAGGCCATTTTAACAATATCAATTCTTCCAAAACAGTTAGAGTCATTTCATGCACAACCCCACATAAATTTATATATGTATATGTACACACACAAATTTAATTTTACAGAGGTTTCATACTATTGTGGGAGTTCAGAATAGGCTTTCCCAAGATATGATACTTCGGCATGTGGATTATTTTGAATGAAAGGCAATGGAATTCCTGTGGGTTCAACAAAAACTATTGCCTCTCCCTTGTCTGTGACTGAACTGAGCTGAACTGAACTAACTTCCTAGAAGAATTTAAATTGAGGAACTTTTTCTAGAAAAAAAATTATTATCAGATACAACTTGTTTTTAATCTTTTTCTCATACTATGTGGCATACAGGACCTTTGTTCCCCAACCAGGGATGGAATCTGTGTCCCCCTGCAGTGGAAGCTCAGAGTCTTAACCACTGGACCACCAGGAAGTCCCTACCAGATATAGCTTTTATTTAAGTAACCCCATATATATGGCAGAGCAAACCTCTAATTACTAACATTGGCTGCTTTTGTGTACCATTAAAAACTTTCTTGTCCTTGGAAGCCCCAAGGTGCTATCCCATTCCTTAGCTCAGGATGGCATACATATCTCATTTTACCTTTCTGTCTCTGAACCTCTCATGTCTGTGGGGTTCTCATATATATAAAATTCAATTCAATTTTCTTCAGTTAATATGTCTCATGTCATTTTAATTATTTGACCAGTAAAAAAGACCCAAAGAAGGGAAGGGTAAGGCAACTTTTCCTCTTTCCAACACTATACATGCAAGCCTGTATTTTTGACTTAATAATGTATGTGTCTCAAACACAACCTTCCATGTAGATAAGAAGTTAATGATTTAGAGATTTTGCTGAAGCCATTTACAGGAATATTGCTGTTTTGTTTACCCTGTCCACCAGATCTAAATTAATGTTCAGAGGCTTTCAGCATTACTCAATAGTGTAGTCTGTGGGGGAAGACTCCCAACCATGTATAAAGAGGTCTTACTCTTTTGTTTCAGGTCAACAATTTAAATTCTGACTCTTGCTGCTAGACTTGCTAACTTCTCAAGAAAATCTCCCTCCCAAAGTATCAGAAAAAAAGTTTACTTTTCACATAATTTTATATTTCCTACATTTGTTTCATTCAGCAAATATTTATTTAATAACTACTGGGTTATTAAATAACTTAGACAAGGTCCTAGAGGTTAACATTTTATTGACATATTTACTGATGTTTTCTGCAGGAGTCCAGCCCCGGCGGGGTCCGGGGGTCTTGAGGGATGAGTGGCATCAGTGGAAGAACTGAGCTGAGTCGATGTGTGGTGATGGAGCAATCTCTCTTTATTGCTGTTAGTTTTGTGGGGGTGATGGAGAAGTCTCTCACTTTATTTTTGTTAGTTTATAGTTTTATAGCCAAAAATCATCCCCATTACATCACAAATATTCTATACAATTTTTTTTTCTGCCTACCATCAACAACTTTAACATTAAGCTCATTTTCCTTGCAAAAAGGTCAGATTTCTGCATAATTAGACTTAACAATATTATGCTTACCATTTGAATGTCTCCAGCATACTTCAGATAAGTACATCAATCTAAGTAGAAAGGTTACATTTTTCTTACTAGGTGCAACCATATAGAAGCTAGAGAGAGGGGCTTAAGCTTGAAACTTTTATTCTATTAACCTATTTTGGTTCTTACAAGGAAAGAGAAAAGAGGACAGAGAGACAGTTTAGCAGCACGCTTTAACAAAGAAGCCCTATTAACCCTACAACTACTAAAATGAATTCCTATGTCTACATAATCCTAAAGTAATCAATATCTCCAACTATGCTGGCCACAGTTATGAGCATTCCTAAGTCCCAATCCAGCCTGATTTCTTCAAGGAAGGGAGCCTCCTCCGTGCGTGGTCGGGGGAGTGGGAGGTGGAAAGATGACCCAAGTACGAGCCGCTCTGGTGGTGGCCTTGCCATGACCCCCAGAGAACTCTTGGTAAACTCCGCAGTAACTAGTAGGAGGTATAGTAATCTATTTAAATGTCCCTTATTCCTCCTTAGTCCTCAAGAAAGGGAATCTGCCTTCCCGGATCCTCTGAGGGAAATAAGGTCTGAGGGAATTATCTCAGACACGTGTACCCCAATGAATTGGGGATGAATTGTTTGTTTGTTTGTTTGTTTGTTTGTTTTAATTTTTTTTCACTTTCTGAAATTTTTTTTCTTTTTTCTTTTTTTAATTTTCTTTACTTTATTGTGTTGGTTTTGCTATACATTGACATGAATCCACCATGGGTATACATATGCTCCCCCCCCCCCACCCCCGGGAAATCTCGCTGCACCAGCCCCGAGCATCAATCCTGGGCTGGCGATTGATTAGACATATGAAAATTAACATGCTTCAATGCCCTTCTCCCATATCATCCCACCCTTACCCTCATCCACAGAGTCCACGAGTCTATTCTATACATCTGCATTCCTTTTGCTGTCTCGCATGTTGGGTTCTCGTTACCGTCTTTCTAAATTCCATATATATGTGTTAATATACTGTATTGTTGTTTTTGCTTCTGGCTTACTTCACTCTGGATAATGGGCTCCAGTTTCGTCCATCTGAGTAGAATTGCTTCAAATGAATTTTTTTTAATGCTGAGTAATATTCCATTGTGTATATGTACCACAGCTTTCTTATCCATTCGTCAGTTGATGGGCATCTAGGTTGCTTCCATGTCCTGGCTATTGTAAACAATGTGGCGATGAACATTGGGGTACACGTGTCTCTTTCACTTCTGATTTCTTTGGTGTGTATGCCCAGCAGTGGGATTGCTGGGTCATAAGGTAGTTCTATTTGCAGTTTTTTAAGGAATCTCCACACTGTTCTCCATAGTGGCTGTACTAGTTTGCATTCCCATCAACAGTGTAAGAGGGTTCCCTTTTCTCCACATCCTCTCCAGGATGAATTCTTTCCAACTGGGACTGACCTACTGAGATGAGCCAATGTTCCAAGCATGGATAGAACTCCCAAGAAAAATACCAGGGGGTGCCTAGCCCGGGATGCCCCAATAAAGAAAGTCAGCTTTGCAATTTCTTTCTTAGTCTCGTGACCTTGTCATCCGAGCAAGGGGGCGTCCTGATGGCTCCCAGCAGTTTTCCTTCCCAGTGACTAAGCTATTTTATAATGCTGATGCCCTCTAAGAGTTCTACCCCTCAATCAGTTGACAGGATAGAAAAGTCTGTCTGTTTATTCACTAAAATGAGAATAAATAAAAGTAGATTAAAATAACTACTCACTATTGAAAAAATGTTTATTATTTACATTCAACAATTTTTTTTTTACTGTTACTATACACAAGGCATGGGGGCTTCCCACATAGTGCAGATAAAGAACTCACCTGCCCATTGCAGGAGATGTAGGAGACCCAGGTTTGGTCCCTGGGTTGGGAAGATTCCCTGGAGAAAAGAATGGCAACCCACTCCAATATTCTTGCCTGGAGAATCCCATGGACAAAGGAGCCTAGCAGCCTACAGTCCATAGGAATTGCAAAGAGTTGGAAGTGACTAAAGGGACTTAGCTGGCCAGCCAGCCACACACAAGGCATAGGAAAAGGTATTTAAAGAAAGTGTTCCTATAGTTTGAGATTACACAGACTATTACTTCTTTTTATTTTTTTTCTTTACTTTATTGTGTTGGTTTTGCCATACAGTAACATGAAACTGCCATGGGTCTACACAAGCTTCCCCTCCAGAACCCCCCTCCCTCCCCCCTCCCGACTCCCTCCCCCTGGGACATCCGGGTGCACCAGCCCGGAGCATCAACCCTGGGCTGGCCATTGATTTCACATATGGTAATTAACATGTTTCAATGTCTTTCTCCCATATATTACTTCTTTTTAATTTTAATTTTTATTACTAAATATTTGAGTACTACAAAATAGTATTTATGTTAATTAACATCTGCACCTGTATTTAGTTCAGTCAGTTCAGTTCAGTCACTCAGTCATGTCTGAATCTTTTCGACCCCATGGACTGCAGCATGCCAGGCTTCCCTGTCCATCATCAACTCCCGGAGCCTACTCAAACTCATGTCCATTGAGTCAGTGATGCCATCCAACCATCTCATCCTCTGTCATCCCCTTCTCCTCCCATCTTCAATCTTTCCCAGCATCAGGGTCTTTTCAAATGAGTCAGTTCTTTGCATCAGGTGGCCAAAATATTGGAGTTTCAGCTTCAGCATCAGTCCTTCCAATGAATATTCAGGACTGATTTCCTTTAGGATGGACCAGTTGGATCTCCTTGCTGTCCAAGGGACTCTCAGGAGTCTTCTCTAACACCACAGTTAAAAAGCATCAATTCTTCTACACTCAGCTTTCTTTATAGTCCAACTCTCACATCCATACGTGACTACTGGAAAAACCATAGCTTTGACTACAAGGACATTTGTTGGCAAAGTAATGTCTCTGCTTTTTAATATGGTATCTAGGTTGGTCATAGCTTTTCTTCCAAGAGCAAGCGTCTTTTAATTTTATGGCTGCAGTCACCATCTGCAGTGATTTTGGAGCCCAAAATATAAAGTCTGTCACTGTTTCCATTGCTTCCCCATCTATTTGCCATGAAGTGATGGGACCAGATTCCAAGATCTTAGTTTTCTGAATGTTGAGTTTTAAGCCAACTTTTTCACTTTCCTCTTTCACTTTCATCAAGAGGCTCTTTAGTTCTTCTTTGCTTTCTGCCATAACCTGCATATCTGAGGTTATTGATATTTCTCCTGGCTATCTTGACTCCAGCTTGTGCTTCCTCCAGCCCAGCATTTCTCATGATGTACTCTGTATATAAGTTAAATAAGCATGGTGACAATATACAGCCTTGATGTACTCCTTTTCTGATTTCGAACCTGTCTGTTGTTCCATGTCCAGTTCTAACTGTTACTTTTTGACCTACATACAGATACACCTGTGTATTGAGCACCAAATTTGAGAAATACAGTATTATTATTTCAATTGACATTTCCAATATAATCTTCCTTAAACCTCAAAGGTAATTACCATCATGAATTTGGTGTTTATTATCCTTATAAAATTTTTAGTGCTTTTCCTATATAGGTACATATCCATAAATAGTATATGACACTTTCTGCTAGTTTTTTTTAATTTGCCCATAATCAAAACTTTATTGAAAAACTGACACCAAAATAGGAGAGCACTGCTGTATACCTTACAAAATTAAATGCAATTACATTATCTTGGTAGATTAACTGGAATCACTGAACTGATAAGGCTTTCTGTGATAGAACACAAATTCAAGAACTTGTGTGGATCATTAGTGTGGCTTCCTTCTAATGAACAGCCTTCTGTGAGTCTGGCCTTTCCTCCTGTTGGCTGGCACAGCACTGTTGAACAGCCTGCACAAAGCACTACTGTCTAAGCATGGCTGAAAACCGTGGTAATCTTGTAGCAACCTGGACATTTTACATCCATGAAGTAAGAATTTGGACTTTGAACCAGCCATTTCTTTTTATGTTTTTTCTTTTCCTCGTCCAAGGAAGGATGCAGTAAATCTCTAGCTAAAGGCATGTTGATCCTTTTGCAAGCCCAGCCTGTGCAGATCTCTAAGGCAACACCCCCAGCAAGCAGCACGCAACCTCTGCTAGTTTTAATACTTTAAACAAAAGATGTCATAACACTATTCATATCTTCTGCAACTTATTTTTTTCACTTATTATATTCTTAAATTTTACCCACATTAATACACATAGTTTAACTTTATTCATGTGAAGCATCAGATGGATAGACAGATAGGGAGATACTGAGACAGAGACAGATAGACTGACCATTGTATGAACATACTACAGTTTATCCATTCTCCTGTGAATGGACAGATAAATTGTCTCCAATTTATCCTGATTCAAACAATAGAGCAGTTAAGATTCTCATACAAATCTTTTTATGTACATGGTATTAATTATATGCATCTGAGAGTGCAAATGCATTTCAACTTCATCAAATATTTTCAAAATTTTACAAAATAACCCTCAGACCAAAGGATTTTACAAATTAACCCTTGCACCAGAAGTGTAGGATCTCCCCTTGATCTACAATTTCACTCTTTGTATTGGCTGGCTTTTTCATTTTTTGCGGTATGATGAATGTGAAATTGTATCTCACTATGGTTTTACTTTGCTTTTCTCCAATTGCTAATTAAAATGAGCATATTTTTAATGTTTATTGCCCATGCAGACTTTCTTTTCCTTTGTCCATTTTTCTACCAGGATTTCTTTTGCTTATTAATTTCAAGGAGTTCTATTTCTTAACAATAAAACTTTGCGGTTACCTCTGATGCAAATGTACCTCTCAACCGGCATCTTGTCTTTTGACCTATGTAAGGTATGTATTTTTTAATATTATTTATTTATTTGGCTTCGTAATAAATGCAGTTGCTGTGTATAGTCTTAGCTGCCACACACTGGCTCTCCGTTGTGGCACATGGGGTTAGTTGCCCCATGGCATGTGGGATCTTAGTCCCCAGACCAAGGATTGAACCCACATCCCCTGTATTGCAAGGCAGATTCCCAACCACTGGACCTCCAGGGAAGTCCCAAGGTATGTATTTGATGTAGCTGTGCTGTGCTCAGTCACTTAGTCACTCAGTCGTGTCTGACTCTGCGACCCTATGGACTGCAGCCCTCCAGGCTCCTCTGTCCTTGGGATTCTCCAGGCAAGAATACTGGAGTGGGTTGCCACTTTAGTGGATCTGGATGCCCTCCTCCAGGGGATATTCCCGACCCAGGGATGGAACTCGCATCTCTTACGTCTCCTGATTGGCAGGCAAGTTCTTTACCACTAGTGCCACCTGGGAAGAATTTTAACTGTAGTCAGACTTGATACTTTTCCTTTTATGATTGTGTTTTTGTGTATATATCTTATTTAAAAATCCTTTCCTATCCTAAAGACATAATATATTCTCAAGGTTTTGACAGTTTAAAATTTTGGCTTTTCACATTTAGGTATTGGTTCCTCTGGAATTCATCTTTGTATGTGGGGTGGGGAAGGGATCTAATTTTAATATATTCTCTAAGAAAAAAACTGTTGTTTTATCACCATTACTGAATCATTTCCCCACACCTCATTATGATACTGCTATCATACTAAGTTTCCACATGTGCATCAGCTCCTCACTCTGTTCTTCACATCTATTTGTCTGTCTTTACTTTGTGTACATTACTACAGTTTTATAGTAAATATTAATGCTTGGGGAGGCAAGTTTTCCTCACCTTGTTCACCAAAATTCTCGTGGTTCTTCATGCCTTTCTGCTCTTCCAGTTAAATTTAAATACAAGCTTCCCAATTTGAATAAAATGCTGTTGGAATTTTGACTGGAGTGGAAGCACATTGAACTCATAAATTATTTGGGGGGTAAGTTGATACATCTATACATTTTCCTGATGTTCAGAAATTCCTGTTTCTGAATATTGTATCTTTTTACACTTACAAAGACTTTCTTTAATGTCTTACAATAAAATGTTATAATTTTCTATGTGAAGATATTATACCCCTTTTGTTAAATTTATTCCTAGGTACCTTATATTTTTGTTGTTGCTATTACAAATGGTAACATTTTAAGTCTCTATGTGATGTCTGAGATTTCCTCAAAATAATTCAGGTTGGACTTTGGAACCATGTTAATGTTTTATGGATTCAAAAAAGAAAATTATATTGCTAAGGATGCAGGAGTTGGGGAAGATACCAAATTAAATACCAACAGGAAAAGAATGAGCCAAATTTTACTTCAAATGAGTAATGAAAAAGTGAAAGTGAAAGTCACTCAGTCGTGTCTGACCCTTTGCAACCCCATGACTATACAGTCCATGGAATTCTCCTGGCCAGAATACTGGAGTGGGTAACCAGTTCCCTTCTCCAGAGGATCTTTCCAATCCAGGGACTGGATCCAGGTCTCCCGCATTGCAGGCAGATTCTTTACTAGCTGAGCCACCAGGGAAGCCCCAAATGAATAATAAATGACATTGATTGGGAAGGAAAAATAACCCAATATTTAGAAGTTCTAAATATATTTGCAGTTTAAAGACAAAAAGAACCACAAGTAAATATTGAAGTCCAACAAGTAGATTGCTTTTTTAAAGTGCTAGAGATATAGGAGTTATAAAAATATGAAACATATTATGACATAAATGGTCTATAACTAATTGAATAAAATAAGACTCCATTAATCCATTCTTACAATAAATAAAAAATAAAGGGAATGAAAATTTCAACTTGTAAACATAGATGAAAAGATGGAGGTAAAAATCACCATTTGCAACCATCATAGTAAGAACTGATTTTATTTTATTTTTTTTAAGAACTGATTTTAAAAGAATTATAAATAATTCTAAAATGAGTGGGTATAAGTTTGATAAGGAATGGGACATTTATATAATGTTGGGATACCCTGAAAAATTACTTTTTTTTCAATATAAGCATTTCTTTTAATGGAAAATACAATGTAAAAACTGCCAAAATTCAGAAGGTGTTTGGTGATAACTTTCTGTTTCTGAAATATCAAGTTCATGATCTTTTTGATCATTGTTTTTACTTTTACTATTTTGTACACATATTAGGTGTTTATATTTGCTGTGAAATCTCAAAGCTGTATGACATTTTTAAAATTTTTTATTAGTGTACAAAAATTACTTATTAATTACATAGGGAAAAAATTAGCTATATAGTGGAGAAACATGGCAGACTACTTTAACCAAGGGTTCAAACTTAACATCACCAGTACTGAGATAAACTTACATCTGTGCCTACTGATGGGATGCACTGAGAGGGACACAGTGATGCACTTCTATGTCATTTCTGCTAAAATGCATAACCTGGATCTGATCATGAGAATGGATCACATAATCCAACCTGGGGGACACTTTGCATAACTGGCCTATACTCTTCCCTGGTGGCTCAGACAGTAAAGAATCCACCTGCAATGCAGGAGACCTGGGTTCAGTCCCTGAGTTGGGAAGATTCCCTGGAGGAGGGCACGGCAACCAACTCCATTATTCTTGCCTGGAGAATCCCCATGGACAGAGCAGCCTGGCAGGGTACAATCCATGGGGTCACAAAGAGTTGAACATGACTGAGTGACTAAGCACACACAGCACATATTCTTCAAAGAGCTTTCCTGGTAGCTGAGCTGGTCAAGAATCCACCTGCAATGCAAAGACCCTGGTTCAATTCCTAAGTCAGGAAGATCCCCTGGAGACGTGATAGGCTACCCACACAAGTATTCTTGCCCTTCCCTGGTGGCTCAGATAGTAAAGAATCTGCCTACAATGTGGGAGACCTGGGTTCAATCCAGTTCATGGGGTCACAGTGTCAGACATGACTGAGCAACTAAGCATAGCACAGCATACTCTTCAAAACTGTCAGAATCATAAAACGTTTTTTAAAATTGTTACTGGAATATAGTTGATCCACAACATTATTTTAGTTTCAGGTGTACAGCAAAGTGAATCTGTTATACGTATACATATATCGGACATTACAGAGTATTGAGTAGAGCTCCCTGTGCTATATAGTCCTTATTAGTTCTCTATTTTATATATAGTAGTGTGTATATGTTGTATATGTCAATATCAATCTTCTAATTTATCCCCCTCACCCTTGCCCCCTTGTAACCTTAAGATTATTCTCTACAACTGTAACTCTTTCTGTTTTGTAAGTAAGTTCATTTGTACCCTTTTATTTAGATTCCACATATAAACAATATCATATTAGTCTTTCTCTGTCTGACTTACTTCACTCAATATGATAATCTCTAGGTTCATCAGTGTTGCTGCAAATGGCATTATTTCACTCTTTCATGGCTGAGTAATATTCCATTTTATATATATATATATATATATATATATATATATGTACCATTTATGGCTAAGTAATATTCCATTGTATTTATCCAATCCTGTTGATAACATGCAAAATCCTACTGTATAGCACAGGAAACTACATTCAATATCCTGTGATAAACCATAATGGGAAATAACATGAAAAAAAAGTATATATATGTATGTACAACTGAATCACTTTGCTGTACAGCAGTAATTAATACATTGTAATACAACTGTACCTCAATAAAAAATAAATTTAAGAAAAAAGAAAGAAGTATAGGGATAAAGAAAATGGTCAGGAAAGTGGTATAAAGAGCTAAATTCTCATTTATCCTAACAGGAAGTTAACCAAGAATGTCTAAAGTTAATAAATTAAGAAATAACAGTATGAAGTATATTATTAAAAAATACAGTGATATATACCAAAAGAAATAGCTGAAAGTAAAAACCACTCATCTCTGAGGAGCAGCAGTGCAGGTGGGAAACAATTATATTTACATTTTTAAGCTTTTGAGTAATAACTGAATTTTTAACTAAGCATGTATTACTTTTAAATTTATATTAAATTAATAACTGCATTACTTTTAAATTTTTAAAAATTAATAATCAGTTCTTTTTAAATAAAGGAGAAACATATCCAAAAACAGCTGGCTGATAGGAAGAAGATGAAATTAAACATTTATTAAAAGTACTAAAGTACAAACCCATTTCAAGTAAGAATTAACAGACCCACATTTCTCAATAGTCCTTGAGCAAAAGTTGGTCACAGCACAGAACAGCTATTCACTTACATAAAGAAATAGCATCAAAACAAGCTAAACTGTTTTTAGTCTACTCTAACAGGGCAAGGAAGATTGATGCATTTTGGAAATACTGTCACCCAAAAATGGCTTAAATAGTAGAGATTTAGCACCTAAAGGGAGTAAGCTTTGGGTATCTATAACATCAAAATGTTGGTTCTCTGATGGTGTCAGATAAATGAGTTTAAGCAAGAAAGTTGATTGCTAGAAAAATTATAGATTATGCCTTAGGAATAGCGAGATATCATCAATTTCAGATTTTTGTCTTCATTTCAAGGGCAATCAAACCATTTTTCTTTAGACTGCCTGGGCTGGTTTGGGCCAAGATCTAGTCAATATGTAGTCTGCCAGGGATGTAGGCAAATAAGATAGAGGGACAAAGTAAAATTGAGCATCCCAGCCAGCTGAGTATCGAGTGCGGGGATGCACAGATGTCAGAGCATGTTCCATGCAGTCGGTGACCAGGTTTAGGTTTGTGCTACAACTTAGCATCCCTTGTTTCATGAGATCATGATCTGTAAACAAAAATAAAAATGGTAGTTAGCAATCTTATTGTTTAGGGATTTCCTGGTGGCTCAGATGGTAAAGAGTCTGCCTGCAATGCGGGAGACTTGGGTTGGATCCCTGGGTTGGGAAGATCCCCTGGAGAAGGAAGTGGCAACCCACTCCAGTATTCTTGCCTGGAAAATCCCATGGACAGAGGAACCTGGCAGGCTACAGTTCGTGGGGTCACAAAGAGTGGGACACAAGTGAGCAACTTCACTTTCACTTTCAACTTATTGTTTATATTTCTAAGATCCTGTTGCACGCAGTTTCAGAAGACTAACTCCATTTCAGTTCCTCAAGAATTAGGCCTATTGGACCTATGCTTCCCAATATAACAACCACTAGCCACATGTAGCTAATGAGCACATAAAACATAGCTCGTATTACTGAAAACTGAATTTTTAAATTTAATTAATTTTAAAGCTCAGTTCTGTTATCGGAAAATTTTAAATATGTTTGAAACAATATAAGTATGTGAATCTACTTTTCAACTGGAAATTTTTTAGCATCTTTATTGAGATAATTCACATTCATAAAGATCATCCATTTCAAGTATACAAATCAGGGCTTCCCTGGTGGTCCAGTGGTTAAGAATTCAGTTTGCTTGGATCCCTGGTCCAGGCAGATCCACATGCCACAGGTAACTAAGCCTAGCCACCACAACTACTGAGCCTGTGCTCTGGAGCTGGCAAGGCACAACTACTGAAACCTGTGCGCCTTGAGTCCATGCTCTGCAACAGAAGAAGCCACGGCAATGAGAAGCCCACAGCACCCCAACCAGAAAGTAGCCCCTGCTTGTCATTAAAGAGAAAGCCCATGCACAGCAAGGAAGACCCAGTGCAGCCAAAATAAATAAGTAGAAAAAAATTTTTTAAATCAAGTATACAAATCAGGGAGTTCCCTGGTGATCCAGTGATTAGGATTCAGTGCTTCACTGCTGTGACTTGGGTTCAGTCCCTGGTTGGGGAATTGACATCCCACAAGCCAAGTGACATAATCAAATAATAATAATAAAAATGAAATAAAATATAAAAATCAATGACTTTTACTATATCCAGAATTATGCAACCATCACCACAGTCTAAATTTAAAACATTTTCATCATCCCAAAAAGAAACATTATACCCATTAGCAATCACTCTCCCATTTCCTGCCAATTCACCCTTGCCCTAGGCAAATGCTAATCTACTTTCTGTCTCTACAGATTGCCTTTTAGGGATAGTTCATATAAATAGAATCATAGATCATGGTCTTTCGTGACTGACTTCTTTCAGGGAGCAAAGTGTTCTCACAGTTCATCCATGTTGTAGCCTGTTTCAGTACTTCATTTCTTTTTATTGCCAAGTAATATTCCATTGTATGGCTATACCACATTTTGTTTATCCATTCAACAGTTGATGGACATTTGAGTTGTTTCCACTCGGGGGCTATTATGAATAATGCTTCTGGCAGCTATCAATTGTATTAATCCAAATGCAGAAGTACTTCCTAGGAAAATTTAGTATCCCAGTTGAGATGGGCTGTAAGTGTAAACTACACATCAATTTTCAAAGACTAATAGGGAAAAAATGTAAAATATCTTATCAATAACTTTTATATTGATAATAAATGTTAAACGATAGTATTTTGGATATATATATATATGGGGTTAAAGTAAAATGTATTAAAATTAATTTAACCTGGTTTTTTTCCCTTTTTAAAAAGTATCTACTGGAAAATTAAAGATTATATATATGGTTCTCATGTATCTATTGGATAGCACTGATCTAAATTATTCTGATCTAGGGACAAATAAATAAACAATTTCAATTTCAACTCCTTTAAATCATTAAATACATATATCCCTCCTTTTACATAAAGCCACTTCTTAGTAAATTCTCTTCCTTTGATTTCTATTGTCAAATATATGAACCCACAAGGGGAGACAAATTCTCTAATAGTTTAAAACTTTAGGTAGAGAAAAGCTCAGAAGAGCAGCTGGCCACCTGACTTGTTAGGAATTATAGTTCCCTAGCTTGTATTCTGAGAGGCTCAGGAAGTTTTCTATCAGCCTTTCCTTGATCCAGTTTCTCACCCCTCTGGGGATAGTCACCCTCCTAAGCCCGATGTACCCAGGAGACAGGGCTGTAGGTCAGGAGTCTTCCATGTGCACATTCCCCTTCTCTGTTCTCTGTACTGAGATATCACCCAAAGTCAAGGCCAGAGCTGCTGCTACCTGCCACAGGGCCTTTTTGTGAATGGGAAAAGAGAGCTGCTCCCTTTGGCTTTGGCAAGCTGCTAAATTCTTTATGTAAAGACAAAGTACCCCTTCCCCAGGAAGATGCACCCCACACTAGTGTGTATGACTTTCTTCTACTTAAAGGACTGTCCTCCCTCTTCCCCTAAAACCAATCTTCCTCCACACCATGAAACTGAGCCTTCTCACTCCTACAAGACTCGCATGGCCTGCACCTGAGGTCCAGCCTCTAGGAATGGCTGACAATGCCCCATAAAACCTGTCCTAATGCACCCTCCCTCCTCTCATAATAAAATGTGGAGTTTGTGGCTAGGCTGTTACCCAAAGAGTAGATAATTGTGAATGCTCAACTAAGCAGGCCTCCCACACCAGCCCCTTCAAACTGTGGAAGGACACTCCCTCACAAAATCTAGAGGCTCCACACCTCCAACCACATAATACCTTCCTTGTCCTCAGGTGTCCAGGCCCATAGATGACAAGGCAGGGCAAGCTCTTGCCTGAGGCTGCTTGTATGGCCTCTTCCTTAGCCACAACAGCCATCACCACACCAACTATGAAGGCACTGGGACTTCCTGAGCCTTCCCTTTTATCTTGGGAAGGCTATATTGAAGGTGATTTATTCTTAGAAGATCTCCCAATCACTCTCTACCAACCGCCTTTGCCCTTTTCATGCAAGATTACCCATCATGCCATTAAAAGAAAAACTCACAGGCATTGAAAAACTTCTGTCCATAAGTCTCCCTAATATGCACAGGGGCTTCTTTCCAGGTTTGTTCCAATGTCTCTGAGAACTTCTGCACATCTGTCATTGCTGTTCTGAAGTAGCCAGGTTCAACCATACTGACTTTCACCCCAAAATGTTGAAGCTCACGTCTAGGGGAACAAAACCTCAAGTTAACGCCTCTGATTAAAAGATATCACAATTTCAATGTTTTTAGGGCAAAAACAAAACAAAATAGCTATAAAAACACCTTTACTGACTATTTTAAAGGATAAAGAAATGGAGGGGAACATCCCTAGGTGCAACAATTGGGATGTGATTATACAAACTACCATAACCATTCAATTCCACATCCATTTATTTAACAGAGTTGTTCACTTTCAACCATGTGCTGTACACCGGAAAAATGAAGAATACAAGGAATAATTAGGAAAATTAACTTTTTTTATGGTATCTACTGGGCTAAGTGTTTTGCATGCACAATCTCAGTAAACTAAGACTCTGCTCACCACCCCTGAAAAGCCCACAGTGAGTCTGATAAATAAGCAAATAATTGCAATACAAGTCAAAAGAATTATAAAGGCAAGATATTCAGGGGGCTACATAAGTAGAAAAGAGGATGTAGATTTTCTGAGGGAGTCAAAGAAGGCTTCAGTAAGGAGAAAATGTTTCAGTTGAGCCTCCGAGGACAGAGAGGAAATTTCCAAGTGAAGAAAGAGTGGAGTGGAATCCCATACTGATGGAATTGCACACAAGAAGCAGGGGCCTGTGAAAATCTACAGTATGTTCAAAGACTGCAAGAGGCCATTAGTGCAATATGACGTGGGCATTAAATTGACAAGTCACTGGTCACTCCAGAATATTCAAGTTAGTTCAAACAGCATTTTCAAAAGTATTCATCAGGGGGCTGTGTCTGTATCAGGCACTATGCTAAGTGCTGCCTTCACCAAGTGAAGTAAGATGGCATTGTGCACCCTGCGAGGTATTCTTTCAGTTCTCTGGGACAGTGATGGGGGTGTCCCCTGCTCTAGAGGTTGGAGCACCTTGCTAGAGAAGATGAAGCCCAGGATGATGTCAAGGAGAAATGTTTGGAGCAGTGTTTCATCAGAATATATAACACAAAGCATCGTGATCCTCTAAAGCAATGAATGGTTCTCAAAGTGTGGACCCCAGATCAATAGCATCAGCATCTGGAAGCTTGTTAGAATGCAGATTACTGAGCCCAAGTCTAAATTTACTAAATCAGAAACTCTAGGGGTAAGAACCAACAATCCGTCCAAAGTAACCTTCCAGGTGACTTTGAGGCATGCTAAAAGTTAAGAACCACTACTCTAAAGCAAAACTCTCCCTTAACAAACCAAAGCCTAAAACCTTTCAAGTCAGAGCTTCAGAAAAATGATTCTCCAGGTGCCTGTGTGTATTGGAGCAGAAGGAGGGGCTAGGCAAGCCAGGGGTGCTTTGGCCCGTTGCATTTCACTTCCCCCGGCAGCTTTCTCATACATTCCCAACACACCACATCTCCGTACCCTTTAAAACTCTAACTCAAATGGGGGACAAAACTTCCTTTTTCTGTTTATCCTTAGCATAATTAAGGCAAACTGGAATTTCCTAAAGGAACTAAATAATGATTTAAAGGTTAGAAGGGCATGTCTTCGCTCTTGGCCTGGGAATAATTCAAGGAGTCCAAGAGTCAAGAGTGGTGGTAAATCAGCAGGCAGCAGTGCCATGGAGGTGGTCAAAATGTTGGATAGGCAGGAAGGCAGGAAAGATGTCTGCCATATAGTAACAACTCATGTAATGCCCTCGGTTATTTCCCTACTCTTTTCCTAAGCAGATAATATGATATGCACATTGTATTAGATATATACCAGTCATGCCATGTGGTAAGTTAAATAACTCCCAAACATATCAGGTCCTAATCCCTGAAACCTGTAATGTTACCTTATGTGGCAAAGACTTTGCAAGTTTGATTGAGTTAAGGATCTTAAGCTAGAGACACTGTGCCAGGTGATCTGGGTGCATCATAGGTAGATTCAAAGACCAACAGAGAAAGAGAAGGCAATGTGACCATAAAGGCAGAGGTTGATGTGGCCACAAGCCAAGGAATTCCAGCAGCCACCAGAAGCAGGAGGCAAGTAACAGATTCTCTCCTAGAGCCTTCAGAAGAACATGGCCCTGTTAACAATTGACTTTGGCCCAGTGATGCTGATTTCAGACTCCTTTACTCCAGAACTGTGAGAGAATAAATGTGTGCTGTTGTAAGACACCATGCACCATAAATTACTTGTGGAAATTTATTACAACTGCCATAGGAAGTTAATTCATGGTGTCTGTAATATTCGTAGCTTATTTCTAAGAGAAACTGCCCCTGGAGTCAGACTCTGCTAAAGGAGAGTCTGTGTAGCACTATTCTGTTCTGTGTGACTGCATCCTCATGTCTTCCTGGCATGCCCAGGAAGGGTCCTTGATGGGAAGAGAGCCCCTCTTAGGACTAGACAGTGACTCAGCCTGTTATTACCGAGATGGCCATGGCAAATAACTGAACCTCCGTGCCTCAGTTTCCCTTGGCATATAATAAGGATAAAAATAATTTCTTCCTCACTGGGTTGCTATGAAAATTAAATCATTTATTAGAGTAAAATACTCACAGCAGTGCCTAACAGATAGTAAGTGCAAAAAAAAAAAGTCACATCATGCAGTGTTACCCAGAACACACAAAAAAAATGATCTCAGGCCCAACAGGATTCACCGTCTCAGAAATTAAAATATAAAGGTAATTATAAAAAGAAGTAACTGCTGATAGAGGAGCAAGAAGCTGAAATGAGGTATATTTAAAAGCCAAGAGGTAGAGGCAGGGCCATTAGAGGGCTGTGGGAAACTAAAGTTATAAGAAAGAAAGGAAACCACTAGATGAAGAGAAGATATATAGAATAAAGGAATGAAATAAGTTAACTGGAAGCATATGAGCACCAGAAAGAATCACTGTGAAGAGATGAGGACAGGAGGAAAGAGGACAGTCATCCTCTCTTCAGAAATAAAATTTTATCAAGGATATATCTTGAGAGTTTAAATGTGGTGTGGTGACAGGAGACAAAGACTTGGGGTCAAAACACGGGTCTGCCAAATGTTCGTTGTTGCAAGTGAACTTTGAATAGATACCAAGTCTGAGCCTCAGCTTTCTGTATAAAACAGACTAGCAATAATATCTACTAAACAATAATATTTAATTATTATCTAATAAGTAATATCTAGTAAACGTATCAGGTTTTGGAAGTGATGAAATAAGATAAGCTACGTGAAAGTGACTAGTGACTAGTAGGCAGAGGTAACTAAGACATATTTAAGTACTCAATGGTTGTTTTTTGTTTGTTTGGGGGTTTCTTTGCCACTTTATTTTCTTAATTGAGGGGTAATTGCTTTACAGAATTTTGTGGTTTTCTGTCATACATCAAAAAGAATCAGCCATGTCCCCTCCTTCCCACACCTCCCTCTCATCTCCTTCCCCATCCCACTCTTCTAGATTGTTTTAACTTGAGAGTCTTACCTCAGAATATCTGAGAAGGCTTCCACTCCATACTTGGAACAAGAGTAGACTGATCCAAAGAAAGCAATTCTTCCCAGAATGCTGGAAACATTGACAATTCTCCCCTGTGCTCTTCTTATCAGGGGAAGCATGCTGAGGGTCACCTCTATCACACCAGTGAGGTTCACACTAAGGATATCCTTGCAGGTCTCAATCTTTAGCCACTCAGCGCAGCCATGTGAGTGAAAAATGCCTGCATTGTTGACCAGACCCCAGAGCCCTAAAACAATAAAAATCAAAGCAGGAGTTTAGTTTCAGACAAAAATGACAGACTTCTACCTTGATCAATCTTTCTGCTGAAGACAGCGTAAAATGCTAGACAAAATAAGCTTTTTTAATCTTAAGCAAATCAAAATATGCTTTGTCAATCTTAAACACGTCTGTCAGTAAGAAAATAAAAGAAGGTCAAGCTAAAAACAAAGAGAAGGCAGGAATCCAGGGAGGATAAACAGAACTCTGATGCTGGCTTTTGATTTGAGGGAATTTGCCAACCAGTATGAATTTGCTAACCAGTATGAATTATAGCATCAAAAAATATACACAATTAGAAGATATGAAGTCCAAGGCCCACTAAGGTAGGGAGTCTAATAAAAAGACTCTTTCTGGATTGAATGGCTATATTATCACTTTAAGAGTGAAATAGAAATTACTTCCAAAGGACTGAAAGTATAACTTCCTGTCTTGAGCTCTGGGGTTGGAGGGAGAGGAGAAGAATCAGTCTCAAAGACCAAAATGAAAAGCAGATTTGGTGAAGATGAGACAACAAGAGTTCTCCTTTAAATTTGGTGAGTTTGAACTTTCAGTAGAATTTCCAGTTGAGAAAACCAGCAAGTAGCTGGAAATTCAGGTGTGATGAACAAGAAATAATTTAGAAATTAAGGGCATAAAGGTGATAGATTAAACTATGCATAAATGAGATCCATTCAACACTTGTTGAGCCCTTAACATGTACCAGACAATATGTTAGAAACTGGGAATACAGTGATGGTTAAGAGAGATCCATGTCCTTGATGAGCACACTCTCTAACAGGTGGGAAAACATTAACAATTATAATAAGAATACAGTAGAAATAAACCACTACCATAACTTCTGACTCTGGAGTCAAGAACATCCTCAGGTAGGAGTAATATTTTAAAATCAGTTTTCTAATTAAAAGTAAATTTTAAAAAAATAAACATTCTTCAATCCAAACAAAATAATTTTATTTTTTTGAATTTTAGAACTCATTGGATGAATAGATATCTAGGAGGTCCAATTATCAGGACCTAATGAATCATAAAACAAGTAGAGAAAGAAGAAGGGGATCAAAGAGGATTTGGATAATATCCAGAGAAAATGAACTTTAGAAAAGAGAATTTATCCATAATTGCCAAAAAAATTAAAACAACCAAGATATCCTTCAGTAAGTGAATGGATAAACAAACTGTAGTACATACAGTGGAATATTATTCAGTAATAAAATTAAATGAGTACTCAAGCCACAGAAAAACACGGAGGGAACTTAAATGCATATTGTTAAATGAAAGAAGCCAGTCTAAGAAGCTACATCCAATATGATTTCAATTGCATGACATCTGAGAAAAGGCAAAACTATGGAAAGAGTGGGGACAACAAGAGGACGAGATGGTTGGATGGCATCACTGACTCAACGGACATGAGTTTGAGCAAGCTCTGGGAGATGGTGAAAGACAGGGAAGCCTGGCGTGCTGAAGTCCATGGGGTCACAAAGAGTTGGACACAATTGAGTAACTGCACAACAACAACATGGAAAGAGTAAAAGGCTGCACAGTTGCCAGGATTTGGGAGGAGGTGGGGAGAGCAGAGGAGATGAATAGGTGGATCCAAAGGATTTTTAGGGCACTGAAAATATTCTGCATTATACTCTATCAGTCAATACAGGATATTTTACATTTGGCAAAACCTATAGAACCATACAACACAAAGTGGATCCTAATGTAAACTATAGACTTTCATTAATGCTAATGTATCAATATTGGTTTATCAATGTAATAAATGTACCACACCAATGCAAGATGTTAATAATAAGAGAAACTATAAGAGAGGGGTTGAATATGGAAACTCTGTGCTTTCCAACTTTTCTGTAAATCCATCACTGCTCTAAGGAATACAGTCTATTAATTAGAAAAAAATAAAATGAAAACTTATTTTAAAAAAAGAAGACAATCAAAGGCTGGTTTCAAGGGCTGTCTGTATGTTAGATGGTAGGCAAGGAAAGAAGAAGCAGATTCTTAAGAATCCCTTGAAAATTCTTCAAACGTAAAGAATTGTGGTTGTAAATACTTCACTTGCAAGGTGAGATAACAGCCTGAATCTACTGGGTTCATTTTTCAATACAAACATTGTTAAGGAAAGGAAACACTGCCAAAGATCACAACCGTCTTTCAAATGACAAAACCAGTCTTTCAAGCCCTGCTTTTGAGATCATATATGTGTAATATATATGCACGTAAAATGTTAACATCTTCATGACTGAGTAAATGAAAGGAGAAAAAACTTCCCCATACCTCTGTCCCCCACACGCTCCTTCACCCACTCAGTGGCCGCAGCAATGCTCTCTGTCTTGGTGACGTCCAGGATTACCGTCTGCAGCCTGTCTGACGTCTGGTTCCTCAGCTGCTTGGCCCCCTGCTCCGTCAGACATGCAGCCAGGACCCTCAAGCCTCTCAGGTCCAGCTGCCTGGCCAGCTGGTTCCCAAAGCCCGAGTCACAGCCCGTGATGAAGACAAACTTGTCCCGGAGGTGGCTCACCACCTGCCTCTCCCGGTACCAGCGCAGGAGGTAGGACAGGCCCACGAGGACCACCAGGTACAGCCACATGGTGAGAGGACCTCCTTCAAAAGAAAAAGAACAGCTTTCATTTTATTCCTTCCTTTTTTCTTTAACCAGTATTTACTATGTGCCAACCATTGCACTATGTGTTAGGATTCTGTGTTAACTAGTACATGGGCCTACCCTCTAGCCACAGTCTAGAGAGGAGAGTCAGGGAAGTAATCAAACAACTGCATTGCAATGTGATAGGTGCCAAACAGAAGTATCCACAGTCTGATGGAGCTCTAAAGGAGGGTGACCCACTACCTGCTAAGTTAGACCCAGCTTCACAGAGGCAATGATTCTTTAAATACTTCCCCAAAAATGGTTAAAGAGTTCAAAAAGTGGATAAGGATGAAATGACATTCCAGGCAACAATAAAGTGTACGTGAATGGAAGGGAGAGCAGCATAAAACTTTCTGATCTCTACAAGCAGTTCAGGTGATGTAGAGAGCATATGGAAGAATAAATGGAAGATGAAATGGTGAAGGGCCAGATCAGGAGGGGTCCTATAAACCACACTAAGGAATCTGGATGTAACTTATAGGCAACAAGGATGTGCCATTAGAAGGTATTAAACTGAAGGCTAAGATGGCCAGATTTAGCTTTAGAAAGATCTGTCTCACAGTGGGAATGAAGGATGGATTAAACAGGGGTGTGATGAAAGCAAAGAGATTAGTTAAGAGACCCAACAGTTTGCTGAGACATTGTAGCCAAAGCAGTTTGTAAATATAGATCAATCATATGCATTGTAGAAATGAATATTCAGAGATGCCTACGCTTCTATACATAGTTCTAGAAAAACGTCCACCCTTTGGGGGCAATCTGTAGTTACTGGCTGAACTAACATATGACTCATAAAGTCATGTGCTTGCTCAGTCGCTTAGTCATTTCTGACTCCATGACCCCATGGACTGTGGCCACCAAGCTCTTCTGTCCATAGGATTTCCCAGGCAAGAATACTGGACTGGGTTGCCATTTCCTTCTCCAGGGAATCTTCCCAGCCCAAGGATCAAACTCGAATCTCCTGAATCTCCTGTGTCTCCTGCATTGGCAGGTGGATTCTTTAACACGGAGCCACCTGGGAAGTCATAGTTAGAGGTCAAAGATAGGTGTAGGGGCTTCCCTGGTGGTCTAGTGGTTGAGAATCACTTTGTAATGTAGGGGACACCAGTTGGATCCCTGGCCTGAGAAGATCCCGCATGCCATGGAGCAACTAAGCCTGAGCACTGCAACTTATGAGCCTGTGCTCTGGAACCTGAGAACCCCAACCACTGAGCCCACATGCGGCAAATAATGAAGCGTGAATGCCTGGAGCCATGCTCCACAACAAGAGAAGCCACTACGGCTAGAAACCCACGTGCCATAACCAGAGAGTAAGCCCCTGCTCACTGCAACTAGAGAAAGCCCAAGCGCAGTAACAAAGACCATAAATAAATAAAGCCATAAATAAATAAAGTTTTTTTTAATTGATGGGTTTGGGCCCACTAGGACATCACAAGGCCTACACTGTGCTTACCTTAGCTTAGCTTTAAGGTCTCCCCCGTGCTCTGGTCCCAGATTTCTTTCTTAGCCTCCTCTTTTCTCACCCTCTTTTGTACCCTACTCTTCAGTTATAATAAGCACCTTTCAATAACCCACACAGTACAGGCTTTTCATGCCCAGTATACAATTCTGTCTACAATTCTTTCCCAGCGCTCATCCATTTGACAAATAATACTCATTTGTTAAGACTCCACTGAGTCATTTTCATTCAACAACATCAATTCAACATCCACTATGAGTCAGACACAATGTTAAGCACTGATACACAAAAGTGAACAAAACAAGATTCCATTATTCATTGAATTCATGGTCTAAGTGTAAAGACTGACAAGAAAACAATGCAATATACAGTCATCCATTGGTATCCATGAAAGGTTGGTCCCAGGACCCTTCACAAATGCCAGAATCTGAGGATGCTCCGTCCCTTATGTAAAATGACATAGCATTTGCATATAACCTATGCACATCCTCTTTAAATCATGTCTAGATTACTTACCATACCTAATATAATGTAAATGATATGGAAATAGGTGAAAATATAATGTAAATGCCTGTAATTAGTTGTAAATACAGTGTAAATGCTATGTAAATAGTTGCTGGCATGAAGCAAATTCAAGTTTAGCTTTTTTGGAACTTTCTGGAAATTTTTCTCCTAATATTTTTAATCTGTAGTTGGTTGAATCTGCAGGTGTAAAATCTGTAGATATGGAGGACCAACCATAATAAAAGTAAGGGTCAAATGCTGTTGGAGCATTCAGGAGAGGCTTCCAAGCCAGTCCAAGAACTGAGAGGTTTCCTAGTAAGAATAAAATATAACTTGAGATCAAAAGTATAATAAAATTATAAAGAGCAGCTAATACTTGCAAAGCACATGCTGTATTATAGGTCCTGTTATAAGCATTTCATATATATTAAGTCATTGAATTTTCATAACAGCCCATTAAGGTAGGTCCTGTCAATATCCCTGTGTGTCAGTTCAGATGCCAAGACAGAAACAGACATGCAAGGCACTCACTGGGAGAAAATACCTATAGAGACTAAAGGTGGAAAGTGCAGGAGTGGATGCCAATACAGGTCTGAAACAAGAAAGAGAAGGAAAGGAGGATTTAAAAGGAAGAAACTTAACCTGCAGTTCAGCCCTGAGAAAGTCTCAGCTAGGCTAATAAAGGTCCTTAAAAAAGGCTGCCCAGTAGAGTCCTACATTGGGCTGAACTGGTTGGCACTTTCATTTCCACTTCCTGATCTCCAGGGGGAGGAGAGGGGTTGGAGATTGAGTTTAATCACTAATGGCCAATGATTTAAGGGGCTTCCCTGGTAGCTCAGCTAGTAAAAAATATCAGCCTGCAATGCAAGAGACCCTGGTTCAATTCTTGGGTTGGAAGTTCCCTTGGAGAAGGGCATGGTAACCCACTCCAGTATTTTTGCCTGGAGAATCCCATGGACAGAGGAATCTGGTGGGCTGCAGTCCATGGGGTCACAAAGAGTTAAACATGACTGAGCAACTAAGCATGCAATGATTTAAGTCAATTATGCCTATGTAATGAAGCCTCCACCAAAACTAAAAAGGATAGGGCTCAGTGAGCTTACAGATGAACATTCGGAGATTCAGGGAAGGTGGCTTGAGAGGGCACAGAAGTTCTGTGTCCTTTCCCCACTGTGATGGTTTAATCACTAAGTCATGTTCAACTCTTGCAACTCCATGGACTGTAGCCTGCCAGGCTCCTCTGTCCATGGGGTTCTCCAGACAAGAATACTGGTGTGGGTTGCCATTTCCTTCTCCAAGGTATCTTCCTGACCCAGGGATTGAACCCAGGTCTCTTGCACTGCAGGCAGATTATTTACCAACTGAGCTACAAGGGAAGCCCATACCTTGCCCTAAGCATCTCTTCCGTCTAGCTCCTCCTGAGTTATATTCTTTTATAATAAACCAGTCATCAGATAAGTAAAATGTCCCTCTGTAAGTTCTGTTAGCCACTATAGCAAATTAATCAAACCCAAGGATGGGGTTGCTGGATCCTCCAATCTACCATCCATCAGAAGCACGGGTGATGATCTGGGCTTGCAACTGGTGTCCGAAGTGAGGGGTGAAGAGAGTAGGCTTATAGGACTGAACCCTTAATCTGTGGAATTTAATGTTGTCTCCTTGTAGTTAGCATCAGAACTGAGTTGAATTGTGAAACACCTAGCTGGTGTTGCAGAGAATTGCTTTTTATAATTAGGTACAGAACTGTTGAAGGTAGAGGGGAATAGAACTTGGGGAGCCAGTGAAGGGGAGAAAACAGTGGATAGAGACATTTAATGCTCCCTCCTTCCTCTTCTCTTTCTGTCCTTTTCCCTCCTCCCCTTACCTCCATATTCTCTCCCCTCCCCCAAGTTTTCTGCTCTCTCCAGTATGAGTCCTGTGTTCTCTAGCCAACTGCCTCTGTTCTGCCCAGTTGTCATTCTCTGGTGCACTGTACTAACAGAGCTTCATCCTGCCTGTTTATTGACTAAAAGGGTAATTTCCTGATGCTAGTCAAAGATGAGAATCCATGTCCCCCGTGAGGAGGAAGCTTGGAACCCACAACCTTTCTAGGTATTATGATTCACATAGTAAGACTAAACTTGCAAAAGAAATATGCCAGGCCAGGCAGAATCCCAAAACATAAGCCAAAATTGAACATGAGTCAAAAGCCTTGAGATGTCTTGACTATTTCAAATATCTATATCCCTTGACCTGACCATTTTCTGAGGCTCTATCCTGTGTTTCTAATTTCCTTAAGTACTCTCCAGCCAGATGTTGAGCCAGATAGTCAATATATCCAAGATAGAACACATCATATTTTCTCCTAAAACTGTTTCTCCTCCAGGATTCCCAATTTCTATTTGTATTATTTTAGTCTTAAGGCTCTTATGCTTTCTCTTCATTGCCCCATGCATTCCCTCCAGAGATCAGGCTGTAGAGTCCAGCTCTCTAGTATCTGTAGAACCTGCCCCCTACCCTTCAATCCCATGGTCATATTCATTGTTCAAGCCTTCAACATTCAGTACCTCTTGCTTGACCTATCATAGAAACCTTTTCACCATCCCCACAGTGTTAGTCCCTTCTCACCTCCACACAGTGCTGTCTGATAATTTTCCTCAAGCACAGCTCTGTTGATGTCACTACTTGAAAAGCATGTGCTGCGCTTAGTCACTCAATCTTGTCCCACTCTTTGCTACCCCATGGGCTGTAGCCCACCAGGCTCCTCTGTCCATGGGGATTCTCCAGGCAAGAATACTAGAATGGGTTGCCATGCCCTTCTCCAAGGGATCTTCCCAACCCAGGAATTGAACTGGCATCTCCTCCATTGCAGGCAGATTCTTTATCAGCTGAGCTACTAGGGAAGCCCCATAAAAGAAACATATTTCAACATAATAAAGACCATATATGGCAAGCCCACAGGCTTCCCAGCCTGCCAATGCAGGAGATGCAGGAGACATGGGTTTGACCCCTGGGTTGGGATGATCCCCTGGAGGAGGAAAAGGCAACTCATTCCAGTATTCTCACCTAGAGAATCCCATGGACAGAGGAGCCTGACTGGTTACAGTGCATAGCATTGCAATGAGTCAGACATGATTGAGCAACTGAGCATGCACACATTGCATGACAAGCCCACAGTTAACATCATACTCAATGGCGAAAGACTGGAGGCAAGTCTTCCTCTAAGATTAGGAATAAGGCAAGGTGCCACTCTCACCACTCCTATTCAGTGTAGTGCAAGAAGTCCTAGCTAGAGCAATCAGAAATGAAAAAGCATAAAAGGCTCTAAATCGGAAAAGAAGTAAAATTGTCTCCTTTTGCAGATAAGGTGAACTTGTATACAGAAAATGCTAAAGACTTCACACACAAAAAAAAAGAACTGTTAGAACTAATGAAAAAATTTAGTAAAGTTTCAGGGTCAAAAAAAAGAAACATATAAAAATCAGCTGCATTTCTATACACTAACAACAAACAATCCAAAAAAGAAAAACTCTATTTACCATAGTATCAAAAACAATAAAATACTTAGGAATAATTCAACCAAGAAGGTGAAAGAATTATACACTGAAAAACTACAAGACTTGACTAAAGAAACTGTAAAAGACACAAACAAATGGAAATATATCCCACATTCATAAATTAGAAGAATTCATATTGTTAATGTCCATACTACCCAAAACATATAAAAATTTAATACAATTTCTATTAAAATTCCAATGGTCTTTTTCACAGTAATAGAAAAGGCAATCCTAAAATTCATATGGAACCACAAGAGACCCTAAACAACTAATGTAATTCTGAGAAAGAAGAATAAATCTGGAGGTATCACACTTCCTAAATTTAAACTGTACTTCAAAGCTATAGTAATCAAAGCAATATAGACTGGCATAAAAATAGATACATTGATCAAAGGAACAGAATCAAGAGCCCAGAAATAAATCCACATATACAGTCAACTAATACAGTGGAAGTGAGAAATAGATTTAAGGGACTAGATCTGATAGACAGAGTGCCTGATGATCTATGGATGGAGGTTCATGACATGGTATAGGAGACAGGAATCAAGACCATTACCAAGACAAAGAAAAGCAAAAAAGCAAAATGGCTACCTGAGAAGGCCTTACAAATAGCTGTGAAAAAAAAGGGAAGTGAAAAGCAAAGGAGAAAAGGAAAGATATATCCATTTGAATGCAGAGTTCCAAAGAATAGCAAGAAGAGATAAGAAAGCCTTCCTCGGTTGGTGATCAATGCAAAAAAAAAAAAAAAAGAGGAAAACAATAGAATGGGAAAGAATAGAGATCTCTTCAAGAAAATTAGAGATACCAAGGGAATATTTCACGCAAAGATGGGCTCAATAAAGGACAGAAATGGTAGGGAACTAACAGAAGCAGAAGATATTAAGATGAGGTGGCAATAATACACAGAATAACTGTACAAAAAAGATTTTCACAACCCAGATAATCACTATGGTGTGATCACTCACCTAGAGCCAGACATCCTGCAATGTGAAGTCAAGTGGGCCTTAGGAAGCATCACTACAAACAAAGCTAGTGGAGGTGATGGAATTCCAGGTGAGCTATTTCAATTTTGAAAGAAGATGCTGTGAAAGTGCTGCACTCAATATGCCAGCAAATTTGGAAAACTCAGGAGTGGTCACAGAACTGGAAAAGCTCAATTTTCATTCCAATCCCAAAGAAAGGCAATGCCAAAGACTGCTCAGACTACCACACAATTGCACTCATCTCACACGCTAGTAAAGTAATGCTCAAAATTCTCCAAGCCAGGTTTCAGCAATAGGTGAAATGTGAACTTCCAGATGTTCAAGCTGGTTTTAGAAAAAGCAGAGGAACCAGAGATCAAATTGTCAACATCTGCTGGATCATCGAAAAAGCAAGAGAGTTCCAGAAAAACATCTATTTCTGCTTTATTGACTATGCCAAAGCCTTTGACTGTGTGGATCACTATAAACTGTAGAAAATTCTGAAAGAGATGAGAATACCAGACCACCTGTCTTGTCTCTTGAGAAGTCTGTATGCAGGTCAGGATGCAACAGTTAGAACTGGACATGGAACAACAGACTGGTTCCAAATAGTAAAAGGAGTACAGCAAGGCTGTATATTGTCACCCTGCTTATTTAACTTATATGTAGAGTACATCAGGAGAAACACTGGGCTGGAGGAAGCACAAGCTGGAATCAACATTGCCGGGAGAAATATCAATAACCTCAGATATGCAGATGACACCACCCTTACGGCAGAAAGTGAAGAAGAACTAAAAAGCCTCTTGATGAAAGTGAAAGAGGAGAGTGAAAAAGTTGGCTTAAGCTTAAAGTTCAACATTCAGAAAACTAAGATCATGACATCTGGTCCCATCACTTTATGGCGAATAGATGGGCAAACAGTGGAAACAGTGGCTTGCTTTATTTTTCTGGGCTCCAAAATCACAGCAGATGGTGATTGCAGCCATGAAATTAAAAGACGCTTACTTCTTGAAAGGAAAGTTATGACCAACATAGATAGCATATTAAAAAGCAGAGACATTACTTTGTCAACAAAGGTCCATCTAGTCAAGGCTATGGTTTTTCCAGTGGTCACGTATGGATGTGAGAGTTGGACTATAAAGAAAGCTGAGCACCAAAGAATTGATGCTTTTGAACTGTGGTGTTGGAGAAGACTCTTGAGAGTCCCTTGGACTGCAAGGAGATCCAACCAGTCCATCCTAAAGGAGATCAGTCCAGGGTGTTCATTGGTAGAACTGATGTTGAAGCTGAAACTCCAAATCTTTGGCCACCTGATGTGAAGAGCTGACTCATTTGAAAAGACCCTGATGCTGGGAAAGATTGAGGGCAGGAGGAGAAGGGGATGACAGAGGATGAGATGGTTGGATGGCATCACTGACTCAATGGACATGGATTTGGGTGGACTCCGGGAGCTGGTGATAGACAGGGAGGCCTGGCATGCTGCGGTTCATGGAGTCACAAAGAGTCAGACATGACTTAGCGACTGAACTGAACTGAATATTTAATAAAGAAGCCCAGAATACTCAATGGGAAAAGGATATGTGTGTGCAATTAGTCGCTCAATTGTGTTTAATTCTTTTGCGATTCCAGGTACTGTAGCCCACCAGGTTCCTCTATCCATGGAATTTTCCAAACAAGAATACTGGAGTGGGTTTCCAGTTCCTCCTCCAGAGGATCTTTCTGACCCAGGGATCAAACCCTTGTCTTTTGCATCTCTTGCATTACCAGGTTGATTCTTTACCACTATACCACCAAGCAAGCTAGGGAGGATAACCTCCTCAATAAATGGTGGTGCAATATTCACAGGTAAAACAAGAAACTGGACCCTAATTTCACCACTCACAGAAATTAATTCAAAATGGATTAACAACTAAAATATAACACCTGAAACCATAAAACTCATAAAAGAAAACATAGGGAAAATTCCTTGATGTTGGCCTTGGCAATAATTTTTTTGGATGTGAAACCAAAAGCAAAAATAAGTGGGACTACATCAAACTAAAAAGTTTCTACACTACCAAAGAAACAATCAACAAAATGAAAAGGCAACCTATAGAATGAGAGAAAAAATATCTGCAAACTGTATATCTGATAAGGAGTTAACATCCAAAATATAAAAGGGACTCATAAAACTCAATAGCAAAATAAATTCAATTACAAAATGGTAGAGGATCTGAATGGACATTTTTCCAAAGAAGTCATATAAACAGCCAACAGATAGATGAAAAGAAGCTCAATATCACTAATTATCAGGGAAATGCAAATCAAAATCAGAATGAACTATCACTTCTTGTCTATTAGAATGGCTGTTATCAAAAAGACAAGGGTTAACAAGTGTTTTCAAAGATAAAGGAAAAAAATCCACCTATGTCAACAGTCCCAAGGTTGAACAACTAGAACAACCTGAAAGAGGTTGGGAGAAAGAAAGGGAAAGCCTAGGAGAAGTCTCAGGGAAGTACTGAGGGCTGGGCTCTGCTTAGCAGGTGTCTTCACTGAGCCACTTCCTTGGACTGAAGACTCTCAAATGGAAACATGACTCTGTAGGTGTTTTCTCTGAGCCTTTTCTTTACCAACAGTGAAGTCATTGGCCCATCTGTCTTGGAGACTTCATCCTAAGACTATCCACAATGAACTGTAGAGCTCATCTGGCCATCTCCCAGCCTGAGATTCCCTTACTGCTCTCCCTACCTAGCAGAGTGAGCTTTTCTCTAAAGGAAGAGTGTTTGATTTTGTGGATGGGACCATGTAAGCATGAAAGGAAAGGGAGAATATAGGAGAAGAGGAAAAAAAGGTAGAAAAAGGTGTGGGGAAGTAGGGGGTTGTCCAGGGGCTCCAGGAGAAAATAGAGATGACTTAATCTCTACCTAAGCACCCACCAGGATGTCCCTCTTTGTCTCTCCTCGCACCATCTTCAGTCTTCGGAGCCCATCCTCACCATCCCAGGTCTTGTTCAGTGACAGGGCCCCACGGAGGAAACAGGAAGGTTTGGGGCCCCATGAACATCAGGATACCTCTGAGTGAACACAGGGTCACTAGCCACTGCTGGGAGCCATCAAGATGCCCAGATGAAAAGGTCACGAGACTAAGAAAGAAACTGCAAGGCGGACTTTCCTTATCGGGGCATCCCAGGCAAGGCCCCTCCTGATATTTTTCTTGGGAGTTCTGTTCATTCTCGAAACATTAGCTCATCTCAGTAGGTCAGTTCCAGTTAGAAAGAATTCATCCTGAGGTCATGGCAAAGCCACCACCAGATGGGTTCGTACTTCGGTCCCACTCCCCCAACCACTCCACAGTGGAAGCTCCCTTCCTTGAAGAGACCAGGGGTGATGGGACTTAGGAATGCTCATAACTGTAGTCAGTATAGTTGGAGACATTGATTGCTTTAGGATAGTGTAGACATAGGAATTCATTATAGTAGTTATATAAGGTTAATAGGGTTTTATTGCTAAAGCAGTGCTGCTAGACTGTCTCATTGTCCTCTTTCCTCGTAAGAACTGGAGTGTCAGAACAGAATGAGACAGGTAGTGGTTGAGGTTACTAGAATAAAAACAGTTTCAAGCTTAACCCCTCCCTCTAGCCTCTACAGAGCTGCACCTGATAAGAGAAAAATGTAACCTTTCTGCTCAGACTGATGTACATACCATGATTAAATGAAGTATCCTGAAGACAATAAAATAATAACCATATTATTGTTAAATCTGATTGTGCAAAAATCTGACTTCTGCAAGGGGAATGTTTCGATGATAGATTGGGGAATAAGCTATGATAAGGTTGCTATGGAAGACAGAAAACAAAAGATTGTATAGAATAATATGTGATGTAATGGAAATGTTTTGGGGGGTATAAAACTGTAAACCAACAAGAATAAAGAGAGACTGCTCCATCAACACATTGACTCAGCTCAGTACTTCGCCGACGCCAACTCATCCCTCAAGACCCCTGGACCTGCCGGGGCTGGACTTTGACAAGCCACTGGTATGGATATTAGAAATATTAATATTGACTACTGCCCCAATTGGTTTCTCTAAAACCTGAAAATCCCAACAAAAACTAGCCATAATACTGTGTCATCTATTTCTCAGTAGAGCAACCATAAAAACCTGACACAGGTGTGAAAATAAAGGAAAAAGCCAGGAAAAGTCCTAGGGATATTGGCAATCCTCAAGGTTAGGCTTGCTGCTAAACTGGGCTTCCCCATCCAGTCACTGTACTTGGTGTGTGCCGAAGACTCTCACATCCAAACTTGGAGGTGTTTCAGGCTTCTGCAACTTTCCTCTTCAGCAACTATGCAGAGCAGGGACTTCCCTGGTGGTCCAGTGGTTAAGATTCTGGCATTCCCAATGCAGGGGGCTCAGGTTTAATCCTTGGCCAGGGAACTAGATCCCACAGACCGTAACTAAGAGCCCTAACGCTACAATTCAAGACCTCATATACTACAATGAAGACCCAGTGCAGCCAAATTAAAAATATATATAGTGCAGAACACATTCCACTTCTCAGAACACTTTTTTTGGAGTCTGTTATACCAATGAGACCCTTGGCTAATACACTGCCTACCTTTCCTTTTATTCCTTCCCAACCTGCATGAGTTCCCCTGACCTCAACCCTGAGTTTGTGGATAGCATAGAAGTATGAGCATGTATTCTGAAGTCAGATTACTTGGGTTCAAATCAGGCTTTACCATCTACTTGTTGTGTAGTCTTGGGCAAGTGAATTAACCTCTCTACCTGTGTTGTTGCTGTGCATGCTCAGGCATGTCTGACTCTTTGTGACCCCATGGACTGTAGCCCTCCTGCCTCCTCCATCCCGCAGGACTTTTCCAAGCGAGAATACTGGAATGGGTTGTTATTTCCTCCTCCAGGGGATCTTCCTGACCCAGGAATTGAACCCCGGTCTGCTGCAGCTCCCACATTGCAGGCAGATTCTTTCCCTGCTGCACCATTGGGGAAGCCCTCTACCTATGTGCTCATCTTCAAAATGGGAAAAGGACCCTTCAGTGATTTGTTGGGAGAGTTTAAGTGAGTTAACACATGTAAAGCACTATGTAATTTCTAGATATTATTGGGATTACTTTGGTGATTGTTATTTTATTATTGCCATTCTAGGCTTTTATCCCTGAACCCTGCCTCTTCCTCCAGGTCTTATCAGAATCATTTTTTCACAGTGTGTGCAACTCCAAGCATTGCACATCCTTAGTCTTTTCTATATGCTTTTTATCACTACACTGGACCATACTAGTTCACCCTGACCTTCTTCAGTCTCAAGCAGAGGACCTGTCTCTCTGCGATATAGCACAAGGCAAAATAAAGAATAGCCTTTATTCTCTTTTTTTAAATCTTCAGATGTGGATTTATCTATAAGGTTCAATCAGCCTAGTCACTGATCCTAAGAGTGACTCTATCAACAACACACAGATTCATGGACTGATCCACTGTGACGTTCTCACACTGGGCATACAAACTAGGTATTACTTGAAAACAAAGAATGTTGCCCACTATCCAGTTCTACAAGGATCAAGTCATTAGCCTCTGCAGTCACTGACTGGCAGTACACTCTGAAAAGAATTCAGGATGAAGAATGTGATAAGGCATTTTATACTTTGAAAAAACAGATGCCTTAGTTCGAGATATCTGAGGTGGAAAAAAATTTAACAAACCCAGATTTTTGCATCTTCTCATACAGAAAAAAAGCTCGAAAATCATTAGCTGAAGACTTCCTTGGCAGTCCAGTGCTTAAGAATCTGCCCGCCAATGCAGGGGTACAGGTTTGATTTCTGGTCTGGGAAGATCCCATATGCCACGGGGGCAACTAAACCCATGCACCACAACTACTGACGCCCGCACATTCTAGAGCCTGAGAGCTGCAACTACTGGAGCCCGTTCACCTTAGAGTCCCTGCTCTGCAACAAGAGAAGCCACTATGTTGAGAAGCCCACACACCATAACTAGAGAGCAGCCTCTGCTTGCCACAACTAGAGAAAGCACACATGCAGCAATGAAGACCCAATGTGGTCCAAATAAATACATAAATAAATTTTTAAATCTTTAATTCAGATATCTGATGCTGGTGGTGCAATGGATAAGAATCTGCCTACCAATGTAGGGGACATGGGTTCGATCTCTGGTCCGGGAAGTTTCCACGTACAGCAGAGCGACTAAGCCTGTGCACTACTGAGCCTGAACTCTAGAGCCTGTGCTCCACAGTGGGAGAAGCCACCACAATCAGAAGCCTGAGCACCGCAGTGAAGAGTTACTCCTGCTCACCGTAACTCAGAGAAAAAAAAAAAAAAGCTTGAGCAAAGTAGCAAAGACCCAGCACAGCCAAAAGTAAAAATTTTAAAAGAAGAGTTCGCAAGAACAATCAAACATTGCTACTGAACAAGTAAATATATTCAATTTGGAAAAAGCAATTTATCATTATCTACCAAAGATAGTGAACCATCTTCCCATACCCAAAGATTCCATTTTAGGTATATAACAACAGCAAAATATGTACATCATAAGATGTGTTTGCAGCAGGATTACTTGTGATAGCCAAAAGCTGGAAATAACACACACACATGCACAGACGGTAGAAAGGATAAATAAGTTAAGATATGTTCATACAATGGAATGCTATACAGTGACAAAAACAAACTATAGCTACACACAGTTACATGAATGAGTCTCACAAACATAATACCGTGACACAAAAGAACACATACTACATGATTCCATCTGCTGCTGCTGCTGCTGCTAAGTCGCTTCAGTCGTGCGACCCCATAGACGGCAGCCCACCAGGCTCTGCCGTCCCTGGGATTCTCCAGGCAAGAGTACTGAAGTAGGGTGCCATTGCCTTCTCCGTGATTTCATCTACACAAAGTTTTAAAAGACAAAACTAATCTATGTTGGGACTTCTCTGATGGAGCAGTGGCTAAAATTCCACACTCCCAGTGCAGGGGGCCAAGGGTCAATTCTTGGTCAAGCAACTACATCCCAATGCCACAACTAAGACCTGGAGCAACCAAATAAATAAAAATAAATATTTTTAAAAGCTATAAAAAATAATTTAAAAATTAATCTATGTTGATATTAATACAAATCATATTACTGGTTAATTTGGGGAAGGAGGTAGGGTTCAACAAATGAGAAAGGTATTAGTGGACTGTCTACGGTGCTCATAATGTTCTATTACTTGACCTGTGTGGCTGTAACAGAAGTGCAAACTTTGTGAAAGTTCACTGAACTGTCGCCTGTGTGTTCTCCAGTCAAATTAGAAAAATTAAAATACCACCTTGATTAAAAAGAGAAGAAAGGAAACACTCTGAAGAAAATAACTTCTGCATTTGTCATAAAATTCTTATCAAGAACACTGTGCATCTATACACTGTGTAAGATCCCACTTGATAAATCCTGTCATGCATTTAGTACCAGGAAAGATTTTGTCCTTTCTAAGTAAATAGTATACTAGTGATTATTTTTAAATTATCTAATTTTTCCATATTATCTTAGTGGTTTAAGGCCAAATTTAATGTTTGGTCATAGTAATTCTATTAGTCCTCATAAATAGCATTTTTTCTTCTCCTCTCTTCTCTTTCAACACGTTGATTTTCTTTTTCTTTTTATGTTTCCATTTGCATTTTAATAACTTTTTTTGTGTATGTGTCTTTTACTATAGGTTACCTCAAACTCTGTTTGAAGATGCTACATTTGTCCAAGAATAAAATCTAACAGATTCGCCAACCTCAGTCTCATCCCAAAAGCTCACTCAATCCCTCTGCCAAGTCGGAAAAAAATTAGCAAATACTCCAGTAGCAGATGCCATATACTGGTATATATATATACACATATATCTATGTATAATATGATAAAATGTATATATACACATATACACATATAATACTTCATTTCATATCAGTTTATGAGATTCTACAAAGAGAAAGGAAAAATGTTACCTGAGGAATTTTTATTTGTGAATATACATCACATTTCACTTACCTTTGGAATTTTACTTCTTCTCTGTTGTCTGCAGGATTAGAAATGTAACAGGAGAGAATAACGGGACTATTAAATCCTTGTTTACTGGTCACATGGGTTAAAAAAGAGAAAGAAAAAAAATTTCACCACTCCCACTGCAAAGAGCTTGCTCACAGTAGGAAATGGGGGTAGGGTTAGGGCAGGACAGAACTAGATCACAGAGCTTCAGCAACACAACTCTCAGGGCTTAATTACATAAAGCTGATTTTGCTTATCCAAAAGTTCATGAACTTACTCCACAGCTTCCAGCATTAACTAAAAAAGAGCTGGTTTTCCACAATGTCAAGATTCCCAGTTTACAGAGCATACCCAAGGGGTCTTATGTGTAAGTATAAAATCACTTTCAACTTCTAAACAATATTTAAATTCCAAAAGAATAAAGATCAAAAGAGCAGAGAAAAGCATCAGTTCAATTCAATTCAGTCGCTCAGTTGTGTCTTACTCTTTGCGACCCCATGAACTGCAGCATGCCAGGCCTTCCTGTCCATCACCAACTCCCAGAGTTTACTCAAACTCATGTCCATTGAGTTGGTGATGCCATCCAACCATCTCATCCTCTATTGTCCCTTTTTCTTCCCACCTTCAATCCTTCCCAACATTAAGGTCTTTTCCACATGAGTCTGTTCTTCACATCAGGTGGCCAAAGTATTGGAGTTTCAGCAATCAGAGGAAACCACGGTGATGAATTTTCTTTCAGAAATCAAAGTTGAAGGGTCTTTTAAGAAAATTATAGACCACAATCCAGATCTTTCTCCAAACAGATTTTATTCCCAACCCCAAACACACACACACACACTCACACCATTTGTTCAGGAAGAGTTTTCAGAGGACTTCATGAACCCCACTGGGCAAGGCCCCTTTCCTTTCCTGCACGCTGCCCATCCCAACCTTTTGCACCACTTTCACAACACCACTCTCTTGTGGTTAGTGTTCAGGGTGCTTCACTCACTTGTGCCATGCCTACAGTTCTCAACAGTGCCAGCCTTGTTCAGCTGCAAAATCAGACCTGCTGCAGTCAAAATTAAAAACAGAAAGCTCCCATTCTCTAAATTGGAGCCTCTGCTGGAGTCAGGGAATGGGGAAGCAGAGCCTGCTCTTAGACTGCCCACTTGAGATCAGTTTCTGCAAACCGGGGCTCTGGGCCTTAAGGCTGTCAGACACGTTTCTAAAAGACCTACAACTGCTTTATAATCTAATCCATTCTAGTAAATCAGTCAAACCCAAGGAGGGAGTCGTGGAAACCTTCAATTTAAAGCCAGTCCGTCAGAAGCACAGGTAACAACCTGGGGTAGGGCGTCTGAGGTAGGGGGGTGTCTTGTGGAATGAACCTTGAATCTATGGAATCTGACACTACTTCTGGGTGCATGCATGTTAGGTCATTTCTTTGCAACGCTATGGATTGTAGCCCACCAGGCTCCTCTGTCCACGGTATTCACCAGGCAAGAACACTGGAGTGATGGCCATGCCCTCCTCCAGGGCATCTTCCCGACCAAGGGATCAAACCTGTCTCCTGAAGCTGGGTAGATAGTATCAGGGCTGAGTTGAATTGTAATACACACAGCTGGTATCCAAAAAACTGGTTTGGAGGTGTGGGTAAATACATCCCTCCCTCACATTGGAATTGGTATAAAATCCTTCAGCACCCTTTCACAGCCCTCTCCTTTCCTGGCTCCTATGAAATCACCATCTCCTAGCTCTCCTGCTTCTATTTCTATTTGTTCTCCTTATCCTTCACTGGTTTCTCCTCCTCCACCCAATTTTTAAAGTCATTATCTTTAAGAGTTCTATCCAGGCCCTTCTTCTCTTCTGAATGAACACACCCTCCTTGTATGGAGACCTCAGTTATCAACAACTACAACCTGATCTACTTTCTAATGACTTTGTAAATCTCTGCCTTCAGTCAAGATCTCTCCTGACATCTAGCTCCTCATATCCAACTGCCTGCTGGGCATCTTCCACTTTAATTCACTCACTCATTCCATAAATATTGAGTTCCTACTATGTGCTAGGTCCAATGTTATTTACTGGAGCTAATGTTGTTGCTTTTGTTTAGTCACTAAGTTGCGTCTGACTCTTTGCAACCCCACGGGCTGTAGCCTGCCAGGCTACTCTGTCCATGGGAGTTCCCAGGCAAGAATACTGGAGTGGTTTGCCGTTTCGTTCTCCAAGGGATCTTCCCGACCCAGGGATCAAATCCACATCTCCTGCACTGGCAGGTGGATTCTTTACCACTGAGCCAGCAGGGAAGCCACTGGAGCTAATAGAGGAGAGTAAATTGGCATGATATTTGATCTTAGAACATATCATTTTAGTAGGAAAATAGACATTAAATATACATTCCTACAAATAAATACACAATTATACACTGATGAAGTCTATGGAAGAAAAGCATAGGGAGCTTAGGAAATATCACAATAAAAACTCAAATTTAACTTTTCAAAACTGAAATGATGATGATTCAGTGCAATCTGACCCTCTTCATTTTCATGTTATTTCCTATCCCTACATGTATTCAACAAATACTCAAAAAATTTAATAACTGCCGACTAGATGCTAGTCAACTCCCTTCCAACCAGCTGCCCAATCCTGAAACCTGGGGGATCATCCTAGACCCATCCCTCATCCCCTACATTCAGTCAGCATTAATTCTTCGTAATATTTCTTGCCACTTATGTCCACCCAATCACACCCATCTCTACTGCCTTAGTTCAGGCCACAAGTATTTGTGCCCTGGATTCCAACAACAGTTTCTTGGGATGGTGCTGCCTCTGGTTGCTCTTTCCCTTTCTATCTGTCCTTTACAGGGCTCCAGAGGTTATTGAAACAGACTGGTTCCAAATCAGGAAAGGAATACATCAAGTCTGTATTTTGTCACCCTGTTTATTTATATGCAGAGTACATCATGTGAAATGCTGAGCTGGAGAAGCACACGCTGAAAGATTGCTGGGAGAAATATCAATAACTTCAGATATGCAGATGACACCACCCTTATGGCAGAACGTGAAGAACTAAAGAGCCTCTTGATGAAAGCAAAAGATGAGAGTGAAAAGTTGGCTTAAAACTCAACATTCAGAAAACTAAGATCATGGCATCTGGTCCCATCACTTCATGGCAAATAGATGGGCAAACAATGGAAACAGTAACAGACTTTATTTTTCTGGGCTCCAAAATCACTGCAGATTATGATTGCAGGTGACTGCAGCTATGAAATTAAAAAACACTTGCTCCTTGGAAGAAAAGTCATCACCAACCTACATAGCATATTAAAAAGCAGAGAGAGACATTACTTTGCCAACAAAAGTCAATCTAGTCAAAGCTATGATTTTTCCAGTAGTCATGTGTGGATGTGAGAGTTGGACTATAAAGAAAGCTGAGCACTGAAGAATTGATGCTTTTGAACTGTGATGTTGGAGAAGACTCTTGAGAGTCCCTTGGACTGCAAGAAGATCCAACCAGTCCATCCTAAAGGAGATCAGTCCTGGGTGTTCATTGGAAGGTCTGATGCTGAAGCTGAACCTCCAATACTTTGGCTACCTGATGCAAAGAGCTGACTCATTTGAAAAGACCCTGATGTTGAAAGATTGAAGGAGGGAGGAGAAGGGGACGACAAAGGATGAGATGGTTGGATGGCATCACCGACTCAATGGACATGAGTTTGAATAGGCTCCAGAAGTTGGTGATGGACAGGGAAGCCTGGCATGAGGCAGTCCATGGGGTTGCAAAGAGTCAGACACGACCGAGCAACTGAACTGAACTGAGACATTATTTCTTTCTTTTTCAAAATTTTATTTATTTATTTTCTGCTGCCCTGGGTCTTCATTGCTTTGTACGGGTTTTCTCTGGTTGCGACAAGCAGAGGCCACTGCTGGTTGTGGTGTGCGGGCATCTCATTGCAATGAATTTTGCTGTGGTTCACGGGCCCTAGAGTGAAGGCTAGGTAGGGCACCGGCTTCAGTAGTTGTACTGTTCAGGCTTAGTTGCTCCGTGGCATGTTGAATCTTCTCAAACCAGGGATCTAATCCTGTCCCCTGCAGGCAGATTCTTACCCACTGCACCATCACAGAAGTCCCCAGAGTTTATTTCTAAAACACAGTTCTGGTTATGTTTCTTCCCTGCTTAAAAGCTTTCCAAGAGTCCCCACAGTCTTCAGACAAATACACAGAGTCCTGGGGAGAAACAAAGTTTGATGTTGTGTATTGATTTGAATCTGCCATCCTTTATTTTAAGCAGTCTGCAAGGAGGAAGCTAGACCTAAAATGTATATAACTTTATAATTAACAAGAAAATCTATACAGTAGGTATATTGGCAGGCTACTCATCAAAAACCCAGTGGGTTGGCTATTGTATAGAACGTGGAACTCTGCTCAGTGTTATGTGCCAGCCTGCATGGGAGGTGGGTTTGGGGGAGAATGGATACATGTATAGGTATATGAATGGCTGAGTCCCTTCACCTGAAACTATCACAATATTGTTAATTGGCTATACTTCAATATAAAATGTTTGTGGTATTAAAAATTATATTAAATTTTTTTTTAATATTGTGGGTTCATTTACAGCTTAGGGACTTCCCTGGTGGCTCAGACAGTAAAGCGTCTGCCTACGATGCGGGAGACCCAGGTTCAATCCATGGGTCGGGAAGATCTCCTGGAGAAGGAAATGGCAACCCACTCCAGTATTCTTGCCTGGAAAATCCCATGGACAGTGGAACTACAGTGGGCTACAGTCCATGGGGTCACAAAGAGTTGGACACAACTGAGCAACTTCCTTTTACAGCTTAAGTGAAAAAATTCAATTTCATATATTATATCCATCAAATAAGTTAAAAAACAATTGCAAAGTCCTATAACACATTTTATCAGCTTTGAAGTCATCATGTGCTTTGTGGTTAAAAGAATCATTCCTATGAGATTTAACTAAAACTTTGTCATTAAAAAAAACAGAGGGTTCTCTTTATTACTTTTAGTAGCTGATGAAAAGTGATAAAAGTTACCATAAATTGAAATATGACCTTGGCTCCACCTAGACAGTCTCCCCTGGTTTATGATGCTCTTCTGTGAACATAACAGATTTTCTTATCTTCTCTTATTTTATTGAGGAGGAAAATAACTAGCACAGGGTAATTCAAATTTTCAACTTGTTTCAACAATATTATTCATTCCCAAGGCTTCTCATCGAATACAGATATGATCAGTATTTCATTTTAATTTTAACCCAAACTGAATTAAAACGGACAAACGACTTTTATTTCCACTCTCTTTAGCTTGGCGCACAATGCTCTGGCCGTAGCTTGCCTCTTGGTCTCGTCTCTTACTGTGCCTTCCCTTAAAGTCTGAATTCTGACCATATGGAACTATTACTGGCAGTTTCCTAGAAACACCATGCCATTTAAGCTTTTGAGCCCTTCTTCCCTGTACCAATCTTGCCCAAGTCTTTAAAAAAAAAACAATGCTGACACCAATAGACAACTGGATAAAAATTCATCTATAACATTTTATTATACTTTTTGATTTGTATCAGTTGCCCCTATTAGACTGTAACTTTCTTGGAAACAGAAACCATGTCATTTTTCTCCCCAGAGCCTATCTAAATGTCCAACACAAATTTTTATTAACAGCGGGATAAATGAATTAGTTAAAAAATGACTGGATGAGCCATATCGTTCCCAAACAGATCATCCTTTTACATGCTAAAAACATCCAGAATAACAAGAGCTGGACTGAAAGCCCATGAAGTAGGTGGGCTTCCAAGTTTGCAAAGAACTTGAAGAGAGTGATGGAGGGCTGACAGATTACCCAGAGAGGCTGACAGTAGGCATAAGCAGTAAATGTAAAGATGGTAGATAGTGTAAGACTTGAAGGACAAAGGGGTTTTCCAAGTACAACGGTGAACACAAGGGGAAACCAACTGAATGGCAATACTGCCTCCCAGTGGCCCTTGGGATAAAAACCTCTATATCAAAGCACTTCCACAAAATAACTTTCTCACTGAGTGGTTCTGGGCTATGAGCTTGTGCCAAGCACCTCTTAGTTTATCTCATTTAATTCTCACAACAACCCTTTGTAGACAAATAGCTTGCAGCTTAGGAGTTAATTTCACAGACTCTGGAGCCAGGATGTCTGCTTCTCTCACTTACTAGCTTTGTGACTGGGACAAATTAGATCTCGGCATATGTCTCCACCCTAATGGTAGAAAGGAAGGAGGAACTAAAGAGCCTCTTGACGAAGGTGAAAAAGCTGACTTAAAACTCAACATTCAAAAAACTAAGATCACAGCATTTGATACATTACTTTATGGCAAATAGATGAGGAAACAATGGAAACAGTGACAGACTTTATTTTCTTGGGGTTCAAAATCACTGCAGATGGTGAATGCAGCCATGAAATTAAAAGACACTTGCTCCTTGGAATAAAAGCTATGACAAACCTGGTCAGCGTATTAAAAAGCAGAGACATTACTTGCCAACAAAGGTCCATCTAGTCAAAGCTATGGTTTTTCCAGCAGTCATCTACGGATATGAGAGTTGGACCATAAAGAAGCCCGAGAACCAAAGAAGTGATGCTTTCAAACTGGTGCTGGAGAAGACTCTTGAGAGTTCCTTGGACTGCAAGGAGATCAAACCAGTCAATCCTAAAGGAAATCAGTCCTGAACATTCATTGGAAGGACTGATGCTGAAGCTCCAATACTTTGGCCACCTGATGGCAAAAGCTGACTCATTGGAAAAGACACTGATGCTGGGAAAGATTGAAGGCAGGAGAAGATGACAGACGATGAGATGATTGGAAGGCATCACTGATTCAATGGATGTGAGTTTGAGCAAACTCTGGGAGATGGAGGACAGGGAAGTCTGGCGTGCTGAAGTTCATGGGGTCACAAAAAATCGGACACAACTGAGTGACTAAACAACAACAAATATGTCTCCATCTGTAAAATAGGGATATGGGTAGTACCAATCACATATGTCCTTGACAGCATAGCAAATGTTATACAAATGTTAGCTATCATTATGTCCTTTTGCCTAATAAGAAAAACTAATGTTAAATATATATAAATCAAGTATATAATAGGAACTCAATAAATAAACTTCCTTTGCTTTCTCCCCTTATGTCTTAGCTCCTTACAGTGTGCCCTCTTTAATGGTCCTGAAATTCAAATAGAGGACTCCCAAATAGCTAAAAGAAATTAGTTCCTAAAGGCAGCAATAAGGAATTTTCAATAAAGAAACAGCAAAACCTCTATTAAAAAGCCCAAGGGTATGCAGCTCTGGAAAAGAGAACTCTTAATGGTGCTCTGCAGAAAGTGAAGAGGAACTAAAGAGCCTCCTGACGAAAGTAAAAGAGGAAGCTACTTTAGCAATAATTTTTTTATGACCCTCTGCCTCAACAAAATAAATAAAAGTATATTTTATCACTGTTAAAAAGAAAGAAAGAAAGTGAAAGAGGAGAGTGAAAAAGTTGGCTTAAAACTCAACATTCAGAAAACTAAGATCATGGCATTTGGTCCCAGCACTTCACAGGAAATAGATGGAAAGCAGTGGAAACAGTGAGAGACTTTATTTTGGGAGGCTCCAAAATCACTGCAGATGGTGATTGAAGCCATGAAATTAAAAGACGCTTACTCCTTGGAAGGAAAGTTATGACCAACATAGATAGCATATTAAAAAGCAGAAACATAACTTTGCCAACAAAGGTCCGTCTAGTCAAGGCTATGGTTTTTCCAGTAGTCATGTGTGGATGTGAGAGTTGGACTATAAAGAAAGCTGAGTGCTGAAGAATTGCTGCTTTTGAACTGTGGTGTTGGAGAAGACTCTTGAGAGTCCCTTGGACTGCAAGGAGATCCAACCAGTCCATCCTAAAGGAAATCAGTCCTGGGTGTTCATTGGAAGGTCTGATGTTGAAGCTGAACTCCAATACCTTGGCCACCTCATGTGAAAAGCTGATTCATTTGAAAAGACCCTGATGCTGGGAAAGATTGAGAGTAGGAGGAGAAGTGGATGACAGAGGATGAGATGGTTGGATGGCATCACTGACTCAATGGACATGAATCTGGGTAAACTCCGGGAGTTGGTGTTGGACAGGGAGGCCTGGTGTGCTGCAGCTCATGGGGTCAAAAAGAGTTGGACACGACTGAGCGACTGAACACAACTGAATGGTGCTCTCTTTTTTTGTTGTTTTTTTAATTTTTGACTTTTGACTGCATCAGGTCTTAATTGTGGGAAGCTCAGTTAGTTACCCAACGAGGTTCTGTATCCCCTGCATTCGAAGCATGGAGTCTTAACCTCTGCACCACCATCAGGGAAGTCCCTCTACTGGCACTCTTGCTATTAGAGTTATTAGAGTGAAGACATTCCAGAAATGAAATTCACTCTACCCGAAACAGGTTGTCTGGGGATTGTGAAAATCAACTAATATTGTGCAGAACATCACATTTCTAGAAATACTCAAATGAATATCATCTGCTGCTGCTGCTGCTAAGTCACTTTAGTCGTGTCCGACTCTTCGCAACCCCATGGACTGCAGCCTACCAGGCTCCTCCATCCATGGGATTTTCCAGGCAAGAGTACTGGAGTGGGTTGCCACTGCCTTCTCTGAATATGATCTATCTAGAGACTATTTTTCACCATGTTGCCTACAGAAGATGAGGGACCATGACCACTTTCAAAAATTAAAGTTCATGAAAATGATAGCTTTCAAGCAACACAACACTGATGTAATTATCAGACTACCCTCCCCGGCCCACATTTGTAGTGAAATGTATCTTTACTTGGTAAGACTGATTGGCAAATCTGCACATCAACAGTAAACAGGCTCCTTTCATACTTATAAAACTCACCATAATTCTGCAAGCTTCCTTGGATTCAGATTTTAGTATTCCTGGATGTTCTGTATGAGAGACTGAATATACAAACAAATAATGACCAGACCATAGACAAAAACAGAACTCTGATCCACAATTTGCCCAAAGCAAACCCAGGAAACCAACTTCCTTATCTATAATAAACAGCCCAGGAAGTCAGCTTGCTTTAGGTCAGACTTGTAGGAAATGAGACTGCAGTCTGGAGTAAAAGTCCAGGAAGCTAAATAACCCATATAATAATCCACTCAAAATAGTCAGGACTTGATAAAAAACTGACAGCTTCCCTAATTTTTGCCCCCACTTCCAATTTAGAACCAACCAGAGGAAGCCAAATTTACAGACCTAACCAATCACACAGGATGTCCCAATGTGTGTTAGCCCACTTACACTTGCCCAGTGCAAAGAGCTTTGATTCAGGATATACCTGAAACCTTCTCTCTTGTCCCAATTAAAGCTTTCCCATTCCTCTGCCTACATTTGAGTCTGTCAAAATACAAGTGAGGGTGGCTGTATAAAACAAGTTCTTGAATAAATAGATCCTGCTTTTCTCATTTGGTTGGTCATTTATTTCTATATATTGAACCTAGAAATTCTACGAAGAACTAATTTCCAAACCTTCTTTAATTTCCAAACCTTTTTAAAATGTGTTGTTTCCAAAACAGCCATAAAGTTATCAGAGAACACCTCTTTTATTTCATCTTGATAACCTAAGTATATATGCATTCTTGCCTTGAGAACCCCATGAAGAGCATGAAAAGGCAAACAGATGTGACACTGAAAGATGAACTCCCCAGGTTGGTAGGTGCCCAATATGATATTGGAGAAGAGCGGAGAAATAGCTCCAGAAGGAATGAAGAGGCTGAGCCGAAGCAGAAACAACACCCAGTTGAGGATGTGTCTGGATATGAAAGTAATTCCAATGCTGTAAAGAACAATATTGCATAGGAATCTGGAATGTTACGTCCATGAATCAAGGTAAACTGGAAGTGGTCAAACAGGAGATGGCAAGCATGAACATTGACATTTTAGGAATCAGTAAACTAAAATGGACAGAATGGGCGAATTTACTTTAGATGACCATTATATTTACCACTGTGGGTAAGAATCCCTTAGAAGAAATGCAGTAGCCATCATAGTCAACAAAAGAGTCCAAAATGCAGTGCTTGAGTGCAGTCTCAAAAATGATAGAATGATCTTGGTTGGCTTCCAAGGCAAACCATTCAATATCACAGTAATGCAAGTCTATCCCCCAACCACTGATGCAGAAGAAGCTGAAGTTGTATGGTTCTATGAATACATGCAAGACCTTCTAGAACTAACACCAAAAAAAGATGTCCTTTTCATCAAAGGTGAATGGAATGCAAAAGTAGAACGTAAAGCGATAACTGCAGTAACAGGCAAGTTTGGCCTTGGAGAACAAAATGAAGCAAGGCAAAGGCTAACAGAGTTTTGCCAAGAGAATGCACTTGTCATAGCAAACACCATCTTCCAACAACACAAAAAACAACTCTACACATGGACATCACCAGATGGTCAATACCAAAATCAGGTTGACTATATTTTTGCAGTCAAAGATGGAGAAGCTCTACATAGTCAGCAAAAACAAGACAAGGAGCTGACTGTGGCTCAGATCATGAACTACTTATTGCCAAATTCAAACTTAAATTTAAGAAAGTAGGGAAAACCACTAGGCCATTCGGGTATGACCTAAATCAAATCTCTTATGATTTTATAGTAGAAGTGACAAATAGATTCGAGGGATTAGATCTGATAGACAGAGTGCCTGAAGAAGTATGGAGGGAGGTTCGTAACATTGTACAGCAGGCAGTGATCAAAACATTTCCTAATAAAAAGAAATGCAAAAAGGCAAAATGGTTGTCTGAGGAGGACTTACAAATAGCTGAGAAAAGAGAAGCAAACGGCAAAGGAGAAAAAGAAAGATATACCCACCTGAATGTAGAGTTCCAAAAAATAGCAAGGAGAGAAGAAAGTTTTCCTAAGTGAACAATGCAAAGAAATAGGGAAAAACAATAGAATGGGAAGGACTAGCAATCTCTTTAAGAAAATTAGAGATACCAAGGAAACATTTCATGCAAAGATTAACACAATAAAGGACAAAAAAGGTATGGACCTAATAGAAGCAGAAGATATTAAGAAGAGGTGGCAAAACTACACAGAAGAACTATATAAAAAAGATCTTAATGACCCAGATAACCATGATGCTGTGATTACTCACCTAGAGCCAGACATGCTTGAATGTAAAGTCAAGTAGGCCTTAGGAAGCATCACTTCAAACAAAGCTAGTGGAAGTGATGGAATTCCAGCTGAGCTATTTCAAATCCCAAAAGATGATACCGTTAAAGTGCTGCACTCAATATGCCAACAAATTTGGAAAACTCACCAGTGGCCACAGAACTGGAAAATGTTGATTTTCATCCCAACCCCAAAGAAGGGTGATGCCAAAGAATGTTTAAACTACCACACAACTGCACTCATTTCACATGCTAGCAAAGTAATGCTCAAATTCTCCAAGCTAATCTTCAACAGTATGTGAAACTGGAATACCAAGATGTTCAAGCTGGAGTTAGAAAAGGCATAGGAACCAGAGATCAAATTGCCAACATGCATTGGATCATAGAAAAAGCAAGACAGTGCCAGAAAAACATCTACTTCTGCTTTATTGACTATGCTAAAGCCTTTGACTGTGTGGATCACAACAAACTATGGAAAATTCTTAAAGAGATGGGAATACCAGACCACCTTACCTGCTCCTGAGAAACCTGCATGAAGGTCAAGAAGCAACAGTTAGAACCTGACATGAAACAATGGACTGGTTCCATATTGGGAAAGGAGTATATCAAGACTGTATATTGTCACCCCGCTTATTTAACTTATATGCAGAGTACATCAAGCAAAATGCCAAGCTGGATGAAGCACAAGCTGGAATCAAGATTGCCGGGAAAAATATCAATAACCTCAGATATGCAGATGACACTGTCCTTATGGCAGAAAGTGAGGAGGAACTAAAGAGCCTCTTGATGAAGGTGAAAGAGGAGAATGAAAAAAAAACTCATTCTTCTTAAAACTCAACATTCAGAAAACTAAGATCATGGCATCCAGTCCCATCACTTCATGGCAAACAGATGGAAAAATGGAAACAGTGACAGACTTCATTTTCTTGGGCTCCAAAATCACTGCAGATGGTGAATGTAGTCATGAAATTAAAAGACACTTGCTCCTTGGAAGAAAAGCTATGACAAACCTAGTCAGCATATTAAAAAGCAGAGACATTACTTTGCCAACAAAGGTCCATCTAGTCAAAGCTATGGTTTTTCTAGTAGTCATGTATGGATGTGAGAGTTGGACCATAAAGGAGGCTGAGCGCCAAAGAATTGATGCTTTTGAACTGTGGTGTTGGAGAAGACTCTTGAGAGTCCCTTGGACTGCAAGGAGATCAAACCAGTCAATCCTAAAGGAAATCAACCCTTAATTCATTGGAAGGACTGATACTGAAGCTGAAGCTCCAATACTTTGGCCACCTGATGTGAAGAGCTGACTCATTTGAAAAGCCCCTGATGTTGGGAAAGATTGAGGGCAGGAGGAGAAGGGGACAACAGAGGATGAGATGGCTGGATGGCATCATCGACTCAATGGACATGAGCTTGAGCAAGCTCTGGGAGATGGCAAAGGACAGGGAAGCCTGGCAGTGCTGCAATCCATTGGGTCGCAAAGAGTCGGACACGGCTGAGTGACTGAACAACAACCGTATGTTCCAGGGCTCATCTTTCCGCAGTAAATTGTCCAGGAATGGGCATGGTCTTCGTCGTCCCACCTGTGCAGGGAACCTAGTGAAGAAGTAAATGGGCAGAGACCACAGGAGCACCACCCTCGACCAGAAAGTGAACAGGAAAGTCGCTCAGTCGAGTCCGACTCTTTGCGACCCAATACACTATAGCCTGCCAGGCGCCTCTGTCCATGGAATGGTCCAGGCCAAAAAACCGAAGTAGGTAGTCAATTCCCTTCTCCAACCCAGGGATGGAAACCAGGTCTCCCTCATTGCAGGCGGATCTTTACAGTCTGAGCCACCAGGGAAGCCCAAGAATAATGGAATGGGTAGCCTATCCCTTCTCCAGCGGATCTTCCCGACCCAGGAATCGAATCCGCGGTCTCCTGCATTCCAGGCGGATTCCATGGAAGCCCAGTCAGTCAGAAAGCGGCCTCGCCCAGGCCAGCCTCCAAATAGGAACTACAATTCCCAGCGGCCCCTGCAGACGGCGGTCCGTGGCCACAACGCGCCTGCGCAGTGGCGCAGGTTCGCCCTGTGTGGTTCCCGCCAATTCTTGCGGTAGTGCTTCAGGGTTGAATTCTGCGTTCCATGGAGGCGTTTGACCCTGCCGAGCTGCCCGAACTGCTTAAGCTTTATTACCGAAGGCTCTTTCCCTACGGCCAGTACTATCGCTGGCTCAACTATGGCGGAGGTGATGGAGGCAGGGAGAGGGGTGGTAGTGTGTCTGCGTGTGAGGAGGTTTGGGGAGGGTACCTTGGAATGACAATATGAAGTGCCTCCTGTGCGCCAGGCGTTGTGCTGCGCACCTTCGTGCGTTATCTCGAGCTCTCTTCGTCACCCCTGAGGGGTAAATAGGCCGAGAGAGGATGTAACGACCAGCCTACGCCGCACACTGCGTGTTAGTGTGTGTGCTGAGTCGCTCGGTCAGGTCGACTTTTTGCGACCCTGTGAACTGTAGCTCACCAGCTCCTCTGTCCATGGGATTTTCCCGGCTCAAATGGTCGGACTCGCTTTCCGTTTTGGTGTTTCCCTGCAACCACGGGGCGGGGGGTGGGGGGGCGCGGGGCGGAGGTACAGGGTCTTAGCATGAAGCTGCAAAGTCGTGATCTGCTCAGGGACAGAGGGGCATCTCCTAAAAGAAGAGAGGTACTTAACTCTTCCCGCTTGAGTTTATTAGTGCCCACCAAGGAAAGAGAGGTGGTATTACATATTGAAAATATTTCTGCATCTTTATCCTCATCTTTGTAAACCCTTTCAAATTGGGAACTGGCTCTTGTCTCTTTTTTTAACATGTAGCATACTGTTGAGCACAGAGGACTCATTAAAAATATCTTCTCATTGGTTAATGTTTTAATGCTCTGAGCTGGATTAAGTACCAAATTAACTTTAAGGTGTACATTTATTTTGCAGTGGTAAAGAATTACTTTCAGCACCGTGAATTTTCATTCACTTTGAAAGATGATATTTACATTCGCTACCAATCCTTCAACAACCAAAGTGATCTGGAAAAGGAGATGCAGAAAATGAATCCATACAAGATTGATATTGGCGCAGTATATTCCCACAGAGTAAGAAATCGGTTTTTTATGTAGTTTGTTGTTTTTTAAACCAAGAAAGTATCGGTGCCCCTAGCATTTTGAGATAAATTTGTAGTGTTTATTTTATTTGAAGAGTCAAACTTCAGCCATTTTTGCAAGGAAGTTGTAAAGTAAAAAAAAAAATTTTTTAATGTCCTTTGATACTTTACTGACTGTAAATCATTTGGAAATGGATTGGCTATATTCACTCTCGGACAAAAAAACTTTCAGCCAGTATCTGGCTAAAAGACTAAATGAGGTCCATTAAAAAAGAAATCTTAAAAAAAAAAAGACTAAATGAGGGACTTCCCTGGTGGTACAGTGGATGCAGGGGGCATGGGTTCTATCTCTGGTCCAGGAAAATCCCACATGCCAAGGAGCAACTAAGCATGTGTGCCACAACTAATGAGCCTGTGCTCTAGATCCTGGGAGCTGGAACTGAAGCCCAGGTGCCCTAGAGCCCATGCTCCTCAACAGGAGAAGCCACTCCAATGAGAACCCCATGTACCGAAACTAGAGAAAGCCCACGCAGCAATGAAGAGCCAGCACAATCTAAATAGATTAAAGAAACATTTTTTAAAGACTAAATGAAGAAGTCAGCATGGTTGAACACAGAGGATATTGGAGAGAATCATTCTTGATTCTTCTATCTCTCTCACACCTGTATCTGTTTCACTAGGTAATCTCTTTAGTTCTACCATAATAATATCTACTAACCACTGCTACTAGTGCTACTATCATCATCATCACTTCTTATCTGAATTATTGTAAATACTTCCTAACACTTTGCTCCTGTAGACTCTAGACTGTATTCTCAACACGGCAGCCAAAAGGATCCTTTTAAAACAAGTAAGATCATCATGATTTATCTGCTCAAAACCATTCTCCAATGGCTTCTCATTTCACACAGAATAAGAGCCCCTCTCTCTCCCTCACTCACTCCATTCCTATCACATTGACCTGTGCTCAGGCAATTTCCACTGCCTAGAACCCATTTCCCGAAGTATCTTTTTGATTCATTTTTCTCACCTCCTTCAAGTACTCAAAAGAGGCCTGCAGCCTGCCCTTCCTCCTACCCTCTCCCCTCACTGATACATTCTAAGTGCTAGAATTCTGCCAGACAGAGATAGTACATCATAAGTGTCTGTTGAATGAATGAACATAATTGCCCCAAATTGCCCTTCTTCCTCTCCTTAAAAATACACACAGGTAGGGAATAGATACACATAGAATAATAGCTTTTGTATGGAGCTTTTTCTTAATGCTGTATAACTTGTTTTTCATATCATTCTTCATTATTCTTTTTTAAAAAGGACAACTTAAATAATTTGGCCTAGGTTACACGATTTCTAAATGAGGGAGATAGAACCTGATTATCCAGGTTTTCTGACTCAATCCCAAAGGAAACAGAGAGGCGGTAAGAAAAGACAGGCAGGGAAAATACTTTGGAGCAGGTTACTTCTGTTTAGGGATGGAGATTAAAACCGAAGTCTCTATAGAAAAGCCAAGGTGTCACTCTACTCCTTCTCCCTGGCACAGAAGGGGGAAAAGGTGTCATTTCTTAAATTGGGCCAAGACAGGCATCTATACGTTATCTTTGTGTGTTTTTATTGTTTATATATGCACGTAGTTTACAAAATCAACTACTATTAATTAGGGTGTTGTTTTTTTTTTTTTTGTCTCCTACTTTTGCCCCTATTTTCTGTTCCCCAGAGGCAACCTTTTTTTTTTTTGGCTGTGCTGAGTCTTAGCTGAGGCACAAGGAACCTTCAGTCTTCATTGCAGCATATGGCATATTTAGCTGTGGCATGTGGGATCTAGTTCCCTGACCAGGGATTGGATCCAAGGCCCCTTTGTATTGGAAGTGCAGAGTCTTAGCCACCAACCAAGGAAGTCTCTCTTCCTACTTTTTGTTTTCATTTTCTCTGACTTTCTGGGGAATTTCCTCAGAGGTTTTCATTTCTGCTATTACGTTTTCATTTCTAAGAACCTTTTTTTTCTAACATATCCTATACTTTTTTCATTGATATATCTTATCTTGCTGAGGATATCAATGACAGTTTTTTACATTTTCTGTTACACAGGCTGTTTTCTCTACAGTTACATTTTTTCTGTTTTTATACTTTTATCAGAGGTTTTCCTCATATATCTGGTAATTTCTTGCTTGTTGCTTATATTTAAGAATAGAGTACTAAAGAGCTGACTGGAAGCTCTGTATACATGGCTGAGATTTCTTTACTACAGAGTGATCTGGCTGGGCCATTTTATTGTGGGAAGCTCTGATGTCAGTTTCTCTAGCTCTTTCTTTGCTAGAATGAAAACTCCAGTTGATCACTAATCTGTTCCTAGAGCCTAATAACAATACCTGACACACCTGGTCAGTCTTCAGAGCGGAATCTACCTGTCTCCTGCCTGGGGTGGCAGTGGAAACTTACAGAGGAGAGAGCTAGGTCTCAACATTCCACAAGTAAATGTCTAATTAATCCCCTGAATATCTGTACAGTACAACCTTTTTTCAGCTGTGCCTACTCTCCCCTTCTCAGTCCAGGGACCCTCTGTTTTATGCCCTCCAGGTAACTATTCAGGTGCCTTTGCCAAGGAAATGGAAGCACAGTCACCTAGCTCCACAGAGTAGGTTTAGCACTAACTGCTTTGTAAATAGATTTGTAATCAGTCCTCCTGTTTTTAATCTCAGCTCCAGATATACCTGTTGTCACCGATTCCTAAGACTTGGGGATTCTGAGATGTAAACTGGGTTTCTTCTTGTCCTTCTTTACTGAGAGCTGAAGATTCAGCTTTTTGAATTTGAATCTCCTTATAAAAATTATGGTTATATTGTCTCTTCTCCGGTTCTTTTTTAAAAAGACTTATAGCTGTCTTTAAAAAGAAAAAATTATTTTTGTGCAAGTTTAAAGGAAGCCAGGAGAAGGCAATGGCACCCCACTCCAGTACTCTTGCCTGGTAAATCCCAAGGATGGAGGAGCCTGGTAGGCTGTAGTCCATGGGGTTTCGAAGAGTCGGACACAACTGAGCGAGTTCACTTTCACTTTTCACTTCATACATTGGAAAAGTAAATAGCAACCCACTCCAGTGTTCTTGCCTAGAGAATCCCAGGGATGGGGGAGCCTGGTGGGCTGCCATCTGTGGGGTCGCAGAGAGTCAGACACGACTGAAGTGACTTAGCAGCAGCAGCAGCAGAGAAACCCAAATAAGTATTTGCATTCAGTCTACCTTCTTTACCAGATAGTCCATAGCCTCAAAGGAAATTACTTAGAGCTTGAACCAGACTGACTTGGGAGATCTTTTTGAATTATTGAAAATTTTTAAACACATTTTTGTTACTTATATGTCCAATAACAATTAAAGGTCCTTAAAATATCTTGCAGTAGGCTACTAATTATTTATATGGACCTTTCCTTATCAGAAATCTAAAAATGCTTTATTATGATTTCTATTGATCAACAAATGTTTATTATACAATGTCATATGTCAATTATATCTCAATAGGATTATAAGAAAACAAAACAAATACTTATGGTAAAACATTTATCAAACCTTGTTTTTAGTAGTTGAAAGGTATACTGTCATCACTTCTGGCTATATAGGATCAAATCAGTGAGCTTCTTTTCTATGTTAGTCACTGACAGACTTGGCATTATATGGTTTCTTTCCTTCTCTTTGGCCTCTTTTTCTTTATAGGTAGGAAATAAGCATATCTGACAGTGTGGCAGCTCTTACAGAAACTGATTGCTATTTTGTCCCTTTAGCCCAATCAACACAATACAGTGAAGCTGGGAGCTTTCCAGGCTCAGGAAAAAGAACTGGTGTTTGACATTGACATGACAGACTATGACGATGTGAGGAGATGTTGCAGGTGAGTTCTGCATGCTTTGCTAGTAGGGTGGGTGATATCACTGACAGTGAGTAATGCTCATTCTGCCCCAGTTCTGCAGACATATGTTCCAAGTGCTGGACCCTCATGACAATGGCCATACATATCATCGACCGAGCACTGAAAGGCAAGTATTAGCAGTATCTCAATGGGATCACATGCAAGAATCTTTTTTTCTTCTGAATAGTAATGTCTACACTATTTTTATAATCAATTCTCATAAATTTCTGACATGTTTCTTTGAAATATATAATGGGAAAATAAAAGATTAAAATGTTAAAACTTTGATAAAGCTGTTGATCAAATCATGTAATTTTTTTTCCCAATTCAGTCATCTGTTGAGCAACTCTTGCATGCCAGTTCAGTAAGTTCCTAAGTGAGGGAACTATGAAAGATAACAATTCTTACCTCAAGTAAGTTATGCAGTCTAAGGAGGAAACAAGAAAATTCAGGATTACATTAATATGCATAGGGTGCTGTAGGGATATAGAACAGCAGGAGTGCATAGAGGAATGGGAAGATATTAGATCAGAAAAGGCTTCCTGGAAGAGGTGATGGTAAGAGAGGATGGTAAGGATGACAATGATAATGACTAACTTATATAAGAGGCACTGTTCCGAGCACTTTAAGTTTGTTACCTCTTTTAATATTCTTAGACTGGGTCTTTAGATCTCTCTAAATGGCAATTGGTCAGGAAGAGAAATGGAAGTACTGGGGCATGAAGAAATTCTTAGCACAGTGACAAGGATAAGTAAAGAACTGAAGGCAAGAGCTCAGGGAGCATGGGAAACTACAAAAATTGAGCAGTTGACCCTTGAACAACATGGGTTTGAATAGCGCAAGTCGACTTATACAGATTTGTTTCAATAGTAAATACTGCAATACTATATGATCCATAGTTGGTTAAATCTGCAGATGTGGAACCGCAAATATAGAGGAACTGCTGATGCAGAGGAACTCAACCTTTTATATATATATAATATACATACATACACATGTATACATACACATACAACTTCTTTATTTATTTGTTGGCTGCACTGGGTCTTCATCACTAGGCATGGGCTTTTCTAGTTGACAAGGAGGGCTATTCTTCGTTTTGGTGTGCAGGCTTTTCTTATTGCAGAGCACAGGCTCAGTAGCTGTGGCACACAGGCTTAGTTGCCCCACGGCATGTGGAATTTTCCCTAACCAAGGATCAAACTTGTGTCCCCTGCATTGACAGGCAGATTCTTAACCACTGGACCCCCCAGGAAGTTCAAGGAACTCTTTCTATGGAGGGCCAAACATAAGTTTTATGTGGATTTTCTAGTGGGAGGGTCGACATCCCACTTTGTTCAAGGGTCAACTGTAGTATAGTGAAGATGAGTACATGTGGATAAGCGGTAAAAAAAAAAAAATCAAGCTAGAGAGATATGCAAGAACCAGAAGTTGACAAATTTATTTTAAAACCAATTATTTCTTCCCTCCTCAGAGGACTTTGGATTTAAACATCGTCTCTGGGTATATTCTGGAAGGAGAGGTGTTCATTGTTGGGTCTGTGATGAATCAGTTAGAAAACTGTCCTCTGCAGTACGCTCTGGGATAGTTGAATATTTGAGTCTTGTAAAGGTAAGGTCTTCTTAGTGATAGTTTACATTTCTTTGTTAGCTAGACATTACCCAGCCTTGTATGCTTAGTAACAAAAGCAAACTATCTTTTAAGCATTCATATTTCAGAGTAAATGATTTTACCAGTAGATCAGTTAAAATCATTGTAGTTACATTTTTTAAGATATCTCATATTTTGCTGTAAGTATCCTCCTTTGTGGCAAAAGAAAGTTTAGTTTACTTTTCTGGTCCAAGTATGTCAAGTAAAGTTAACCAAGAAAATTACAGATATTGAGACTGTATAAAATGACATCCAAGAGTCTATACTTTGACAGAATTTAATCAATATCTTTAGAACATGTTAAAGACATTTTTGATTTATTTCATTTATGTTATATAATATACATGAAGTTTTTGTTTGTTTGTTTTGATGGTTTGTTTTTCAGGGTGGTCAAGATGTTAAAAAGAAAGTTCACCTAAGTGAAAAAATTCACCCTTTTGTCAGGTCTGTTGGGGAAGACTCCATGAAGTTTAAGTTGTGTCTGATAAACCTGCATGTGCTTTTATAATTACCTTATCAATTTTCTGCACCAGGGTAGCATTTTACAACAATAACAGCCAATAATTTACAAAAATAGTATTTTGTACATTCCAGTATTCTTGATAGGTGTTTCACAAATGTTCTTATTGGTCTTCACAACAACCTCATCAGATATATGATGGTCATCTCCATTTATAGATGACAGAAGTGAGATTTGGAGAGATTGTATAATTTGTTTGGCTTTATGCAAGTAATTATTAAAATCAGGATACATGTCCTCATCTGCTTAATTCCAAAGACCATACCCTTTCCATTGAATTCACTACTTCTCTAGGATAATGGAAAGAGCATTGCATTAGAAGTAAGAATCCCTATTTCTGCCACTTTAATATGACCTTGATAAAATATTAGAGACTCTGTTCCTTATCAGTATGGGGAGAACACTGTCTACTCCATCTATCTCAAAGTTGTGGCAGAAATTAAATAAAACAGTAGAGAGGCCCTGGCAGTCCAGTGGTTAAGACTCTCTGCCTCCACTGCAGGAGTCATGGGTTCAATCCCTGACTAGGAAACTGAGATCCTGCATGCTGTGTGCTGTGCAGCCAAAAAAATAATAATAATAAATAAAATAAAAGCTAGTAACCTAACATATATATATAAAACAGTAGATGCAAAGTCTGTTTTCAAAATCAAAGCACTTTGTAAGTGTTGAGACGCTAAAGCAAGCAGTTCAGAATAGAATTCCTGTACAGTAGATACAACTGTAGATTGTATCCCATATCCTACTACTGATGTATTATTACATTGTCCTGACTTGGTTGCTTTCTACCCTTGTTACATGTCTATGCTGCTATTAACCTTCTAAATTGTGGGATTTAAGAAGTAAACATTTCTTGAATATCTAGTCTAAGCCAAGTACTATGTAGGTTCTTTCTCCTTAGAGTGTTTCATTTAACTCTCATAACCCTGTGAAGAGGTATAATTCCCATTTTACCTAATTAAGTTCTAGAAATTCAGTGAAAATAAGTACTAGCCTCCCTAGTGAACAAAAGCCATGTGCCATATATGTCACTAATAGTGTTGGGACTTTGTTATTATTGTTCCTACAGAAAATCTATAAACATAATAAAAAAATACTTTGAACAATATGCCTTAGTTGATCAAGATATTCTTGAGAATAAAGAAAGCTGGGATAAAATTTTAGCCCTTGTTCCTGAAAATATCCTTTCCCAAGACCATTTCTACATGAGCTACTTGTACTGACCTATGATATTATAAATTTGTTCTACCTGCATGTTCTCACATACTTATATAGTTTTAATCTTTTTTACATAAAACATCTCCTGTATTTCTGCATTTTTTTTTTAATCTCTGGTTTGGAATACAGTAAGAAGTGAGGCTGTTTTGTAAATAAATTTCCTCATTTTGGAAGCTGATCCTCCTAAAATTAGTGACTACTTAACGGATGCAAAATCATCATCAAAATATATACAGATCATGGACCAATTTCACCTTAAACCTAATAGCTATTTTGGCTCAGACGATAAAATGTCTGTCTACAGTGCAGGAGACCCGGGTTCGATCCCTGGGTCAGGAAGATCCCCTGGAGAAGGAAATGGCAACCCACTCCAGTACTATTGCCTGTAAAATCCCATGGATGGAGGAGCCTGGTATGCTACAGTCCATGGGATTGCAAAGAGTCAGACACGACTAAGCAACTTCACTTCACTTATAGCTATTTTGGCATTCTTTCTGTTGTACCTAATACAGTTTAACAGGGAAATTTTTCTAAGGTTTTGTGTTTAATATTTGTATTTTAGAAAACAATAATTACTTTCTATGTAATCTTTAGATTTCCTTGTAGTAATATACATTGAAAATAAGTTGTTCATTGATGTACCCTAAATGAGTGTGTTCCTTAATGATCCATCACCAGTGCGTGATGAACTTCAGCAAGGCTTCCAAAGGCATAGCAATTCACTTCAGCGTTGGGAGAATTTGAAGAATACCATCAGCAAATATCAGGTATATTCCATTGAAATCTGTATTACAAATACAATAATGCAATTCTTAATTAAATTCTCATTTTTTTGCTTACTAAGTTAAAGATGGTTGAAGATCATATTTTCACCACCTTAAAGAAATCTTCAAAAGTTCCTACTGATCCTCATGCTGGACTTGCATCTGTTTTTAGAAAAACAGCAAAAACGACAAATGTGGACCCTGGCTTGAGTGGGAGATCATGCTCCAGTATTGTTTTCCACGACTGGATATCAATGTTAGCAAAGGAATCAATCATTTACTGAAGAGCCCTTTTAGTGTTCATCCTAAAACAGGTACTATGTAAAAAAAATAAGAAAAACAAAAGAAAAATCAAAGTTATTTTATGTTATAGAAAGCATGTCACTGGGTGTGAATGTCTGAAACAGTAAAGCTTGAAGAATTGTTCTGTCAACTAATATCTGAGTTAACTTATTTTTCTATTGTCAGTTAGTAGCTATTCAATGAGTTTCCACTATGTAAATAATTTTCAGTTGGGTTTCTAAGGTTCAGCATTAGAAGTAGATTTGGAGAGGAACTTAAAATCACAGAACAACAGCACATATCGTACAGATGAGAAAACAGTGGCTCGAGAGGTTAAAGTGATTTGTCCACAGTCTTAAAACAAATTTTGGGGAATTCTCTGGCGATCCAGGGAGGTTAGGACTCGGCACTTTCACTCATGGGGACCAGGTTCTATTGCCATTCGGGGAACTAAGATCCCACAAGCCTTGTAGTATGGCCAAAAATAAAAAAATTATGTCAGAGCTGATAACAGAGTTCAGTTCTTAAGACTCACAGTTCCATGCTTTTTAGAAATAGAATCACAGATGAAGAGGATGGACTTCTGGTTACCAAGGTGGCAGCAGGAAGTGGGATGAATTGGGAGATGGGAATTGACATATATATACTACAATGGAAATAAATAATGGGAACCTACTGTATAGCTCAGGAACCTGTACCAATTATCTGTGGTAACTTAAATAAGAAGGAAATCTTAAAAAGGGGGAGATACATGTATACATGGAACTGATTCATTTTGCCATACAGCAGAAATTAATAACACTGTAAGGCAACTATACTCCAATTAAAAAAAAGTTCCATGCTCTTTATACTATGCTACCTCCCTCAGATCTCTTTCAATAGATTTAGCGTTCTTCTTTCACTCTTCTGGATAAGATTTGATGGACTAAAACTGAATTTACAATAAGTATGATAGTAGATATATTGACATAAACTTTGCTCCTTCCAACTGAGGACACAATTAGAAGTATCTAGTTGTCCTTTTTTGGAGAAGGCAATGGCACTCCACTCCAGTACTCCTGCCTGGAAACTCCCATGGACGGAGGAGCCTGGTAGGCTGCAGTCCATGGGGTCGCAAAGAGTCGGACATGACCGAGCGACTTCACTTTCACTTTTCATTCTCATGCATTGGAGAAGGAAATGGCAACCCGCTCCAGTGTTCTTGCCTGGAGAATCCCAGGGATGGAGGAGCCTGGTGGGCTGCCTTCTGTGGGGTCGCATGGAGTTGGACACGACCGGAGCAACTTAGCAGCAGCAGCAGCAGCAGCAATTGTCCTTTTTAGTGTCAACAAGTCAACTCTGCCACTTGCTGTGGGAAGTTAAGCAAACTACCCTTGGTTTTTGCATCTGTACAGTGGAGATACCTCAGTGGTTTATGGTGAAGATCTAAAAGGTAAAATGCTTAGAAAAGTGTCTGTCACATATTCAATACTCCCAAATTGCCTAGTTTTCTTTAATAGTCTACAATGACTTTGTAGTGTATATATTTATATAGCCCCTTTTCAAATCTGCCAGTTTTGAGTTTTTAGTTTATTTTGGTAATAAGCTTAATGTTTCTTAATATTTATCTTAATATTCTAAAGCTTCAGTGAGTATTCCCCTTATTTAATATTCAAGATTTCAGTAACTAATTACATTCACTCATAAGTATACATTTTTATTATATCTTTTTCCCATTAAATGGCTATAGTCTTTTCACTCTGCCTTTCACCAGTAACTCCCAATTCCCTTAATTATTTTGTTAGTCACCTGCCATTCTTTCAATTCATTATCTCATTTTTCAGATATGAATTTTATGTCATGTCCCAGTTGTGGATTTTGTAAAAGGGTAATATGTCGCTTATATTATTTCCAAAGATGGTCAACACATAGATGTCTGTTTTGATTTCAGCAAATTAATCAAAGTAATGAAGTAAACTACTTCCATCTATTTTGTGTTCCATCTTCAAGACTCACTAAATTTGAAATTGTTCTGTACTTACATATTGGAGGATATAGGGAAGAGGAAGACAGAAATCAAAATAGATATAAGAGCAACTAGGTAACAATAGCTCAACAGTCTTTCACATCTATTTTTTGGTGTTTTTAGAGAAATAAAAGGCACACCCAATGTGAAAGTACTTTTTTTTTAAAGACCCAATTTTATTGTATTTATGTATTTTTTGAAACTTTTTGGCCACATGGCATGTGGGATCTTAGTTCCCCAGTCAGGAATAGAACCATACCCCCTGCATTGGAAGTGTGGAGTCTTAACCATTGCATCTACAGGGAAGTCCCAAAAGTACTTTTAACTTATATCTCTAAATAAATCTTCTTAACAAATTAGTGTAACCCTCTTTCTAAGCCTTAAAGTTTTAGCCAAAAATAACTCATAGGACACAGCCTATAATTATTAGTATTGTACAATATTCAGTTTATAATTTTTTGTTTCTCACAGGTCGCATCTCTGTGCCTATTGACTTACAGAAAGTGGATCAGTTTGATCCATTTACTGTTCCAACCATAAGGTATGTTCCAGATCACTGATCACTCCTTTTTTGTTTGTGACTTTTGTAAATGTGAAGTAAATTGGACTAGATCCCTTCTGTAGAGGCAGCTTCTTTGAGGCTGTATAATGGAGACCTTCCAGAAGAGCATTTCCTCGTGAGTTCTATAGAACACAAGTTTTTCAGCTACTATTATGTAAAAAAAAGTTAAGTAAGTTTGAGAAATGTTGACTTAAGCAAAATTTTCTAGTCTTTAATATTGCTAACATGCATGGAAAACTCCAGAAAGAGAGTATGATGTTTAGAATATCCCAAATTCAGTTGGCCACATTTTTTTTTACAGAAAATCTTGTGAGATTCATGTGCTTTCATACACTGGGTAATGTTGACCAAGAATCAACTTTAAAATTATCTTCGTCTATTATTTGTAGTTCCATTTGCCATGAATTGGATGTTATTTCTACTAAAGAAGAAAAAGAGAACGGAGCTGAATCTGATACTAAACACAGAACCAGAGGTAGGTTAGTATATTGAAGTCTCACTTTAACATAGTCTTTTTATATTGACATCTTTCTGTGATTCCAGTAATTAATTCGCCTTAGATTCAGACCAGACTGGATCACTGTTTATCCTGAAATCAGCTTAGTAGAAAATAATATGATCACAATGTTTCTCTCCTTCATCAGTTGCCCAGCTGGTGCTGTTGAATCCAATGTGAGTCAACAGATATTCACAAAGTAACATTTAATGCCAGGATCTATACTGAAAGATTAAATTGTCAATTGATTTTAACAGTTGTTTGAATCTCATAGTCTTAGATTCAGTAACTATTTACTTAACAACTACTATGTATGCAGTATTTTGTTCTCTACTTTGTTTTTGTATCCAGATGAGTGTTATGTTAAATATATGTCTAAACTGTAACCAAATTGTATATTCAAGTATTTGAAGGAGCTGGGAATATAAAACTGCCTGTTAGTGAAAGTCAAATCTTACACCAACACCCAAGAGACACTATAGCAATAGTTCAACAGTACTTTCTATGATGAAAATGTCATGCACTGTCCAAATCACTAGCCTTTTCACGGGAGTTTTTAGAACTTGAAATGTGAGAAACTGAATTTTTAGCTTCATTTAATTTAAATAGCCTCATATGACTCGTGACTACTGTAATGGGCAGAACAGATCTCTGATTGATATTTTTAGTCAAATGTTGCTACCTTTCTTTCAGAATCCAAGCTCAAATGTCACTTCATATATTTCAGCTCTAACATAAACAAGGTACATTCCTCCATCAGTATTTATAGAATGATTACAAGCATTCTGTTTAAAATAATGGACAAAAGTCTCTAACAAATAATCTGGATAATAATAAACTGAAAAAAAAGAAACTCAGGGAAAATAAACAATGCAAGGAACAGAGGAAACCTTTTTTTAAAAAAATTGATATCCTCAGAGATTAAGAGAAGACTGTGTATCCATGAAGCAAGACCAGAATGTTATGAAAAAAAGAAACATTCAGAATAAGAAAGAGGTCTTCGAAATCAAAAACATAATCGTTAGAATAAAACTTTCACTGGAAGGGCTAGAAAAGAAAAGAGATTTCCTAGAAAGTAGTAGAAAAAAAAGTTAATGCTTTTTAAGGAGGAAAATGATAAAGAAAATTAAAGACTGACTCAGAAGGTCTAATATCTGACAGAAAAAGAACAAATAAAATAGGGAGGGAAAAAAATGTCAAAATTATATATGAAAACGTCCCAGAAATGAGCCCTTTGTTGAAAGGGCTCAGCATAATGAGAATGATATGCCTACACCAAGGCACATCATTTGGAAATTTAACACTCAGAATTAAGAGATTTTAAGAGCGTTCAGACCCCTTCCTACAGTCCCTCCCCACAAAAAAACCAAGGACCTAGGAAGAATGGCCTTAAATTTCTAAGTAAAAATGGAAGTATTCATTTTTAGAAGTAAGTGCTAGAAAATAAAAGAGTAGTTGCTATTCAAGAAGATGGAAATGTTAGAATTAGGGCAGGGAGCTGCTATTTTTTCCACATAAACCTGTTAGTACTATTTTACTTTTTTTTTTTTAGCAAATTACTTTTAACACAACTTTTTAAAGTTAATAGTATCTCTTTGTAGACGTCTTTTTACTCTATTCAGAGGTTTTAAGGAAGCAAGTTTTGGCTCCCTGTAAGTAGAAGCTTTATAATAAATATGTATTCAGAAATAAACTACACTTTCAAGTATTCATAAAGGCTATTAGCCATGAGTAAGTCAGGGATGCTTTAGATGAGGTGGGAGGCTGGCATAGGTGATATTTAAGTTCCTTATTATTTCTTTGATTTCTATGATTCTAAACTTCTGTCTATTTTCATATTAGTATCATTTGCTCCTTCTTTTCTACTTCCCAAATACTGGTATGTTCTCTACCCTCCTCATTGACTATCCAATTAAAATCTTTTTTCTAAGACCCAGTTCATAGCTACCTCAGTCAGCTTTGATTGGTCAGTTCTTTGAAAACAAAATTATCTGTATGCCTGTTTGGTGTTTAATTATATATTGTCTTCTATTATTACATAGAGGAGTTGTTTTTCCAATTCATTTAAAAGCTTCTTGAGGGAATTCCCTGATGGTCCAGTGGTTAGGATTCCATACCTCCACTGCAAGGAGCTCGGGCTCCATCCCTAGTCAGGGAACTAGGATCCTACAAGCCTCACAGAGTGGCCCAAATAAATAAATATTTTAAAACATAAAAATTTCTTGAGGTGAAGTAGTATGTATGGATTATACTTTTTTATAATTTAGCATACTACTCAATATATAATTAGGGCATGTGGGATCTTAGTTCCCTGACCAGAGATGGAACCCTACCCTGCAGTGGAAGCATGGGGTCTTAACCACTGGACTGCCAGAGAAGTCTCTGGTTGCTTTTTTTTTTTTTTCCTCTAAATTCTTTTTAGTAAACTATTATGAGTATTCTTAATTCCATGCAGATAAAATCCAATTCTCATCTTGATCTCAATTAGATTTTTCCCTTCCTTTGGGTATTATAGATTATATAATTAAATGGATGATTAAGATTCTGTATTCAAAATTTTATATACATTTTTAAGACTATTTTAAAAATCAAAGAATACCTGTACTTAATGCATGTGACTATAAACTTCTGATTGTTTCCAGAAGGTATAGCCCTCACTTTACATTTTCAGTGTTTTCATCTGTTGGTAAAACTATTTATTATTGAAGCCACAATTTCCAAAGAAAGGAGTGTTTGGTGGGACTTAATACATAGCAGTAGATGATGTTGGTCTAGTATCAGAAAGCCTGACTACTAGGGTAGTTATATACATATGGTTTGGATGTTTTAGAGCAGCACTGTCTATAATACATTAGCCACATGTAGCTATTAGGCATTTGAAATGTGGCTGGTATAACAAAAGAATAGGGTTTTGTTTTGTTTTGTTAATTTTAATTAATTTAAGCTTAAAAAACTAATAACTGATTCAATTATTGGAAAATTTTTAAGCATGTTAGAAAAATTAGTTATATGAGCTTGCTTTTTTACCTACATATTTTATAATTTAAATCTAGATCAAGTATTTCCAATAGTATGATAATATAGTATCTGTTAATAAACTGAGTTATACTTTAAGTACAAAATACTAGATTTCAAAGACTTAGTTTGAAAGAATGTAAAATATTTTGATCTTTAATGGAAACCCACTGCCTGGAAAATCTCATGGATGGAGGAGCCTGGTAGGCTACAGTCCACGGGGTCGCAAAAGTCGGACACAACTGAGTGACTTCACTCACTTTTTATCATGTGTTGAAATATTTTAGATATAATGGGTTAAATAAAATATACTATTAAAATTAATATCACCTTTTTAATGTGGCTACTAGAATGTTTTAAATTATACATTTCTCATTATTTTCTATTGGACAGCACCATTCTATAGAATTTTTACAAGAGACTAAAAGTTATACTTTCACGTTATTCTTGCTGCCAAAATGCTAATTATAACTCATGGTCTTCATAATTTAGATTATAAGAAGACCAGTCTAGCTCCTTTTGTAAAAGTTTTTGAGCAGTTTCTTGAAAACCTGGATAAATCCCGAAAAGGAGAACTTCTCAAGAAGAGTGGTAAGATTGTATACCTTTCCCTTATAGCTATTTTGATCTTAGTATGGGCAGTTTAAAACATCTAGCAAGTGAACAATTTTTAGAGCTCTAATCTTTGCCCTCTCAAGAAAAGTTACTAGTTTATCTTACTATCTTTAGTGTTTTGAACACTGAAGTCCCTTAATTCAACTCAGCACATACTCATTTAACACTTTTCTATATGTCAGGTTCTAGGAGAAAAATAATGAATTATACAAGGATGAATTCCACACCATGGCTCCCTGCCCTTAGGGAGTACTAACTGATACAAAAAAGAATAAAATGCTAAAAAAGCAATAGAGGTCTCATCTGACTGAGAGAACCTGGAAAGATTTTATACAAAAAGAATGGCATTTAACTCTATTCAGTGAACTACTGTATGAATTCTAGTCCCCAGTGCCAATATATCATTCCTTGAGATAAGAGTAGGAATTCCATAAACAGAGATTTGATGAGATAAAGATACACGAGTGGAGAAAGGAGACAGGTTTTTCATTCTCGAAGAAAAAGCAGAAACAAAGGCATAGAAGCAGGAAAGCATCAGGTCACTCTAGAGGCCATCAAGTAGTATAGCTTATTTGGAAAAAGATGCATCAGTAAGTGATGAGATAGAAATTCAAAGAAGCCACAGTGTAGATTGCCTTGAATTCCAGTCTTGGGAGTCTGAGTTTAATTCACATGAACAGGGAAGCAATTAAAGCTTTTTGAGGAAGAGAATGCCATGATTTGTAGTTGTATCTAGAAAGATAAATCTACTAGCAATATCTGGGGAGAGACAGGGAATAGATTGAGCAATTAGTATTAGGACAATAGAGCTGGAGATCTCCAAAAAGTGCAGATACTGGAGCCATCCTTGAAACTTGGTAATGATTTTTTTGGAAACTGGAAGATCTAAGTATAAGTGTCACAGAAGCCAAGCAAGAGGAAAGTTTCAATGAGCTTATCAAATTCTTTGACTAGGAGACACCCAAGCATATGTATAAGGCAAAAGGAAAAAAGTCAGTAGTGAGTATTATTCAAGAGATTGATGAATACCATAGAAAATTGGCAATGTTATAGAAATATAAGCCCATTCCATTTCATTTTTTAATAAAATGTGTGATGATTAAATAGTAGTGCCTAAGATAATGCTCTACTCATAGTAGACACTCAAATCCTTGCTTGTTGAATGAACAGTGATGACTCTGAACTTGGAAAGCCTCATTGAAGCTGCCATTCCAATGGGGCATATTAAGTCCTTTGTATTCTCATTCTGTACTAATTCAGCCTATAATGTGGGCTTCAGCAAATGTGAAAGCAAATCTTTATGCATGATGTGAATTTAATGGAAGCATTAAGCAAATCAGAATGTGAAATAAATGAGCTTTGTTTTCCTTTACTATCCTTGACAAAAATCTATTCTATTTTAGATTTACAAAAAGACTTCTGAAGATAACAACTCCTTTTATATGAATATGGATTATCTTTTACCTTCAACTGAGAATGAAATACTTCAAGAGCCATTTAATAAACGTAGCAGAACTGTGTATGTGTCTTAATGCTCAAAGGAAAATTTCCTTTTCTTGAGAAATAATTATGTAGAAAAGATTCGGGAAACCACCAAAGGAGAGTGTTCAGATTCCTGGAAGGAGCAATAATGGGAGGATACAAGTGAATACAGATTAATCTGTAAAATTTAATATTACAATTCTAAGATTACTGATACAGGTACTAACTTCTAGTAGTTGCCATATATAGAAGTAAATGAGTAGTAAAATGACGAAGACTTTAATGTCAGCTCACCAGATTCAACCTCCATATTTCTAGGTGTAAGAGGGTTTTGTTCTTAAGTTCTTAATTAACCCTTAAGTTAATTATACCTGGAGTGTGTATTCAGTAACTTCCTCATTTTGTTTACTGATATTTTTATTGATCAGGCCATACCCCCTCCCTGTCTTTTAAAAAAATCATTTTAAAATGGGCATCTAAACCTACTATAACTTTACTTCAAAAGATATGACTTAATACTGTTACAATATTAGAGACTAGTAGAGTATTTTTTACAACTGTTGGCAATTGTAGCTCCTAACTTCTTCCCTCAGAGAATAATTTTCTAAGCAATTTAGAAAAAATAACGCACTTCACCAGCATGAAACTTTTTTACTTGTCAGAACACTTGGACTTTGTATATCTCCAGACACTTAAATTTAAAGGTTTCGTTTCTTCCATATTTGATTTCATGTGATAGATTCTGAAATGTCAGATTTCTTTTGCCTGGTTTTACAGCCAGTCTAAAAAACAAAACAGTCATTCTGGTTTACATTGTCTTTTGAGAAACATTGAGAAGCAGGCTTTCAGGCTGGCACTTTCCATAGGGTATGAAAATTTTCCTTTCTTTGCATTACCTATAACATTGTTTTCACCATAGCCACAGTCTTTTTTTTCTTTTTTTCTTTTGTCTTTTGACTTACATAAAACATATTGTGTAATACAGTCAACACACTGAAATGCCTTGCATTTCTTTCTCTTTTCTAATTTTTTAAGAAAAAGACTATTGTGTTAAATTCCTCTGTTGAACTTCTGTTTGCTCTATATTGTTCAGTCTTTTTGGAAAATAGTGACTGGTCAATTAAAATTCCTGAATACGAAATTACTAAAGACTTGTTAGCTCATCCTAAATACTCAGAATGAGAGGAGAAAGACTGGGATTACCTGTTCAACAAAAGATGTTTCAGCAGTAAAGCATTTTAACGCTATAATATTAGATCCCTTGATTAAAAACTGGTATAATAGCCCATAAAGTAAATTACAGAATATATTGTGCTTGTATATAACAATGTCTGATTCTTGAAAATAGCAGAAACATGCTCAAAGACAATTGACTTCTCTAACTCTGATTTGCCAACTCATCCATGTATGAAGATTGTAGAAACAAAGGGCCCAGAACTAGTTTCCAACTTCAAACTTGTCCAATTTATAAAGAAACCCAAAGAAAGTACATCCTTCCTTAACTAACAATTAACAGAAGTCAGTGGGCTTGCTGGGAAAGAAAGGGGAGTAGTCAGAATGTTTTACCTATCTAAGGCCACAGTTGGCTATTATGGGCCCTTCTGAAGGTAAATGGAATGCACTGAAAGCCTCCCAGGTCACTATTAAGCAGAAATTCTGCACTGAAAGCCTCTCAATCACTATTAAGCAGAAATTCTGTCAAAAATTTTAATAGTAACAATAAGTTACCTTACATTACCTTCCTAACAATCCTATGAAGTAATCCTCACCACTACAGTAAAATAGTGAACTTTTAAAGTAGCTTTTAGAGCATTTAAAATAGTCCCTGCTTATCATTTAAAGTGTTAAGCTCTCAGTCATGTCCAACTCTTTGGGACCCCATGGACTGTAGCCCTTCAGGCTCTGTCCATTGGATTTCCCAGGTAAGAATACTGGAGTGGGTTGCCGTTTCCTTCTCCGAGGGAACTTCCCCACCCAGGAATCCAACCCTCATCTCCATTGCAGGCAGATTCTTTACCATCTGAGAAAATAGGAAGCCCACTTATCTTGAAAGGTAGCCACAATTGTCTTAACGCCACTAGCTTTTAAGTGTATTTAAAATGTGCTGAAGGAAACTAAAAGCAAGGTGAAAGGCAACCTTCAGAATGGGAGAAAATAGCAAATGAAGCAACGGACAATCTCAAAAATATACAGGCAACTCCTTCAGCTCAATTCCAGAAAAATAAACGACCCAATCAAAAAGTGAGCCAAAGAACTAAACAGACATTTCTCCAAAGAAGACATAAAAATGGCTAACAAACACATGAAAAGATGCTCAACATCACTCATTATCAGAGAAATGCAAATCAAAACCACAATGAGGTACCACTTTACACCAGTCAGAATTGCTGCCATCCAAAAGTCTACAAGCAATAAATGCTGGAGAGGATGTAGAGAAAAGGGAACCCTCTTACACTGTTGGTGGGAATTCAAACTAGTACAGCCACTATGGAGAACAGTGTGGAGATTCCTTAAAAAACTGCAAATAGAACTGCCATATGACCCAGCAATCCCACTGCTGGGCATACACACTGAGGAAACCAGAATTGAAAGACACACATGTACCCCAATGTTCATCACCACATTGTTTACAATAGCCAGGACATGGAAGCAACCTAGATGTCCATCAGCAGATGAATGGATAAGAAAGCTGTGGTACATATACACAATGGAATATTACTCAGCATTAAAATAAAATTCATTTGAAGCAACTCTACTCAGATGGACGAAACTGGAGCCCATTATCCAGAGTGAAGTAAGCCAGAAGCAAAAACAACAATACAGTATATTAACGCATATATATGGAATTTAGAAAGACGGTAACGAGAACTCAACATGCGAGACAGCAAAAGGAACGCAGATGTATAGAATAGACTCG
>ML663562.1:38699658-38725098 GCA_007570785.1 Antilocapra americana | reverse complement strand
GCAACTCCATCTCCCAAAAAAGCCCCAGCTAGCCCACCTCCAAAGGGGGGTTTCACTCCCCCAGCTGTGACTCCTCCATCTCCAAAAAAGACCCCAGCAACTCCATCACTCAAAGGAACCCCCACTCCCTCTGCTAAAAGGGGTCCAGCAACCCCACCTCTCACAGGAGACCTTGCTCCCCTATCTGTGGCTCCTCTCTCCCCCAAAAGAACCTCAGCATCTCTGGCTCCCAAAGAGTCTCCAGCAACTCCAGACCCCAAAGAGGCCTCAGCAGCACCATCACTCAAAGGAACTCCCACTCCTTTAGCTGTGGCTCCTCCTTCCTCCAAAGGGACTCCAGCCCCCAAAAGACCCTCAGCAACTCCAGCCACCAAAGAGGTCCCTACTTCCCCAGCCATGACTCCTTCCACCAAAAAAGCAACAGGAACCCCAGTCCCCAAAGGGGTGCCCACTCCTTCAGCTATAATTCCTCCCTCCCCAAAAAAGTCTCCAGTCCCCAAAGGGGGCCCAGCAACTTCATCCTCCTCCAAAGGGGCTCCCACTCCTCCAACTGTGATTCCTCTCTCTCCCCAAGAGGCCCCTACTTGCCCAGTTTCAGTCACATGTCCCTTGGGGTCTACTGCCCCTCAAGCATCTAAAGGACCCCCAATAAAGAAAGGCCCCACAGCTGTCAAAGCAGTGCTTGATGGTTCAGTTCCAGAAAATGCACCAGTCATCACAACTCCCACTCAGAAAGGTCCACCAGCCAAGAAGAGTTCTGTCTCCCCACCTGTGTGCCCAGATCCCTCAGCTCAGAATGGTACTAAAGGACCCCTTCCTGCAGTGGCTCCAGCTCCTCTACCGACAGTCTCTACTCAGAAAGGTTCTCCAAAGGCTCCAAAAACCCTCCCTGTCTCTCCCTTAAAGGGCAAAGATTCTTTCCATTCCCCAAAGAATGTCCCTCCTGAGTCAGAGACATCTATCCCTTCAGCAACAGCTGCCCCGGAGAAGGTCCTTCCTAAAGCTGGACTAGCGTCTGTATCTCCAGCACCTACCCCATCAGTCTCTCTGCCCCTTGCTTCCTCCCCAGTCCCCCCTCTGCTTCCTAAACAGCAATTTCTGCCGTCCTCACCTGGGCTGGTGCTGGAATCACCCTGTAAGCCCTCAGCCCCTGCTGATGAGGATGAGTTGCCGCCTCTGATTCCCCCGGAGCCAGTCTCGGGGGGAGTGCCTTTCCAGCCGGTCCTCGTCAACATGCCCACCCCCAAACCTGCTGGGATCCCTGCCCCAACCCCCTCTGGCAAGCAGCCTGTTCTGAAGAACAATAAGGGTATTTGCCTTGGTTTGCCGTGTGCATGGTGTGTTGCCCACAACCCTCCCGGGCTACCCACCAATACTAACCATAGGATGCGCCGCTTTCTCCAGTATATGTGCTTGTGTTTGGGCATAGAACAATAAGTTTAAAGGCAGAAACTCTAGGGATTTGAGACACAATCTTGGTTTTCGCCTCAGATAGTCCATTGTGTATTATCTTGTGTAATGTGGTCCAGACTAACTCTGGTTCCATCATCTTCCTTACCTAACTGATCTGACACTGAAAACCAAGACCTTCTAGACCTTTAATTTGCTCTAATCTCTACCACATCACTAACCTTGTCCCTGGGCCTGGGATTTGCTAAAATACTGGGAAATGTAGAACTGCTTAAATTTCTTCACATCTTAAACTTAGTATAACCGGTGCCCAGGGACTCTTTTCCTCCAAGACCTATTTTTCCTAGCCTGAGAATGGTGGAGGTGTATGCTTTTTCCCTCAGATGTGAGTTACATTTGGAAGAAATGGATGAGGTCATAGGACAATTATCTAGAAGTGACTATTAGAACTATAGATCAGCATTTTGAGAATGAGAGTTGTGTTGATTAGATCAAACTGCTGGGTTTAGCAGTTTGAAAATAAAGCTAAATGTGTACACAACTATTTCTGGCCCTCCCCCAACCCCCTCAAGACCACCTCCACAATGTCATCTTAACTGTTTTCACTGTATACCTGGAGGCACCTTGCCTACCAGAACCTTTCTGAGATGGATGGGCTATTGGGTAGAATTTGGCATTGCATAAATCATTGGTATTTGCCTATGCCGAGAAGTGAAGAACTTGAAGGAAAAGTAGAAGTTATATAAACTGCTCAGCTGTGTCTAGTGTTACCTCTTAGTTCTGGGGCTTGGTCTTTAATGGATGTGTACACACTAGTTTGTCACTAAGTTACAGACTATCATACTGTACGAGCCGACTTCATATAAGTCCATTGGTTTGCATTAAATTTTCTGAAGTCTAGCGTAAACCAGTGACTGGTCTGGGCAGGCCATGGTGAGGTGCCTCTTGTAATCTTAAATATAAAATAGTAAAAAGTTATTTGTCATTTTAGGGTCTGGAACAGAATCCGATAGTGATGAATCAGTACCAGAGCTTGAGGAACAGGATTCTACACAGGCAACCACACAACAAGCTCAGGTGGGTATTATCTTAACTTACTAGTGTAACTACTTGGGTCAGAGAAACATTGGTGAACCAGTGTTGATCAGAGAAAGCTGGCTTTTGCGTTTGGAGCTGTGAACTTTCGTAAAGGGAAAACCACATGGGCATTTTGGTATCCAGGTCTTACATTCCAGTTTACTCATAGCTATTTGATTTTCTTAGCTTGCAGCAGCAGCTGAAATCGATGAAGAACCAGTCAGTAAAGCAAAACAGAGTCGGAGTGAAAAGAAGGCACGGAAGGTAAGAATTGAAGTTATAAACAAGAGTTAAAGGTTCTGATGAAGCAACTTTCGAAAGAGGGAATCTGTAGTGGAACTCAAGGTAGTGGCAGGAAGCCTGGGAATCAATGATACATTCCTGTATAAACTTTTCTTCCCCCACAGAAAGTCATTGCTTAGAATGTAGTTTTGTTGAGTTTATTTCTTGAGGCTGCTTCTAAAGAAGTTGACAATCTGTTCTTTTTTATTCTTTAGGCTATGTCCAAACTGGGTCTTCGACAGGTTACAGGGGTTACTAGAGTCACTATCCGGAAATCTAAGAATATCCTTTTTGTCATCACAAAACCAGATGTGTACAAGAGCCCAGCTTCAGATACCTACATTGTTTTTGGGGAAGCCAAGGTAAGGAAAGTTTTCTTGAGAATTGCTGTAGACCAGGACTTCTCAACCTCAGTGTGGTTGACATTTTGGGTCAAATAATTATTTGTTGTAGAAGGGCTGTCCATTAAGCAGTATCACTTGCAGTTGTGATAACCAACAAAATCTTCAGGCTTTTGACAGATGTCCCCTGTGGAACAAAATCACCCTCCAATGGAGAACCACTGCTTTAGACATAAGCTATTTCTTTGTCTACAGGGATATATCAGTATAATCTGAGTGAGATCAAGCAGTTTAAAGCTAGGTAGTAATAGTTAATGTGATTTAGATTTAAGTTAGTTAGATTTAGAGTGAGAGTTTGGGAAACATACAATTTTGTTGATTTACTGCGATTGATCTACTGATTTGAATCTGTACTTTCTGTCCTATAGATTGAGGATTTATCTCAGCAAGCACAGTTAGCAGCTGCTGAGAAATTCAAAGTTCAAGGTGAAGCTGTCTCAAACATCCAAGAAAACACACAGACTCCAACTGTACAAGAGGAGAGTGAAGAGGAAGAGGTATATAAGGAAATCTTTTGTACCTTAAATCTTCTCAAGAAAATACCATGTTTGTATTGATGGGTATGTTCCATATGGTTTTAGGCTCTTGAACTCCATCAGTTAAGTAGCTTTTGAGTTAATCTGTTGATTCAGGAGATGCCTGACAACTACTGAAGTTGTTCTTGCCTTTAGTTTATTAAGTATTTTTTCCTTGTCTTAGGTTGATGAAACAGGTGTGGAAGTTAAGGACATAGAATTGGTCATGTCACAGGCAAATGTGTCGAGAGCAAAGGCAGTCCGAGCCCTGAAGAACAACAGTAATGATATTGTAAATGCTATTATGGTAAGTATCCAAGCTTATTCCTTGACTCCCTCTGCCCTGACCAATTGTGGGTGACTATTTTTTGTGCTTAATATCAGCTGATTAAGAAGCCTCTTTGCAGAGCCTATTCTGAGTTTTCTTGAATTTTAGTGACCTGTATTTTCCGAATCTGCCTGTAACCACTTCTGATGATCTCTTTTCTCTTACAGGAATTAACGATGTAACCATCTGAAAAAGAGGACCTTTTTTTGGTGTTTCAAAAGAGTAACTGCAGCTGGGTTTGAAATTTGTACTGTTTCTATCATTAATAAAGTTATGGCTTCTTGTTGGATGAACTCGGTGCTTGATCTCTTCTGGGAGTGGGGGAACACAGAAGCTCTAGAAATGAGAACACATTTATTTGTAACTCTTAAGACCTCAGCTTCTGTTAAAGAGGTTTAATGCCACAGATTTCCCTCTTATACATCTCAGGCTTTTCACTTCTTATAAGAAGATAATGTTCATGTTATTAGAAACTTGTTTTCAGAGACTGCAACTTAACTATATAAGTTTCTCATTTCTTTTCTAGATGTTAACTCTTAGCAAATCCTGATTTTTCGTTAATAATTATCCCCTCCTCTGACCTATGATCTTTCTGAAAACATATTGGGACTCATCTGGCCTCTTATCATGTAATAGCTTGGTACCGGGGTTAGAAGTAACAGATGTGAAATGATGAGACCACATTTCACACAGAGACCAGATGAGCCCCAATATGTATTCAGATAGTACTTTGTAAAAAACTGAAGATACTAGGATTTCCCTAGTAGTCCAGTGGCTAAGACTCCTCACTCCCAATGCCCGGGGGGCCAGGTTAAGTATTTTTTTAAAGGAAGGTACCTCATGAAGGAGACATTTTTTACTATAGACAGTACACATGCTGTGCTCTTAGACATACAGACATATTAATCTATAAATTATGATTAGGGTAGCCATAATTGTGCTACAATAATAAATGAAAACCAGAATTGCTCCAGGCAAACTGGTACAGTTTAGCCGATCGTGATAAATATACAATACAGATAACTCTAGAAGTCATAAGAAAGTGAAGTTTCTGAGTTTAGGTTATTCAGTTCAGTCACTCAGTCGTGTCCAACTCTGTGACCCCATGGACTGTAACATGCCAAGCTTCCTTGTCCATCACCAACTCCCGGAGCTTGCTCAAACTCAGGTCTATTGAGTTGATGCCACCCAGCCATCAAATCCTCTGTCATCCCCTTCTGCCTTCAATCTTCCTAAACATCAGGGTCTTCTCTAATGAGTCAGTTCTTCCTATCAGGTGGCCAAGTGTTGAAGCTTCAGTATCAGTCTTTCCAAAGAATATTGAGGACTGATTTCCTTTAGGATTGACTGGTTTGATCTTGCAGTCCAAGGGACTCAAGAGCCTTCTCCAACACCACAGTTTAAAAGCATTGATTCTTCGGCACTCAGCTTTCTTTATGGTCCAACTCTCAACACCATACATGACTGACTACTGGGAAGGCCAAAGCTTTGACTAGACAGACCTTTGTCAGCAAAGTAATGTCTCTGCTTTTTAATATGCTGTCTAGGTTTGTCATACCTTTTCTTCCAAACAGCAAGCGTCTTCATTTCCTGGCTGCAGTCACCATCTGCAGTGATTTTGGAGCCCAAGGAAAAGTCAAGTGTTTCCAGTGTTTCCCCATCTTTTTGCCATGAAGTAATGGGACCAGATGCCATGATCTTAGTGTTTTGAATGTTGAGTTTTAAGCCAGCTTTTTCACTCTGCTCTCTCACTTTCATCTAGAAGCTCTTTAGTTTGGGGGAGAGCAGAGGGTAAAATTTGAAAATAGGAAGGCTACATTTTTTAAAAAAATCAGATGCTGTGGTATGTTTGGGAACTTAAGTTTAAATCTTTTTACTATTCTTAGTCCCTTTGAAAAAGCAGGCATTATTTTAGAAGTTGGGATTAAGACACGAGGACCAAAAGAGGTTAAATTACTTCCCAAAGACCAAAGCCATTTCACTGTGGTAGGCTATCCTAGAGAAGCACAGACTGACATCTGGCTGAGAATAATGATCTGCTTCTATTTCTCTGGAGTAAAACAATCATTAAATGAACAGAAGTCTCAAGAGGCTGAAGTCTGCCAAGTCTGAGTCAGGTAGTAATTATTTCAGGAAGAAATTAGGGCTATTTCCTCACCCCTCTCTAAAGAGAGAACAAACTGCCAGTTCCTGATTACATTTTTAAAGAAGTATCTTGTTCAAGGCTATTACTGCCACTGATAACTGTAGTGTATTCCCATTTCAAGCTATTGCTACCCTTTATATCCTGTATCACAGGAATTTGTTGTTGCTAAGTTGTGTCTGACCCTGTGGACTATCACCCACCATATTCCCCTGTTCATAGGATTTCCCAGGCAAGAATAACATAGTGGGTTGCCCTTCTCAAGGGAGTCTTGCCAACCCAGGGATCAAACCCATGTCTGTTGCTTGGCAGGTGGATTTTTTTTTACCACTGAGTTACCAGGGAAACCCAGAAAGGAAGGGGTAGTAAGGCAAAAAGGCTGATCTCTGGCATACCTCAAAGATATTGTGGATTCAGTTCCATCAGTCAATTCTGTCGCTCAGTCATGTCCGACTCTTCTTTCCCATGAACTGCAGCACCAGGCCTCCCTGTCCATCACCAACTCCCAGAATCCACCGAAACCCATGGCCATCGAGTTAATGATGCCATCCAGCCATCTCATCCTTTGTCGTCCCCTTCTGCCCTCAATCTTTCCCAGCATCAGGGTCTTTTCCAATATATCAGCTCCTCGCATGAGGTGGCCAAAGTATTGGAGTTTCAGCTTCAACATCAGTTCTACCAATGAACACCCTGGACTGATCTCCTTTAGGATGGACTGGTTGGATCTCCTTGCAGTCCAAGGGACTCTCAGAGTTTCTCCAACACCACAGTTCAAAAGCATCAATTCTTCGGCACTCAGCTTGCTTTATAGTCGAACTCTCACATCCATACATGACCACTGGAAAAACCATAGCCTTGACTAGACGGACCTTTGTTGGCAAAGTAATGCCTCTGCTTTTTAATATGCTATCTAGGTTGGTCATAACTTTACTTCCAAGGAATAAGCATCTTTTCATTGCTGCAATCACCATCTGCAGTGATTTTGGAGCCCAGAAAAATAAAAGTCAGCCACTGTTTCCACTGTTTGCCCATCTATTTCCCATGAAGTGATAGGACCAGATGCCATGATCTTAGTTTTCTGAATGTTGAACTTTAAGCCAACTTTTTCACTTTTCCGTGTTCACTTTCATCAAGAAGCTCTTTTGTTCTTCATCACTTTCTGCCATAAGGGTGGTGTCATCAGCATATCTGAGGTTATTGATATTTCTCCCGGCAATCTTGATTCCAGCTTGTGCTTCTACCAGCCCAGCATTTCTCATGATGTACTCTGCATATAAGTTAAATAAGCAGGGTGACAATATACAGCCTTGATGTACTCCATTTCTTATTTGGAACCAGTCTGTTGTTCCATGTCCAGTTCTAACTGTTGCTTCCTGACCTGCATACAGGTTTCTCAAGAGGCAGTTCAGGTGGTCTGGTATGCCCATCTCTCTCAGAATTTTCCACAGTTTATTGTGATCCACACAGTCAAAGGCTTTGGCACAGTCACTAAAGCAGAAATAGATGTTTTTCTGGAACTCTCTTGCTTTTACGGTGATCCAGCAGATGTTGGCAATTTGATCTCTGGTTCCTCTGCCTTTTCTAAAACCAGCCTGAACATGTAGAAGTTCACGGTTCACGTGTTGCTGAAGCCTGGCTTAGAGAATTTTAAGCATTATTTTACTAGCATGTGAGATGAGTGCAATTATGAGGTAGTTTGAGCATTCTTTGGCATTGCCTTTCTTTGGGATTGGAATGAAAACTGACCTTTTCCGATTCTGTGGCCATTGCTGAGTTTTCCAAATGTGCTGGCATATTGAGTGCAGCACTTTCACAGCATCATCTTTCAGATTTGAAATAGCTCAACTAGAATTGCATCACCTCCACTAGCTTTGTTCGAAGTGATGCTTCCTAAGGCCCACTTGACTTCATATTCCAGAATGTCTGGCTCTAGGTGAGTGATCACACCATCGTGGTTATCTGGGTTGTGAAGATCTTTTTTGTGTAGTTCTTCTGTGTATTCTTGCCACCTCTTCTTAATATCCTCTGCTTCTGTTAGGTCTGTACCATTTCTGTCCTTTATTGTGCCCACCTTTGCATGAAATGTTCCCTTGGTATCTCTAATTTTCTTGAAGAGGTCTCTAGTCTTTCCCATTCTATTGTTTTTCTCTATTTCTTTGCACTGATCGCTGAGGAAGGCTTTCGTATCTCTCCTTGCTATTCTTTGGAACTCTGCATTCAAATGGATATATCTTTCCTTTTCTCCTTTGCTTTTTGTTTCCCGTCTTTTCACAGCTATTTGTAAGACCTCCTCAGACAGCCATTTTGCTTTTTTGCATTTCTCTTTCTTGGGGATGGTCTTGATTCCTGTCTCCTGTACAGTGTTACGAACCTCCATCCATAGTTCATCAGGCATTCTGTCTATCAGATCTAGTCCTTTAAATCTATTTCTCACTTCCACTGTATAGTCATAAGGGATTTGATTTAGGTCATACCTGAATGGTCTAGTAGTTTTCTCCACTTTCTTCAATTTCAGTCTGAATTTGGCAATAAGGAATTCATGATCTGAGCCACAGTCAGCTCCCGGTCTTGTTTTGGCTGACTGTATAGAGCTTCTCCATCTTTGGCTGCAAAGAATATAATCAATCTGATTTTGGTATCAACCATCTGGTGGTGTCCATGTGTAGTCTTCTCTTGTGTTGTTGGAAGAGGGTGTTTGCTATGACCAGTGCAATTTCTTGGCAGAACTCTATTAGCCTTTGCCCTGCTTCATTCTGTACTACAAGGCCAAATTTGCCTGTTACCCTAGGTATTTCTTGACTTCCTACTTTTGCATTCCAGTCCCCTATAATGAAAAGGACATCTTTTTTGGGTGTTAGTTCTAGAAAGTCTTGTAGGTCTTCATAGAACTGTTCAACTTCAGTTCCATACCACCACACAGTACAGTGAGTCATGATTTTTTGTGTTTTGTTTTGGTTTTCTAGTACTCTTGCCTGGAAAATCCCATGGACGGAGGAGCCTAGTAGGCTGCAGTCCATGGGGTCGCAAAGAGTTGGACACGAATGAGCGACTTCACTTTCACTTTTCAGTTTCATGCATTGGAGAAGGTAATGGCAACCCGCTCCAGTGTTCTTGCCTGGAGAATCCCAGGGACAGCAGAGCCTGGTGGGCTGCCATCTGTGGGGTTGCACAGAGTTGGACACAACTGAAGCGACTTAGCAGCAGCAGTGCATATAAAAGTTATGTAGGATTTACCAGTTATTTTTTTTAAAAAACTGGTAGAAGTCTTGATGGCTACCAACTGATCAGGGGGAGTTTCTGAAGATTGAGAGTAATTTTTTTTTTTTGGCCATGCCATTTGGTTCGAAGTCTGTGTGTAGGATCTTAATTCTGGACCAGGGGTAGAACCCTGGGCCTTAGCAGTAAGAGCTTGGTGTCCCAACCACTAGACCGCCAAGGAATTTAAGACAACAGTGAAATTTGCCATATCGATTGACTTTTCCTTTCAAGAACAATTTCTGCAATGCTGTTTTTTTTTTTTATTTCTGTTTCAACATTTATTTTACTATTTATTTGGTTGTGCCAGCAACTTGGGATCTTCAATCTTCATTGCTGCATGAAAACTCTGTTGTGGCATATAGGATCTAGTTCCCCAACCAGGGATCAAACCCTGGGCCCCTATATTGTGAGCGTGGAATCCCAGCTACTGGACCACCAGGGAAGTCCCTGCAATGCTGTTTGATAGTGTTTTTACCCACAGAAGAACTTCTGTCAAAATTGAAGTCAATCTTATCAAACCCTGCTACTGTCATATCACCTAAGTTTTTGTAATATTCTAAATTCTTTGTCATTATACCAATAATCTTCACAGGATCTTCCCCAAGAGTAGCTTTCATCTTAAGAAACTACTTTGTTCATCTGTAAAAAGCAACTCATCCATTCAAGTTTTATCATGAGATTGCAGCAATTCAGTTATATCTTAAGGTTCCACTTCTAATTTCTTATTCTCTTCCTATTTCCACATCAGCAGTTGCTTCCTCCACTGAAATCTTGAACCCCTCAAAGTCATTCGTGAGTGCTAGAATGAACTTCTTCCAAACTCTTAATACTGATATTTTGACCACTTGAATCACTAATATTCATGGCTTCTAGAATGGTGAATCTTGTCCAGAAGGTTTTCAATTTACTTTGCCTAGATTTATCAGAGAAATCATCATGGCAGCCTTATGAAATGTATTTCTTTCTTAAGTCATATGACTTGAAATTACTTCTTGATTCTTGAGCTGCATCATGGATACGTTCAGAAACAACATTAATTTCACTGTACATCTTTCAGGGCTCTTGGATGACCAGGTGCATTATTGATGAGCAGTAATATTTTGAAAGGAATCCTTATTTCTGGCAGTTAAGTCTCAACAGTGGGCTTAAAATAGTCAGTAAACCCTGTTGTACACAGATGTGCTATTATTATCCAGACTGTGTTGTCCCAATTACAGAGCACAGGCAGCATAGACTTAGCATTTTTCAGAGCCCTAGGATTTCAGAATGATTGATAAGTGATCACTAGCTTCAGTTTAGAGTCACCAGCTGTGCTATCCCCTAATGAAAAAGTCAGCTAGTCCACTGACGCTTTTCAGCCAGGCATTGACCTTTCTACCTATGAAAGTCCTGAATAGTATCATTACTGAAATCTGTTGTGTAGTGTAGCCATTTTTATTAATTATATAAGCTAGATTTTCTGGATAACTTGCTGAAGCTTCTACATCAACACTTGTTTCATCTTGCACTTTTATGTCATGGCTTCCTTCCTTATACTTCATGAACCAACTCTACCAGCTTCAGATTTTCCTTCTGCAGCTTCCTCGCCTCTTTACTGTCATCAAATCTAAGAGAGCTGGGGCCTTGTTCCAGATTAGGCTTTGATTTAAGGGAATGTTGTGACTCGCTTGATCTTCTATACAAACCACTAGAAATCCTCTGTATCAGCAATCAGACCGTTTCGCTTTCTCTTGTGTGTTGCTGAAGTAGCACTTTTAATTTACTTCAAGAAATTTTTTGTTGCATTCGCCACTTGGCCAATTGTTTGGTGTAATTTAGGCCTAGTTTCAGCCTGTCTCTGCTTTTGACACGGCTTCCTCACTAAGTTTAATCATTTCTAGCTCTTGTTTTAAAGTGAGAGATGTGACTCTCTTCCTTTCACTTTAACACTTAGAAGCCATTGTTTGGTTACTAATTAGCCCTAATTTCAGTATCCTTGTGTCTCAGGAAATAGGGAAGCTTGAGGGGAGAGAGAGAGAAAGATGGCTGTTCAGTAAAGCAGTCAAAACACATTTATTGAGTTCACCATCTTATATGGGCATGGTTCATGATGTCCTAAAACAATTACAGTGGTAACATCAAAGATCACAGATCACCATAACAAATATAGTAATTTAAAAGTTTGATTGTGAGAGTTACCAAAATGAGATAGACATGAAGGGAGCAAGTGCTGTTGGCAAAATGGTGCCAATAGACACTCAACACAGTTGCCACAAACCTTCAACTTGTAAAAAACACAGTGTCTGCAAAGCAAAATAAAACTAGGAATGCCTATAATTCCTTCAACCATTTTTTACTCACTACCCTTAAAATGTACAACTAACCTTCTCTGCTACAGAATGATTAAATTTTTAGTTCTCAAATTAGGGGATGTATAGTTTGGATAAACCTTTTCAAGAGGAATTGTTCCTTCCTAGTTCTCAAACTGATTAAATACCTATGTTCAAATACTCAATAGGCCACATATCAGTGAAATCTCAAGTAATCTCTGCCTCCATCTGTAACAGTAGACCTAATACTCCTAAAACATATATAGGATGGTTAGAAGCATTTGATAAGAATTTGAAATTGGCATAAGTTATTTACTAAATCACCCTTCTGATTTAAAATAAAAATTAAAAGGATTTCCCTGGTGTTACAGTGGATAAGAACCTGCCTGGCAATGGAGGGGACAGGGGTTCGATCCCTGGTCCAGGAAGATTCCACATGCCATGGAGCAACTAAGTCCATGTGATGCAACCACTGAGCCCGCACACTGCAATGAGCCACTGCAATGAGAAGCCCACACATTGCAAAAAAGAGTAGCCCCTACTTGCTGAGGCTAGAGATAGTCTGTGCTCAGCAACAAAGACCCAGTGAAACCAAAAATACATATAATAAAAATAAAAAATGAGGACCTTGCTGGTGGCACAGTGGATAAGAGTCCTCCTGCCAATGCAGGGGACACAGGTTCGATCCCTGGTCCTGGCTAGTTCCATCCGCCCCAGAGCAACCACACCCATGTGCCACAACTACTGAGCCCACATGCTGCAGCAACAGAAGACCACATGCCTAGAGCCTGTGCTCCACAGCAAGAGGCCACTGCAATGAGAAGCCCATGCACTGCACTAGAGAAAGCCTGAACGCAGCAACGAAGATCCAATGCAATCAAGGGTAAAAATAAACATTTTTTTAAATAAAAAATGAAAAGCTTCCTAATGGGCCAGTTTATTTACTTAGCTAGATTTCACAGTTCAACCATTCACTTAAATTTTTTTTCTTTTTCTTTGACTGTGCTGGGTCTTCACTGCTACACGGGCTTTTCTCTAGTTGTGGCGAGCGGGGGCTACTCTCTAGCTGCAGTTTGCGGGCTTCTCATTGCAGTGGCTTCTCGTGATGCAGAGCGCTGGCTCTAGGGTATATGGGCTCAGTAGTTGTGGCTCAGGGGTTTAGTGGGATCTTCCCTGATCAGGGATTGAAACTGTGTCTCCTGCATTGGCAGGCCAATTCTTCACCACTGAGTCACAAGGGAAGCCCCATTCACTTAAAAAATGATTATTGTTTTATTTTGCTTCTTTAGGCCATGCTGTGCAGCATTTGGGCTCTTTGTTCCCCAACCTGGGATCAAACCCATGCCCCCTTGCACTGGGAAACAGACTCTTAACCACTGGGCCGATAGGGAAATCCCCAAAATTGATTTTTTAAATTCCTATACATGAGTTCCTACTCTTAACATAATTATAATATGCCAAAAAAGTTAGTGTTCTGCAAATTTAAAACTTTAAATAAAATTGTATATTACATATTTTCATGCAAATAGCTTTTCGTTTCAACTTACTTTCCAAGATTTATCTATGATGATAGATGTATTCATTCCCTTCCCAGTCCACTGTCATTTTCCTTTTATCTCTACTTCTCCAGGAACTGTTTCTCATCCAGGGCACCTAGTTGCTAAGTCCAGTGGACGAACACTTCATGCATGGCTGCATTTGTCTTTCTTTCTTCAAATTAGCTTTCTTAACATTATCTAACCTGTCAAAAATTTCCCTTATGTATTTTATGTTAATACAGTTAATGAATGACACAGCTATTCATTCAGTCACATTAAAAAAAAAAAAAGAATTCCCAGGTGGTCCAGTGGTTAGGACTCTACATCCTCATGGGCTCAATTCCTGGTTGGGGAACTAACATCCTGCAAGCCATGCAGTGCAGCCAAAAATTTAAAAAAAAAGTAACTTGGTCTTTGCAACAAATTGTGTCAGGAAAATTAGATATCCACATGCAAAAAATGAAGCTGAACTCTTATTTTACCCCATATACAAAAATTAACTATAAGGAATTCCCTGGCAGTCTAGTGGTTAAGAGTCAGCACTTTCACTGCTGTGAGCCTAGGTTCAGTCCCTTGGTCAAGGAACTAAGATCCCACAAGCCTCATGGTGTGGCCAAAAATATATAAAAAATAAACAATAACTACAAATGGATCAAAGACCTAAATGTAAGACCTAAAATGATAGAACTCTCAGAAGAAAACAGAGGGAAATCGTCACGTTCTTGGATTTGGCAATGATTTATAAAACAACAAAAGCACAACCAACAAAAGAAGGAATTAGATAAATTAGATTTCACCAAAATTTAAAATTTCTCTGTATCAAAGGACACAAATCAACAGAGTAAAAAGACAACCCAGAAGTTGGGGAAAAGTACCTGCAAATGACAATTTGGGGGTTATAATAGGTTAATATCTATAATGTACAAATAACTACAACTTAGTGGGCAAAGGACTTGAATAGACATTTCTCCAAAGAGGTTATTCAAATAGCCAATAAGCACATGAAAAGATGTTCAACATCACAAATCATTAGGGAAATGCAAATCAAAACTACAATGAGATACCACCTCACAAGCATTAGAATGGTTACTATCAAAAAATAAAATCCGTGACAAGGATTGGTGAGGATGTGAAGAATGGAAACACCTGTGCTCTGTTGATGGGACTATATAGTACTTCAGCTGCTACAGAAAATGGTATGGCAATTCTCAAAAAATCAAAAATAGAATTACTATGTGATCTAGCCATTCCACTCTGGGTATATACTCCAGTCAAAATCAGGACCTTGGAGACTTCAGTACACCCATGCGGCATTATTCACAATAGTCAAAATGAAGAAACAACCTAAGTGTCACCTGGAGATGAAGGAAAAAGCAAAATGCAATATATATATATAATGGAATATTATTCTGCCTTAAAAGGAAGAAAGTCTGGCACACGCTGTAAGAGTAACCTTGACATTAAGCTAAGTGAAATAAGCCAGTCAAAAAAAACAAATATTAAAACACATGATTTCACATATATGAAGTACCTAGATTAGTCAAATTCACAAAAACAGAAAACAAAACGATGGTTGCCAGAGGTTGGGGGAGAAAGGAAGGGAGAATTAGTGTTTATTGGGTACAGAAGTTTAGTTGGGGAATATGAAAAAGTTCTGGAGACGGATGGTGGTGATGTTGCACAATGACAAGAGCATAATCCCACTGAACTGTACATTTTAAAAATGATTAAAAAGGTAAATTTTATCCTGTTTTTTTTTTAAAGAAAAGTCTTGTCATCCTAACCCTGTCACAGTTTCCTGTTGATGTAGGTTGCTTCCATGTCTTGGCTATTGTAAACAGTGCTGCTATGAACACTAGGGTGCGTGTATTTTTTTAAAAACAATCATTTTTTTTTAAAAAATTTATTATTTTTGGCTGTGCTGATCTTCATTGCTACACGTGGGCTTTCTCTAGTTGCAGCAAATGGGAGCTACTCGGCTGTGGTGCGTGAGCTTCTCTCACTGCAGAGCACAGGCTCTAGGGTGCGTGGGCTCAGTAGCTACAGCACACGGGCTTAGCACACGTGGCATGTGGGATCTTCCCAGACTAGGGATGAACCCATGTCCCCTACATTGGCAGTCATTTTTTAAAATAATACTTTCGTTCTTATTTATGGTTGTGCGGGGTCTTCATTACTGCACATGGGCTTTCTTTAGTGTGCGGTGACAATTAGCAATATTGAGCATCTTTCCATGTGCCCGTGGACCATCTTTATGTCTTCTTTGGGGAATGTCTATTTAGGTTTTCTGCCCATTGTTTTGATTGGGTTGTTTTTTTGATACTGAATTGTATGAGGTGTTTGTGTATGTCGGAATTTAACCCCTTGTTGGCAGCATCATTTGCAATATTACAGTTGTGGTGAGTGGAACTGTTCATTGTGTATGGGCTTCTCATTGAAGTGGCTTCTCTTTTGAGGAGCACAGGCTCTAAGCACAAGGGTTTCAATAGTTGCCACACACAGGCTCAGAGGTTGCGGCTCATGGCCCTAGAGCATAATCTCAGTAGTTGTGGCACTTGGGCTTAGTTGCTCTGCTGCGTGTGGAATCCTCCCCAACCAGGATTTGAACTTGTCTCTTGCACTGGCAGGCAGATTCTTTACTACTGAGCCACCAAGGAGGCCCTTATGTTAATTTCTGATTGAGTGCTCTGACATGAATATTACTTTGCTGAATTCTGGATATTTTTATATTTCTATAAACATTCCTGAGATTTTGTTTACTGAGGTGCAGTTAAATTACTTGCAAACAGTTTGATTCTTTCAGGTCTTACTTTTAAACTTGGTTAGATGAGGCCAGGGCAGAGTTTGGTCTAGGGCTAATTTTTTCCCAGTATCAGGCAAGCTCTTCTAAGTACACTTATTCAGTCATTTATGAGGTTTTCTACCCTGGTTAGTGGAAATAGGTATTATTCCTGATCTTATCTTACATTTTTTCAGGTGGTTCTTTCCCCACTCTAAGTGCTTTCCTCACATACATGCACTAAACAATACTCAGGAAAAGACCTAAGAGGGAACTTCTAAAGATTTCTAGAAATATCGCAGTGTGTATCTCTCTTTTTCTGATACTTTATCACGTAATACCTTGGCCTCCATCTCCTTTCAGTTTAATTCAGTTGCTCAGTTTAAGTCAGTTGCTCTGACTCTTTGTGACCCCATATATTGCAGCACTCCAGGCTTCCCTGTCCATCACTATCTCCCAGAGCTTGCTCAAACTCATGTCCATCGAGGCAATGATGCCATCCAACCATCTCATCCTCTTTTGTCCCCTTCTCCTCCTGCTTTCAATCTTTCCCAGCATCAGGGTCTTTTCCAATGAGTCAGTTCTTTGCATCAGGTGGCCAAAGTATCAGACCTTCAGCTTCAGTATCAGTCCTTCCAATGAATATTCAGGACTGATTTCCTTTAGGATGGACTGGGTTGATCTCCTTGCTGTCCAAGGGACTCTCAAGAGTCTTCTCCAATACCACAGTTCAAAAGCATCAGTTCTCAAAAGCATCAGTTTACTCATCCACCTCCTTTACTCAAGGTAATGGCCAGGCTCCTCCTAGATTCTTCCTCCTTGTGCCATGACCTGGAACTTCTATCTAGGCACTAAACTGAGACAATCATAGGGTTCACTTCATTGGTCTGTCATTTTTTTTTTAATATTTATTTATTTATGGCTGTGTTGGGTCTCAGTTGCAGCACTCTTGCTTCTTTCTAGTTGTGGACGTGACACACTAGCTGCTCTGCAGCATATGGGATCTTAGTTCCCAGACCAGGGATCGAACCCACATCCCCTGAACTGGAAGGTGGATTCTTAACCACTGGACCACCAGGGACATCCCTGGTCTGCCATTTTTAAGTAATCACTAGCCTTTGTTACCTGATGTTCAATATCTTGGTCTTGAAAATAATCGTTTCATATATAGTCTAGTATCATTAGATTAGATCCCTGTTACTTTATGTTGGCCAGAGCAGTAGTCCTGGCACTTTTCCTGCATAGCTTCTTCCTCATTAGCAGTCTATGATGGTTTCCCAGGTGTCCATTGCTAAAACAGAGAAAAGATATTGATTTCTATATGTTTGCCTTTATAAGAGGTTGTCTCTGAGTGGAAATGGGGAGTATGGCTGTTGGGGCTGGTTATTTTTTCATAACATATAGAATTGAATGACTCCTTTAAACCACATTCTTCTGTAATTTTGATAAAAATTACACAATAATAATAAATGGTAATGGAGCATCCCTACTAGTTTATGATTTAAACATTGCTGTAGTGTTTTACCATTTAGGATAATATTTGCAATTTGTTTGGCTATAACATAGCTTTTGTTTCCTTAAATCTTATTTACTTAGATTTATTATTTATGCATAAACACTGACTTGTAAAAAGTTTTACAGTTTTCATTAATAATAATCCTAATATAATCATAATAAATTATAGTAATTGGTTTCCTTAATATTAAACCACCCCTGCATTCCAAAAATAATCTTTAGTTCAGTTCAGTTCAGTCGCTCAGTCATGTCCAACTCTTTGCGACCTCATGAATAGCTTCACACCAGGCCTCCTTGTCCATTACCAACTCCCAGAGTCTACCCAAACCCATGTTCATAGAGTCGGTGATGCCATCCAGCCATCTCATCCTCTGTTGTCCCCTTCTCCTCCTGCCCCCAATCTTTCCCAGCATCAGGATCTTTTCCAATGAGTCAACTCTTCGCATGAGGTGGCCAAAGTATTGGAGTTTCAGCTTCAACATCAGTCCTTCCAATGAACACCCAGGACTAATCTCCTTTAGGATGGACTGGTTGGATCTTCTTGCAGTCCAAGGGACTCTCAAGAGTCTTCTCCAACACCACAGTTCAAAAGCATCAATTCTTCAGTGCTCATCTTTCTTCACCGTCAAAGTCTCGCATCCATACATGACTACTGGAAAAATCTTGAGTGAGTTGTAGAGTATTATTCTTTTTGCACACTGATGGATTCTCTTTGCTAATGCGTTATTTAGAATAACCACCCCACCAAGTAGGAATTCTCATACTTTTATTTGTTTATTAATTTGTTTGATGTTTAAAGAAATTAACGATTACTAACTGCATGTTGGTTACAAATCAGAGCAAGGTGCTAGGATGAACAGTTTTCTAAATAGGGCACCAGGATCCACAGTTGCAGGGCCCAGTCAGCCACTGGGGTAGGCAGTTCTGTACTAAATAATGGAGTGGGTTCAAAGGGGCAGGGCTCTTACTGGTTTTTGTTAACAGAAATCTACTTCTTTGCGGAAAACAACTCCGGAAGGGGCCCATGTTCACAGCTGCCTGGATGGATTTGATCCACTGGTCCACTCCTGCATAGGGCCAAGATCAAGTACACCATGTGGTTTCCCTCAACCATCCAACATCTGCCTCTGTTTTGCAGGCTTTGATGAGCTGCTCCTGTTATTGTGGATATAAAGCTCAAAGTAGTTACATTTCTGGCTGTCACCTACCTTTCTGATGCTCAGATTCTTCTGGGGGATGACTCCTCTGAACTCCTCTGTACTCAAAATAGTAGAGGCAGTTGTCTGTGAGGATTAACCAGTGTTGCTTCCACATTTTCACCTGGCCCCCTTCCCCCTCCCCAGCTTAAGTAGTTGGCCTCTGGGCACTGGTTGAAGAAGGTCAGATTATCATTCCTGATCACCTTCAGGCCTCTTGAAGGGCTCATTCTGGGTGTGGTCTTAGAAGTTCCAGATGAGCTCCTTAGGCACGTCCCACCCTGCTTGCTGTGCTGGTTCATGGCCACAAAGTGCTCCAGGCCTGGCTTGTTCCAGATGTTGGGATTGTGAAGGCTGGTGTTCAGCATTATCTCCTGTGAAGGACAGTACATAGCAGGCACCTGTGGACTGGATAATCCTAGGGTGGCAACTGTAGTATACACAGGCAAAGGCTTCCATCATTTGATCAATCTTCTGGCCCTCTCTGGGGAGACAGTAAGCTCCACAGAAATTGCCTGAGGGCCTCACCAGTCACGCAGATTCATGAAGGTATGGAGCACTGGTAGGTTCAGCTCTTCCCTCTCCCCTAAGTAGACCCCGTGACTGTTTTGTTCAGGCCCTTGCCCTTGAACAGGAAATAGGAAGTGACCCCCTGGGGTGTGCACTGGAGAAATCTGTTCTCCACCAAGAATTTGATCCCTCTTCTTGGGGTCCTTGTTGAAGTTCTTTCTAACTATTGCCATGTTCTGATCCCGTTGCAAGGACTCACTGCCCTCATTGGCATCCAGGCACCCTTGCTCATGGCTTCACTGAGTTCCTTCCACAGGTGGTGGATCTCCAGCAGCAGCTTCTGCATCAACAATGAGATATTCTCCAGCTCCATCTGTTCCTTAGGAGTTGGGTTCAGGTGCTCAAATACACAATGTCCTCCACGGCTGCCAAGTCCCCATAGGCAGGGCTGGATCCAATGTGGCCTGTGGGCCCAGGTCAGCCAGTCAAATGCCTTGAGGGCTACTGCCTCTGCCTAAACAAGGGTAAAGAAAACAAAAAACAAAAGGAGTAGCAGGATAGTGGAGAAACTGGAATAGCTGCCTTGTAATAAAGAAAACAGGTTCCTGACATTGTACAGGAAGTGGTGATCAAAACCATCCCCAAGGAAAAGAAATGCAAAAAGGCAAATTGGTTGTCTGAGGAGGCCTTACAAATATCTGAGGAAAGAAGAGAAGCAAAGGCAAAGGAGAAAAGGAAAGATATACCCAGTGAATGCAGAGTTCCAAAGTAGCAAGGACAGACAAGAAAGTCTTCCTTAGTGATCAATGCAAAGAAATAGAGGAAAACAATAGAATGGGAAAGATTAGAAGTCTCTTCAAGAAAATTAAAGATATGAAGGGAACATTTCATGCAAAGATGGGCACAATAAAGGACAGAAATGGTATGGACCTAACAGAAGCAGAAGATACTAAGAAGAGGTGGCAAGAATACACAGAAGAAATGTCCAGAAAAATCCTAACGACCCAGATAACTATGATGGTGTGATCACTTACTTAGAGCCAGACATCCTGGAATGAGAAGTCAAGTGGGTCTTAGGAAGCATCACTATGAACAAAGCTACTGGAGGCGATGGAATTCCAGTTGAGCTATTTCAAATCCTAAAAGATGATGCTGTGAAAGTGCTGCACTCAGTATACCAGCAGTGAAACTCAGCAGTGGCCACAGGATTGGAAAAGCTCAATTTTCATTCCAATCCCAAAGAAAGGCAATGCCAAAAAATATTCAAACTACCACACAACTGCACTCATCTCACATACTAGCAAAGTAATGCTCAAAATTCTGCAAGCTAGGCTTCAACAATACATGAATTGAGAACTTCCAGACGTTCAGGCTGGATTTAGAAAAGGCAGAGGAACCAGAGATCTAATTGCCAATATCCACTAGATCATTGAAAAAGTAAGAGAGTTCCAGAAAAACATCTACTTCTACTTTATTGACTACATTAAAGCCTTTGACTGTGTGGATCACAATAAATTGTGGAAAATTCTTAAAGAGATGGGAATACCAGACCACCTTATCTGCCTCCCGAGAAATGTGTATGCAGGTCAAGAAGCAATAGTTAGAACCAGGCAGGGAATAATGGACTGGTACCAAATTGGGAAAGGAGTATGTCAAGGCTGTATATTGTCTGCCTGCTTACTTATGTGCAGAGCACATCATGTGAAATGCCAGACTGGATGAAGCACAAGCTGGAATCAGGGAGAAATATCAATAACCTCAGATATGCAGATAACACCATCCTTATGGCAGAAAGTAAAGAGGAACTAAAAAGCCTCTTGATGAAAGTGAAAGAGGAGAGTGAAAAAAATAGGCTTAAAACTCAACATTCAAAAAACTAAGATCATGGTATCTGGTCCCATCACTTCATGGCAAATAGATGGGGAAACCATGAGAGACTTTATTTTCTTGGGCTCCAAAATCAATGTGGATGGTGACTGCAGCCAGGACATTAAAAGACACTTGCTCCTTGGAAGAAAAGCTATGACAAATCTAGAGAGCATATTAAAAAGCAGAGATATTACTTTGCCAACAAACGTCTGTCTAGTTAAAGCTATGGTTTTCCCAGTAGTCATATATGGATGTGAGAACTGGACTATAAAGAAAGCTGAGTGCCAAAGAATTGATGTTTTTGAACTGTGGAACTGGAGAAGACTCTTAAGAATCCCTCAGACTGCAAGGAGATTAAACCAGTCAATCCTAAATGAAATCAACCCTGAATTCACTGGAAGGACTGATGTTGAAGCTGAAACTCCAATACTTTGGCCACTTCATGCAAAGAATTCACTCATTGGAAAAGACCCTCATGCTGGGAAAGATTGAAGGCAGAAGAAGGGGATGACAAAGGATGAGATGTTTGGATGGCATCATCGACTCATGGACATGAGTTTGAGCAAGCTTCGGGAGCTGATGATGGACAGCGACGCCTGGTGTGCTGCGGTCCATGGGGTCACAAAGAGTCAGACACTACTGAGCAAGTGAATTGAACTGAATAAAAAGAACATAAGTTTATAAGTCAGAAAATAACATCTTAGTATTGTGAAAATGGGCTTCCCAGATGGGTCGGTGATATAGAATCCCCTCTCAATGCAGGAGACATAGGAGACAGGGGTTTGATTCCTGGGTAAGGAAAATCCACTGGAAAAGGAAATGGCAACTGCCTCCAGTATTCTCGCCTGGGAAATTCCATGGACAGAGGAGCCTGGCAGGCTACAGCTTGGAGTCACAAAGAGTTGCACAAAACTGAGCAACTGAGTACATACAGAAACATGTTGTGAAAATAAAGAGTGTGTGTGCCAAGTCACTTCAGTCATATCCAACTCTTTGAGACCCTATGGACTATAGCCCACCAGGCTCCTCTGTTCATGGGGTACTCTAGGCCAGAATACTGGAGTTGGTTGCCATGCCCTCCTCCACAGCATCTTCCCAACTCAGGGATCAAATCCATGTCTCTTATGTCTCCTGTACTGGCAGGTTAGTTCTTTACCACTAGCATCTCCCAGGTGGTAAAACAGTGATAAAATAAAGGAAAAATTAAGGGAAACTTCACTAAAATTGAGCAGCAAGTCCAGAATGGGGAGCTTTCAGGTGGTGCCATGAAACATCAATACAGATCCCAGTACCAAGGAACCTACTTTGCACTTCCAGAAGGAACTAACACTATTTAACTAAGGCAGCAGGAGGAAGAAAAATCTTCTGACCTGGCAACAGCTCAGCCAAGGTGCCTGTCATGACTCAGCCAATGAAAAACCACAATACTTTGAACTCCTGTGTGTATGTGTGTGTGTGTGTGTGTGTGTGTGTGTGTGTGTGTGTATGCATGTGTGTGTGTTAGTTGCTCAGTCATGTCTGACTCTTCACAACCCCATGGACTGAAATCTACCATGTTCCTCTGTCCATGGAATTCTCCAGGCAGGAGTACCGGAATGGGTTGCCATTTCCTTCTCCAGAGGATCTTCCCGACCCAGTGATCAAACCTAGGGTCTTCTGCACTGCAGGTGGATGCTTTACTGCCCGAGCTACTAAGGAAGCCCGTTTTTGAACTTTTCATTTCCTCCAATGGACTTTTTGTTTATAAGGTTCCTCCCAACTTCCCCTTCTCTTCTATAAAAGTTTCCTCTTAGCTTTCACAGGATTTCCTTGTGATTCACATAGTCGAAAGAAAGTGAAAGTTGTTCAGTTGTGTCCAACTATACAGTCCATGGAATTCTCCAGGCCAAAATACTGGAGTGGGTAGCCTATCCCTTTCCATAGTTGCATGTCCCAAATGGCAATTGTTTTCTGCTTCCCTGGTGGCTCAGAAGGTGAAGAGTCTGCCTGCAATGCAGGAGACCCCAGTTTGATCCCTGGGTCAGGAAGATCCCCTTGGAGAAGGAAATGGCAACCCACTCCAGTATTCTTGCCTGGAGAATCCCCATGGACAGCCTAACCTGGCTGACTACAGTCCATGGGGTCACAAAGAGTCAGACACAACTGAGCAATTTCACTTTTTGCTTTTATATAATGATCCCATGGCTGATGAAATAATTGGCTGTTTTAGGCCAACAATGTTAAATAACCATTTACTATAAGTTGGTGGCACTAGTGGTAAGGAGCATGGCTGCCAATTCAGGATATGTAAGAGATGTGGGTTCGATCCCTGGGTTAGGAAGATACTCTGCTGAAGGAAATGGCAACCCACTCAAGTATTCTTGCCTGGAGAATCCCATGGAGAGAGGAGCCTGGTGGGCTGTAGTCCACGGGGTCACAAAGAGTCAGACATGACTGAAGCAATTTAGCACACACAAACAAGCCAAAACAAAATAATTTTTAAAAATCTAAGCACTGTGTTCCATGATCCCACCAATATTTGGCATGAAGTTTGAATCAAGATACATGCAGTAATACTACAAAATCAGGATTCTATTACCCTTAGAGTTACTAGGCAACCACAAATCCCCGTTGAGTGTCAGGCTCCATCCCTAAGAACAAAGGCTATAGGCTTTCCTTGATTTTAACTAAATTTTTTGTTTGTTTTATCATTTCATGTACCATTACCAGTTCACGTAAGCATGGGGAGTACTTTAAGTATTTTAGCTCATCCATAGTACCACTATTTTCAACAATGAGAGCTCATTTTTAACATCCATTATTCCAATTAATAATCCATTAATGTCTCCAACAGAAGCTAATTTCTGACATTCATTAGTTTAATGTGCAAAATGTCTAATGCTGACCAGAATTAAGACAACTGAAGTACTTCTGGTAACCCCTATGGAGTATGAATTCCCCGTTAGAATGCCATCTTACACTAGCAGTATAATTTTAACTTTACATACCCATATTTCACTGCTTATATTGAAATATTTTAAACCATAGATTTTGTAACACTGGACTCAAATGCTAATTCAACCACTTAAAAGCTATGTAATATTGGACATGAATGTAATTTGATTCCATGGATATTCAACTGAAGTGTAAAATGGGGATATAATCTCACAGAATGCTGAGCACTAAATAATGTATATGAAAAGGCATTATAAACTGTAATATAGTCTACAAATGTTGGGCATTATTATTGGATAATAATATACCTATTAGAGGTTAGGTTATGCTGAGATCCTTTGAGGATTTGTCCTTACATGGAACATTAGGTGACCTCTAATGCTCACCTATTATAAATATTACAGTTCAGCTACTCTTCGTGTACAAAGACAGGGAAAAGCAAAATGAGTAAGTTATGGATCCTTGACCCAGAGGCATTTCTTTTTCTTTCTTGGGGATGGTCTTGATCCCTGTCTCCTGTACAATGTCACGAACCTCCGTCCATAGTTCATCAGGCATTCTATCAGATCTAGTCCCTTAAATCTATTTCTCACTTCCACTGCATAATCGTAAGGGATTTGATTTAGGTCATACCTGAATGGTCTAGTGGTTTTTCCCTACTTTATTCAGTTTAACTCTGAACTGGAAATAAAGAGTTCATGATTTGAGCCACAGTCAGCTCCTGGTCTTGTTTTTGCTGACTGTACAGAGCTTCTCCATCTTTGGCTGCAAAGAATACAATCAATCTGATTTCAGTATTGACCATCTGGTGATGTCCACGTGTAGAGTCTTCTCTTATGTTGTTGGAAGAGGGTGTTTGCTATGACCAGTGCATTCTCTTGGCAAAACTCTATCAGGCTTTGCCCTGCTTCATTCTGTACCCCAAGAAAAAAGAAATGCAAAAAAGCAAAATGGCTATCTGAGGAGGCCTTACAAATAGCTATGAAAAGACGGGGAGTGAAAAATGAAGGAGAAAAGGAAAGATATACCCATTTGAATGCAGAGTTCCAAAGAACAGCAAGGAGAGATAAGAAAGCCTTCCTCAGCCAGTGCAAAGAAAAACAGAGAAAAACAATAGAATGGGAAAGACTAGAGATCTCTTCAAGAAAATTAGAGACACCAAGGGAATATTTCATGCAAAGATGGGTTCAATAAAGGACAGAAATGATAGGGCACTGACAGAGGCAGAAGATATTAAGAAGAGGTGGCGAGAATACACAGAAGAACTGTACAAAAAAGATCTTCACAACCCAGATAATCATGATGGTGTGATCACTCACCTAGAGCCAGACATCCTGGAATGTGAAGTCAAGTGGGCCTTAGGAAGCATCACTACA
>ML663562.1:37756127-38069112 GCA_007570785.1 Antilocapra americana | reverse complement strand
CTTAGTTTTCTGAATGTTGAGCTTTAAGCCAGCTTTTTCATTCTCCTCTTTCACTTTCATCAAGAAGCTCTTTAGTTCCTCTTCACTTTCTGCCATAAGGGTGATGTCATCTGCATATCTGAGGTTATTGATATTTCTCCTGGCAATCTTGATTCCAGCTTGTGCTTCATCTAGCCTGGCATTTTGCATGATGTACTCTGCATACAAGTTAAATAAGCAGGGTGACAATATACAGCCTTGACACACTCCTTTTCCAATCTGGAACCAGTCTGTTGTTTCATGTCCAGTTCTAACTGTTACTTCCTGACCTGCATACAGATTTCTCAAGAGGCAGGTCATATGGTCTGGTATTCTCATCTCTTTAAGAATTTTCCACAGTTTGTTGTGATTCACACAGTCAGAGGCTTTGGCATAGTCAATAAAGCAGAAGTAGATGTTTTTCTGGAACTCTCTTGCTTTTTTGATGATCCAGTGGATGTTGGCAATTTGATTTCTGGTTCCTTTGCCTTTTCTAAAACCAGCTTGAATATCTGGAAATTCATGGTTCATGTACTGTTGAAGCCTCACTTGCAGAATTTTGAGCATTACTTTACTAGCGTGTGAGATGAGTGCAACTGTGCTGTAGTTTGAGGATTCTTTGGCATTGCCTTTCTTTGGGATTGGAATGAAAACTGACCTTCTCCAGTCCTGTGGCCACTGCTGAGTTTTCCAAATTTGCTGGCATATCGAATGCAGCACTTTCACAGCATCATCTTTTAGGATTTGAAATAGCTCAACTGGAATTCCATCACCTCCACTAGCTTTGTTCATAGTGATGCTTCTTAAGACCCACTTCCTAAGGCCCATCTTTTTTCCTAAGACAAAAAGATAGGACACTTAAAGATGAACTCCCTAGGTTGGTAGGTGCCCAATATGCTACTGGAGATCAGTGGAGAAATAACTCCAGAAAGAATGAAGAGACAGAGCCAAAGCAAAAACAACACCCAGTTGTGGATGTGACTGGTGATAGAAGCAAAGTCTGATGCTGTAAAGAACAATATTGCATAGGAACCTGGAATGTTAGGCCCGTGAATCAAGGTAAATTGGAAGCGGTCAAATAGGAGATGGCAAGAGTGAATGTCGACATTTTAGGAATCGATGAACTAAGTTGGACTGGAATGGGTGAATTTAACTCAGATGACCATTATATCTACTACTATAGGCAAGAATCCCTTAGAAGAAATGGTGTAGCCATCACAGTCAACAAAGGACTCCGAAATGCAGTACTTGGATACAATCTCAAAAACGACAGAATGATCTCTGTTCGTTTCCAAGGCAAACCATTCAGTATCACAGTAATCAAAGTCTGTGCCCTGACCAATAATGCTGAGGAAGCTGAAGTTGAACCATTCCATGAAGACCTACAAGACCTTCTAGAACTAACACCCCAAAAATATGTCCTTTTCATTATAGGAGACTCGAATGCAAAAGTAGGAAGTCAAGAAACAGGTGTAGTAACAGGCAAAAATTTGGCCTTGGAGTACAGAATGAAGCAGAGCAAAGGCTAATAGAGTTTTGCCAAGAGAATGCACTGATCATAGCAAACACCCTCTTCCAACAACACAAGAGAACACTCTACAAATGGACATCACCAGATTGGTCAACACCGAAATCAGATTGATTATATTCTTTGCAGCCAAAGATGGAGAAACTCTTACAGCCAGCGAAAACATGACTGTGGCTCAGATCATGAACTCGTTATTGCCAAATTCAGACTTAAATTGAAGAAAGTGGGGAAAACCACCAGACTATTCAAGTATGACTTAAATCAAATCCCTTACAATTATATAGTGGAAGTGACAAATAGATTCAAGGGATTAGATCTGATAGACAAAGTGCCAGAAGAACTGTGGATAGAAGTTCATGAGATTTTATAGGAAGCAGGGATCAAGACCATCCCTAAGAAAAAGAAATGCAAAAAAAGCAAAATGGCTGTCTGAGGAGGCCTTACAAATAGCTGTGAATAGAAGAGACGGGAAAAGCAAAGGAGAAAAGGAAAGATTTACCCATTTGAATGCAGTGTTGCAAAGAATAGCAAGGAGAGATAAAGTCTTCCTCAGTGATCAATGCAAAGAACTAGAGGAAAACAATAGAATGGGAAAGACTAGAGATCTCTTCAAGAAAATTAGAGATACCAAAGGAACATTTCATGCAAAGATGGGCACAATAAAGGACAGAAATGGTATGGACCTAACAGAAGCAAAAGATATTAAGAAGAAGTAGCAAGACTACACAGAAGAACTATACAAAAAAAGATCTTCGCAACCCAGATAATCACGAATGGGACTAACGTTCTTATAAAAGAGACTCCACAAAACTCCCAAGCCCTTTTCACTATGTGAGGAAACAAGAAGTCTGAAACATGGGAAAGGACCCTTACCTGATTATGCTGGCTTCCTGATCTCAGATTTCCAGCTTCTAGAATTGTGAGCAATAACTTTTCTTTTTATCAAGGCATAGTTGATTTAAAACATTATATAAGCTCCAGGTGTACAACATAGTGATTCACAATTTTAAAATGTTATGCTCCATTTATAGTTATAATAAAATATTGGCTATATTCCCTGTGCTGTACAATATATTCCTATAATTTGTATCTCTCTTTTTTTTTTTTTCTCTGCTGTGCTGGGTCTTCTTTGCTGTAGGTGGGTTTCTCTAGTTGCCATGCACTGGCTTCTCTTGTTCTGGAGCGTGGGCTCGAGGGTGTGTTGACTTCAGTAGTTGTGATGCCTGGGTTTCATTGCCCCAAGGCATATGGGATCTCCCTAGCCCAGGGATTGAACCTATGTCCCCCTCATTGGCAGGTGAATTCTTAACCACTGACCATCAAGGAAGTCCTCAAGTACCACATATTTTTATCCATTCAGTTGGTGATGGACATGTAGGTTCCTTCCATGTTTTGGTTATTGTGAATAATGTTTCTATGAACATAAGGTTGCATGTATCTTTTTGAATTATATGTCCAGGAATGGGATTGCTAGATCATATGGTAAGTCTATTTTTACTTTTCTGAGTCAGCGTTCATTTAAGTTTATACTATTCTGCCTTGTCAAAATGTTATCTATTTTTGGGCAAGGAAAGATTTTGTGAGCATAACATTAAAGGCAGAAAACATATATAATAAAGGATTTATATTTTGTTATACAAAAAGCTCTTGCAGATTGACACAAAAAGACAACCTCTCCACTAGAAAAATGGGTAAAGTCCATAAACAGACAATTCCAATTGATGTGGCCAGGTTTAAGTTTCCCAACCACCTTACTTGTTGTATCTATTTTTGCTCCTTTATTTTTCTGCTGACCTTAGATTGAGTATTTTTAGTATTTCATTTTATCTATTATTAATTAAATATTTAAAAGTTTTTCAGTAGTTGCTCTAGAGCTTACCATATATATATTTAACTTATCATAGTCTATGTTCAAATAATATTATATGGCTTCACATATAATGTAAAATTTTACAAAAGTGGATTTCCATTTTTCCTTCTCCCATCCTTTTTACTATTGTTGTCATATATTTTACTTCTACATATATTATAGCCCATTGTACATTATTACTATTTTTGTCTTAAAGAGTTGATTTTTAAACAGTTCCTTTTTTTTTGCCATGCTGTGTGGCTTGCAGGGTCTTAGTTCCTCAACCAAGAACTGAAACTGGGCCACAGCAGTGAAAGCACTGAGTCCTAAATACTAGCTCTCCAGGGAACTCCAAGCAATTTTTAAAATGTCTTTTATATCTATCCATATGTTTGCTATTTCCATGCCTTTAATTCTTTTCTATAGATCTGTTTCCATCCTATCTTGTATGCAAGTGATACATTTTTTTTTCCAACTTGCATTTGTCTTAAAATTATGTTTTGTCTTCATTTTTGGTGGATATTTCTACTGAGTATAGATTTCTAGATTGACACTATTTTTATTTAGTACTTTAAAGGCATTGTTCCATTGTTTTCTGTCTTGCATTGTTTCTGATGAGAATTAATGATATTCTTATAATTGTTTCCATATATATAATGATCTTTTTCTCTGGCTTTTTTTCAAATGTCATTTTTATCATTCAATTCAGTTCAATTCAGTCACTCAATCATGTCCGACTCTGCAACCCCATGGACTGCAACAAGCCAGAATTCCCTGTCCATCACCAACTCCCGGAGTTTACTCAAACTCATGTCCATCGAGTCGGTGAGGCCATCCAACCATCTCATCTGCTGTCGTCCTCTTTTCCTCCTGCCTTCAATCTTTCCCAGCATCAAGATCTTTTCCAATGACTCATTTCTTCGCATCAGGTGGCCAAAGTATTGGAGTTTCAGCTTCAACATCAGTCCTTCCAATGAGTATTCAGGACTGATTTCCTTCAGGATGGACTGATCGGATCTCCTTGCAGTCCAAGGGACTCTCAAGAGTCTTCTCCAACACTGCAGTTCAAAAGCATCAATTCTTCGGCGCTCAGCTTTCTTTAGAGTCCAACTCTCACATCCATACATGACTACTGGAAAAACCATAGCCTTGACCAGGTGGACCTTTGTTGGCAAAGTATTGTCTCTACTTTTTAATGTGCTGTCTAGGTTGGTCATAACTTTTCTTCCAAGGAGCAAGCATCTTTTACTTTCATGGCTTCAGTCACCATCTGCAGTGATTTTGGAGCCCCCCCAAATAAAATCTGTCACTGTTTCCATTGTTTCTCCATCTATTTGCCATGGAGTGATGGGACCAGATGCCACAATCTTTGTTTTTTGAATGCTGAGTTTTAAGCCAGCTTTTTCATTCTCCTCTTTCACTTTCATCAAGAGGCTCTTTAGTTCCTCTTCACTTTTTGCCATAAGGGTGGTGTCATCTGCATATCTGAGATTATTAATATTTCTCCTGGCAATCTTGATTCCAGCTTGTGCTTCATCTAGCCTGGCATTTTGCATGATGTACTCTGCATACAAGTTAAATAAGCAGGGTGACAATATACAGCCTTGACACATTCCTTTCCCAAATTGTAACTAATCTGTTGTTCCATGTCCAGTTCTAACTGTTCCTTCTTAACCTGCATACAGATTTCTCAGGAGGTAGGTCAGGTGATCTGGTATCCCCATCTCTTTAAAAATTTTCCAGTTTGTGGTGATCTACGCAGTCAAAGGCTTTGATGTGATCAATAAAGCAGAAGTAGATGTTTTCTGGAATTATCTTGCTTTTTACATTATCCAACATGTTGGCAATTTGATCTCTGGTTCATCACTGGTTTTCAGCAATTTTGTCAATACTGTGTGTTGGTATCATTTTCTTTGTGTTTATACTGCTTGTAGTTCATCAAACCTTTTGGATCTGGGTGTGTTGATATTTTATTCTAAATGTGGTGAATTTTTTTTTGCCATTATTGCTTCAAATATTCTTTTCTGTTTCTCTTCTGTTTCTCCAAATCACATATATGATAGAATACTTGATATTGTCCAACAGGTCACTATTGGACAGGCTCTATTTATCCCCCTGCCAGCTTTCCTTTCTTTCTATGCTTTACTTTAGGCAATTTTTTTATTTCTATGTCTTCAAGATTACTGATGTTTTAATTGCATTGTTTAATTTGCTGTTAGCCATAACAGTATTTTTTCCATTTCTTTTTTGTAGTCTCTATTTCTTTCCTCACTTTATTGATGGTTTTCTTTTTTTCTTGAACTTATAATAGATGATGAAAAATTCTTACCCATTAATTTCATAAATTCTGTCATTTCTGGGTCTATTTTTATTTATTTTTAAAAAAACTTTTAATTTTGTATTGGGGTATAGCTGATTAACAAACAATGTTGTGATAGTTTCAGATGAATAGCAAAAGGACTTAGCCATACAATACTCTATTTTTATTGTCTGATTTTTCTGTGGACTATAGATCACATTTTCTTTTTTGATTTAATTTGTTTATTTATTTGGTGGCTGGAATAAGCAAGTCTAGTAATTTTTAATTAGATGCTAGACATTGTAAATGTTACATTTTTGAGTTTCTGGATTTTATTTCTCTCTTTTAAACAGTATTGGACTTTGTTTTGGCAGGAAGCTAATTTACTTGACTATCAGCTTGATACTTTTGAGGCATGTATTTAAACTATGTTAGGATAGGTCTAGAGTAGCTTTACGCTTAGGTTTATAGAGTTCTACTTCTAAGGCACAACGTTTTTGAGATCTCTACTGAATGCTCTGAGTATTCAACAAGGTCTGTTCAGTCTGACTGGTTGGAACCCAAATTTTCCCATCCCTGTGTAGGTGCCAGTAAATTCTCACTTTGTAATTTTTTCAGCAGTTGTTTTTTACCTGGTAGTTGACTTTTGGCCAGTTCCGTGTGATCTCCCCTTGCATTTCCATGGATGGGCAGTCTATTTATTAGTCAAAGACTCAGGGCCACTATGAAAATTTGTGGAGCTCCTTTTTGGCATAGCTCTCTTCTCTCTAGTATGTTCTTCCACAAGATCATATCTACTCCGCCTTCCCAAAATCTAATCTCTGTCCCTTCATCTTAGCAAAACCACTGTACTCTGCTTGGATTTGCTGCCCCTGTAATATTGTTTGGAGAATATCTCTTGTCAGATAGTTGTGAGAATTGAAGGCTAACATCATTTGTTTTCTTTCCTCTTCTCTCAGGGATTGTGATCTTTTGTTGCCTTTGTCCAATACGTGAAAACAGTTGTTTCATCTATTCTGTAGTTTTCTAGTTTTTTTAATTGAATGGTGGGAGAGCTAATCTGTCAGATTACTTTTTCATGTCAGAAATGAACAGACAATTAAATTTTCCCTGAATATAGAATTATAGTTGGCATTGTTTTTAATTCAAAGATGTCATTCTTTAAAGACATAATCTTTTGTCTTGCACTGCTATCTTTGTTTTTCCAAATGTAATGTGTCTTTATCAGGAATGAAAAGTAAGACAACAATATATTTTACTACTATGTTGCTAATAAAAAACAGTATAGTGTTCATAAGTATCAGAGAAATGGGTGTATATATACTTCTGGTAGTACACATTGTCAATGCCTTCTTGTAGGGACAATTTATCAAAAAGATTAGAGGCTTTTAGCACCAAATCAGGAAAAACCCAAGCTTCCATCAGCAGGTGAATGAATAAAGAAAATGAGGTATATACATATAATATAATGTTAACCATAAAATGAATAAAATACTGCTACTTGCTACAAGATGATTGAAACTTGGAAAGATGCAAGTGAAAGAAGTCAGACACAAAAAAGACAAACATTATGTAATTCCACTTAAATGAAGTACCTAAAATAGGCAAGTTCATAGAGATGATAGGTAGAGCAGAGATTAATAGGGACTGGGAGAAGTGGAATGGGGAATTATTGCTTCAATGGGTAGAGAGTTTTTGCTTGAGATGATAATATAGTTTTGGAAATAGACAGTGGTGATAGTTACACATTATTGTGAATGTATTTAATGCCACTGCATTTTTACTTAAAAAATGTTTAAAATACATATATTTTATCACAATTTTTAAAAATGTTAATGAGAGGCCTACGAAAGTCTTTTTTTGAACAAGCAATTATTCTTGCAAGACAGTACCCTAAGGAAAATACAAGGAAGTATGTAAAGATTTAATCACAAGAATGTTTTGTTAAGAGTATTTTTACAGTAATAAAATGAGACAAAATAAAACAAAAGCAAATACAATTTTTTTTTTTTTTGGCAGTGGTACCCAACTTGTGGGATCTTAATTCTTTGATCAGGGCTTGAACCTGGGCCCCAGTAGTGAAAGCATGAAGTTCTAACCACTGGATCACCAGATAATTCCCAGGAATACAATTTTAATATCCTAAAACAAGCCATTGATGAAATATACTATGATGGACAATAAACTGCCATAGAGACATTAAAAAATAATAAGTTCTTTTTAAGAATACTGAATTACATGCAAAGACTAAGAGGAAATACTGTAAAATATTAGTGGTGGTTATTTCTGGATACTGGGATTATAAATGGAAATTTTTCTTTCATGTACTTTTTACATTTTAAATTTATTACAATAAATATGCATTTTAATATACTAAAGAAATGAAGTTTATTTTTAAATGTTTTATCCATCCTTCAGAGATCAGCTGAAAAGCTGTTCATCTGTGAACTGTTCTCAGAATCTTCCAGCTGAATATGACTCTTTCCTTCTCCAAATTCTATAGCCCTTACATGTCTCTCATAGTACTTATCACATAGGCCATGTATTAGTTATTTATTAATATGAATTTGACTTGCCTCTCCTGCTGAGCATATGTGGGACTGACTACCAGGCACTACCTAAATCAGGGATATTGACTATTTCCACACCACTTGATGAGCAATCTTTTCTAAAAAAAGTTTTTATTTATTTGGATGCACCAGGTCTTGGTGGTTGCACACAGGGCCTTTGATCTTCACTGTGGCATGTGCGATCTTTAGTTGTGGCATGCAATTTCTTAGTTGCAGCATGTGGAATCTAGTTCCCTGACCAGAGATCGAACTTAGGCCCTCTGCATTGGGAATGTGAAGTCTTAGCCATAGGACTACCAGGGAAGTCCCTTGATTAGCAATCTGTATGACTCAGATTAGCTCCCTTACCAAAACTGATCTAGAGAAAGGATTGGGTCATCCTGAATTCAGGTTATTTCTAAGGTTAATGATATTTGAATGGCTTATTTAACTTAGGATTTATAAACAAAGGAAATTATTGGGAAGAACAGCATTATATAAACTACTTATATATTCATTAAGCAATTAACATAGACAGACATAGAATTAATAACAAGTGTGTTTTTGTTTAATGCCAATCCTCTGCTTAGAGTTCCTCTTCTTGGATGGCAAACTTGTTTTAACTAGATTGTTAAAAAGCAGTATTTTATCTAGCAATAATATCCCAGATAATAATATGCTAAAACACTCAAATACAAACACAAATTCAGTGAATTATAGTTCCTAATGCACAATGTAAGGTACAGAGTTTTCTGCTCCACTTGTTTCTGCCCTTGGTATCAACATTTTTGCACTTTGTACATATTTAATCCTACTAGATTTGGAGCTCCTTATGGCAGTAGAAATAAGGCTAGTCTTATTCATATCTGAATTCCTGGTTCTTGTTACCTAGTATATAATGAAACATAATATAGATGTTTGTTGAACTAAAAACCCTAGCTGCTAGCATTCAGAATCAGAAGACCTGGGTTCAAATCTCAGTTCCACTTGCCAAGGGCAAAACTCTTAGCTGATCTGAATTTTACTTTCCTCCACTATAAAAATCAGACTTTTCTGGGGGGCCAGGCTCAGGCAGTTTAATGAGTTTTACTTATTGGATAAAAGTGTCAGTTTTGCAATGGAAAAAAACAAATGTTGGACTTCCCTGGTGGTGCCCTGGCTAGTAATTGGCTAGCACATGTTTGACCCCTGGTCTGAGAAGTTTCCACATGCCACAAAGTCATTATGCCTGTGTGCCACATCTATTGAGCCCTCCCTCTAGTCTGGGAGCTGCAACTACTGAAGCCCAAGCACTTTAGAGCCCGTGTTTTACAACAAGAGAAGCTACCTCAATGAGAGGCCAGAGACCGCAGCTAGAGAGGAGGCCCCCCCTCACCCCAGACCACAGCAAGTAGAGAAAGCTGGCCGCAGCAAAAAAGATTCAGTGCAAGCAAAATCAATCAATCAACAAAACAACACCAGAACAAACGCATCTCCAGTCCTTGTTTCAACCCGGTCATAGCCCAAAGGGTACTGGCCAGTGGAGACCATGGCCACCCAGAGCCACTGTGGGGGTGGGACCATTTCAGTGTGAAGAGGGGGCGTTGGGTAGTACTAGCCTCATTCCTTGAACTTTGTATTCTGGGGGCACACAGGGCTCTGCTGTACCTGCTGTGCTTTGAGCCTCTTGAGGATGCTATGAATGTGGAAGCAGTAGGAGCACTGGCCCCACAGCAGCAGGCAGTCATCACTCAGCATCTTGATGTCCAGGCAGCTGCCACTGAAGGCCATGTAGAAGATGCTCTAGTTCTCATGACTGGCCACCCAGAGCCAAGTGACCATGCTGTTTCAGCACTTGACCTTCACCTTCATGGCACAGGGAGCCTGCCTTCCGTTGGCAGCACCTAGACTGTAACACTGTTACGAGAATTAAATGAGAGAATGAATATGAAGGTTTTTTAAACTGTCTGTCCCATGATAAATTTGTTATTAATGAAGTCTTAAAGTAGAGAAATGATTGTAAGATCATGGAATAACCAGGAGAGACCAGACATATGACTCCCAAAGGCCTCCACAAGATGGTATTAATTCTCATGGTATGTTTCCCATGGCCAGGATCTTACAAATATCCTGCAAGTTCAAACATCTGGTTTTGTCAGTGCAGAGAGGAAATCTTGGGGTCAGACTCATATTAGTCAAGCTCACAAGACATGTAAAAATCAGAACATATAGACTACAGTGTCAGTTTACCAATTTACACCTATTCCATCTGCCATGAGAAACAAGGGTTTAAGTCAGCACAATCAGCACTTCCCACAAACATTGCTCTTAATTTGGTCCACCAAATTATATTCAGAAGGTCACTTGGTGAACATGTATGTTTCTCATGACTGCTGTAACAAATTACCACAGACATGGTGACTAAAAACAGCAAAAACTTATTCTCTCACAGTTCTGGATCCCTGAAGTCCAAGATCAGCATCACTGGATCAAAACCAAGGTACACCAAATCAGCACTCCCCTCAGGGCTGGAAGGGAGAACCTATTCCTGGCCTGTTCCAGGTTCTGGTGGGTGCCAGCATTCCTTATCTTGTGACAGCATCACTCCAATCTCTGCCTCCATCTTCACACTGTCTTTTCCTCTTTGTATGTGAAATTTGCCTTTCTCTCTGTTTTGTAAGGATCCCTTTGGTTACATTTAGTGCCCACTCAGATAATCCAAAATAATTGCCTCATCTAAAAATCCATAATCGCATATGCCAAGCCTTCCCTCACTTTTTTAATTTTTTTGCCATGTAAGGTAATATTCATAGGTTCTAGGGATTCAGAGATGGATATCTTTTCTGGGGATGCACATTTTTCAGCCTACCACAGATTGGAAATTGAGATCTGAAAAGTAAATTATACTACTAGAAACACTGAAGGCATCAGACTGCACTGTGATACATTTACTTTCACAGCAGGAAGAGCCTTGTCAATGGCCTGAATACTCAAATCCATTGCCAAGATTCACTTTCTCAACATAGTGCTTGGACGGCCACTGCCAATGTTTGCTTCTGTGACTGCTTTTTGATGCCTCCATGACTAACAAAACTTTTGATTGACCTGATTTTTCTTTCCTCTTGTTCCTTCCTTCCTTTCTTTCCTTCTGCATTTTCTTTCTTCCTTTTGTCTAGACTTGGAACTATTTTATTTCTTAAATTGATGCCTTTGCCTATCTCTGTTATGATCCACTACTTGTTAATGTTTATAGCTTAATTCTTTTTCCCCCACACTATGCAGCTTACGGGATCTTAGTTCCCAGACTAGAGATTGAACCCAGGCTGTGGCAGTGAAAACCTGGAATTCTAACCACTAGAACACCAGGGAAATCCCCTAATTCTTTTTAAGTGGAAGTATAATTGACCTACAGCATTGTGTTAGTTCCAGTTGCACAAAATAGTTATTCCATAGTTCTATATGTTACAAAATGATCACCATTGTAGCTTAATTCTTTTTTTTTAAAGGCTACAGACTATAAAAAAGAGCCAAATTAAAATTCTAGAACTGAAGAAATAGAGTATCTGAAAATTTAAAAGTATTGAATGAACTTAACGACACTTTAGAGATAGGGAAAAGTTGGTGAACTTGAAGATAGATTAATAGAAATGATTCAGTCTGAAGACTATAGAGAAAAAGAAAAGGTTGAAAAATGTGAACAGAACTTCAGAAACTTATAATATCAGAAATCTAATATACATATATGTAATTGGAGTCACACAAGGAGAGGAAAGAGAGAATGGGATAAAAAACTCTGTGGAGAAATAATGGTTGAACACTTTCCAAATTTGGTGAAAGACATAGATTTTCAGATCAAAGGTGCTCCACAACCGTTACAGGAAATGTAAATTGGTGCAGCCAATGTCGAAAAACATTATGGAGATTCCACAAAAACTAAAAACAGAACTATCATATGAGCCAGCAATTCCACTCTTGAGTATATATCCGAAAAAATATATGCACCCCAATGTTCATAGCAGTACTATTTACCATCGTCAAGATGTGAAAGCAACTTAAAGGTTAATTAACAGATGAACAGATAAAGAAGATGTGAGATACACACACAGTTGAATACTACTCAGCCATAAAAAAGAAAATTGCTACTCGCAACAACATAGGTGGACTTGGAGGGTATTATACTAAGTGAAATAAGTCAGACCAAGAAAGAAATACTGTATGATATCACTTACATATGGAATCTAAAAAAAGCAAAACCAGTGAATATAGCAAAAAAGAAACAGACTCACAGATAGAGAACAAACCAGTGGTTACAAGAGGGGAGAGTGAAGAAGGGGGACAAGATAGGGATAGAGGATTAAGAGGTACAAATTATAAATAAGCTATAAGGATATATAGTATAGCATAGAGATATAACCAATATTTAATAATAACTATAAATAGAGTTTAAGCTTTAAAAATTGTGAATCATTATGTTATACACTTGAAATATATGATACTATAAATCATCTATATCTCAATAAAAATAGATAAAATTAAATAAAAATTAATAAAGAAGCTCAACAAACCACATTTAAGCATATCACAGTCACACTGTTAAAAACCAAAAAATTAGAGCCAATCTTGAAAGTAGTTTGAGAAAAATGACATGTTATCATATAGGGATCTGTGATTTGAATTACCATGGATTTCTCATCAGAAACTAGGGAGATCAGAAGACAGTTTTAAGTACTCAAAAAAAAAAAGTATCAACATATAATCCTACATTTAGTTTCACATAGCATAAACATAGCTGCTGGAAGTCACCCATCTGACCGTGTGGAAGGGGGACAGAGAAGGAGTAATCATTGTGAGATGGACAAATCCCCTGAGAATGTAAACATCACAGTTACCTGCATACACTTCTACCCTCTACACATTTATTTTCATGCTCTGTCTAGGGAATTTTGGCAGAAAAGATTGAATAGCATTGATAGAGTCAGTAAGCAAAGTAATGTATGAGAGATGAATGCTCATGCGTTATATTTGTCTAGTCAGAAAAGCTGCTTTCAATTTGCTGTTAATACATAAACTTAATCTAAGCTGAGTTTGGTTTCATGTGCTCTTTCAGCTTCTTAACCTAATTGCCCTTTTCTCTTGCTTTTCTTTTACACTCTTTTGGCCACTGCTCACCACCATTGGCCTCATAGCAGAGGGATTACATCTTGCCAACCAGTTCTTTCTGAACTTACTGATCACCATAGCTACTCTGGTCAGTTTCCAGCCATGCTTTGTGGCCAGTGATCTTTTTGGTTTTCAAAGCTCTCTCTACTCTTTCCTCTCAGTGTGCTTCTATATCTGGCTTCCTTTTTGCAAGTAGGCAAATAATTATGTAACGTTTCAATTTTTTTTACAATATATTCTTGTAATAACACATCTACACACATTCACTTACACTAAGGTCTTACAAAAATGGGCAACAGACAAGCACACATACTTAATAATAGCTCCTAGATAAAAGAATCTGAGAATACGTCTTCCTTAGGATCAGTGGTCTTCTTCCTCTGCTATTTTTTTTTCCTATTTCCCTTTTCCAAAACTTCTTTCACAGCTGAGGGGCAGTGCTCACTATGCCAAAGCAGCTGGCAGCTCCAACTCAGATGGGAATTGTGTCTCAGTCATTTTAAAATCCTCTGGCTCTTTCTTCCTCACTCTGCACAGGCTATACTTGTACAGTGTTGGTGCTTCCCCTATTGTCAAATTAATAAATGCACTAAAAAGCAAAAACAAAACTAGGCTGGTGGGGGACTTCCCTGGTGGTCCAGTGGCTGAGACTCTGTGCTCTCAATGCAGGGGCCCCAGGTTCGATTCCTAGTCAGGGAACTAGATCCCATATGCCTCAACTAATAAATAAATATACATAAAACTATAGTGGTAAACACCCACTATCCTTAAGCAAGGGGCAAAAAAGGAGATGCAGAGAACTCTCTTCCTACATAGCCCCACCATGAGGTCAGGGGCAGCCTTCTGCCTGCAATAGCCCTCTCCTCAGCAGTTGCTGACCTGACAGAAAACAGAAACTTGGGTCTTTTCCAAGTTTCCCTCATTTAGTTACTACCCTCTTCAAAAGGAGAAATCAGTGCTGAACTCCTTCCCTGGCTAATCCCCTATCGAACACTTTGCCAACACCAAAGAGAGCCAAACATGGAATTTCTAGGTCCATGACAGTCCCCAAACATGAAGACAGATCTGTTTCCTATCGTCATGGAGTGAGAACAGGAGGTGAAAGTTCTCCCCGACATCCCACTTCATTTGGAAAAACTCAAAACTAAAAAAAAAATGAATTTTGTTAAGAAAAAGGCTGCTGTTTATTAAGAAAAAAGCTTATGTTCTCAGAAGGAGCAAAAATCATTTCTCTGTCATTCCAGATGCTGAAGGAACACTTAAACTCATTCCTCTCCTCCCCTCCTATTCCAGACGCTAGAATTTACCCTTTCATGCATCACTTCAGCTTTGTGCTGGGTAGTGGGACCACCAGCCGGACCAGCAGAAGCCTCCAGCATCTCCAGAGGAAGCCTATGGGATAAATACCTTTGCCTGTGAATTGCAGAAGAGGAGAAGATCTTGATCTCCCCAATATTTGACAGGAACTGAAGAACTGAGGGGTTTGAGACTGACGTCCTGTCAAATGAGGCAGTTCAAGCTAGTGTCTGTGGGGCTGTTTGAGGAGCAACAGGAGGGAATGCCAAAAAGTGTTTGTAATGGAGGTTGAGGAATTTGGGGGCATCCTGGGAACAGAATACACCGGCCAGGCCTGAGCCCCATCCCCAAGCCCCTCCCATTTCCCAGTTACTAAACAAATCCAGCTGTGCACAATTTTGGCAAATCGTTTCCCATCTGGCTTCTAGGAACTCATGACTAATTAAAGGAGTGTATGTGGAAGGGGAGGGAGCACCCTCTTAAAAACAGAGGTTTCCAAGGTAACGGCTTGGAGAGAAATCAATCCCGTTGAGCCAGGGAAACTTCCCCCTCTCCTGACTCCCTCAGTTCTCCGAGGAGAAAACAGGCCAGAAGCTAACACTATTTTTCCCACATTTCTCTAGATCAAGAGCAGTATCTAGGCCAGTCCTAACTTGGTTACAGCCTACATTTTTCTCACCTCCAGTTTCAGATCCTGGACTTGCCCTTTATGTACTAGGATGTCCAGCCTTCCAAGTCACCCCCTTCAGGGAAGGATATTGTCAAAAAGGGGTGGGGATGTTTTGGAAGAAGCCCAGGACAGGCTTCTCCTGGGCGTAGAGACCTTTAACAACCTTTGCCCTCTATCCACAGCCCCCTAGACCCTGAACATTAGAGAATACTCTTAGAGTCTTAACCTACTTCCTATTTTAATTTAAACAATATTTCTATACAAACTCTCTGCTGCAGTCCTTTAGCAGAGAGGGAAACTAGTTTGCAGGATGGGAGCAAGCCAGCCAAAGAACCAGGAGTTCTCTCAGACTCAAGTTCTCTTTTTGGGTCAGGCAGACCGCATGTCCTAACCCATCACACACATTCCCATGTGTCCCCCAGTGAGTGATGACAAATTCAGAGGGAAAAAGATCTGAGTCAGCATGGCTTAGAGGTGGGGACTGGCGGCAAGGAGGTCTTGACGCCATTATGGAAACAGTTAGTCATGTAGTCCTGCATACACATCCAGTCTGCAGCTCCTGGCTCTGGGGGGTTTGTTTGGGTGCCTGGGGAAACTCTTGAGAGACTGCAAAGATCATGGCTTGAGCCTGAGGTTCTGTTGCTTCCAAGCTGTGTGACCTGAAATGACCTGTTAGAGACTCAGTTCCCTTTTCTGTGATCTCCTGTGCTTGTGCTCAGTTGTATCCAACTATTTGCCACCTCATGGACTGTAGCCGACCAGGGTCCTCTGTCCATGGAATTCTCCAGGCAAGAATACTGGAGTGGGTTGCCATTTCCTCCTCCAGGGGACCTTCCTGACCCAGGGATCAAACCTGCACTTCCTGTATCTCTTGCATTGCAAGAAGATTCTTTACCTCTGAGCCATGTGGAAGCCTTCCCTTTTCTGTAAAAAGTGATAATGCCAGCCCACAGGGATGTTGTCAAGATTTAAATGAGATAAACTATTTGGCAGCTTTTACAGTTTCCCTCTCTGTTCTCTCGCTGGCTCCTTAGGGTCTAGAATGTGACTCCATCCCCCAGGGACTTCCAAGGCCAGAGTGAGTGTACACACTTTACCTTGTATAATAACCACCATATCTCTTGGGCATCCCTGGATGGCTCAGTGGTAAAGAAGCCGCCTGCCGAAGCAGGAGATAGGGGTTCAATTCCTGAATTGGGAAAATTCTCTGGAGAAGGAAATGGCAACCCACTCCAGTATGCCTGCCTGGGAAATCCCTCGGACAGAGGACCTGGCGGGCTATAACTCGTAGCTTCGCTAGAGAGTTGGACACGACTTTGTGACTAAACAAAGTATCTCTCTCACTAACATGTTAACAGACACTCTTAAACATTCTTCCCCAACTCCCGCTTTTTTAAAATTTTTCCCTCTGAGGTGTCTAAAGGGAGGGAGTAATCTACCATCACATTCTTTTTACTTTACTCCTTTCCCTCTCTCCACAGCCCACAAAGCTCCTGCCCCTCCCCCACTAACTTCACGACTTCCTGTCCCTTTCTCTTCCATTCCACCCACAGTTTTCATCCCAGGGCCTGAGGCTGGGCGGACAAAGCTGGAGCTGAGCTCAGAGCCACAGACAGGTTCAAGTGACTGCATCAAAATGTTGGTAGTGAGTGGTTCTCTTTTGGGTAGAATTTACTGGTGATTTTCATTCTCTTCCTTGCTCATTTTGGTATTTTCCAAATTTACTGTAATGAGCAATGGATAACTTATTCAGAAAAAAAAAATAGAGAAGACTTTAATCAGAAAAAAATATATAATTTTCAATTGGCCCATGTCCTGTTCTCAAAAGAACAGGGATTGAGTGGTGATGGAAAGAGGGAGAGAAGGTCAGGGCTGAGAAAAGCCCTCCAGGGGGCTGGTTCCCAAGCTCTCTCATTTCCTGGGGGCATCAGCCTTGATCACAGCCTCACTCATGACTTTTGTCACTCATCAGCTGGTGGCTCTGTCCTTGCTTGCCTGACCAGTCATTTTCGACTTAGTCACTTGACTGTGGGCCAGTTTAGTGCTGAGTGGGTCAAGATGACCAGCATCATTGAGGGCAACAATGACTCAGGAGGATCCCTCACCTCCCTCGTGGGGTATGAAGGGTTCTCCAGTGGCCTGCCAATCTTTCAGCCTGGGGTGTGGGGAAGGGCTCAGAACTGGTATCCTACTGAGAACATGAGTTCAATAACCCTTTCCCTAATTTCTACCCCTACTTCCTTGTGCATGTGAATGGCATATAAATGTGTAATGCACAAATGATGGTAGAAACTGCAGTGGCTCCTAACCACTCTCAGAAAAAAGCTCTAAGAGTCAGCATAGTGCCTGGAAAGAGCATAGGTTATGAGTCGGCAGAAGGAGTTGAACATATGCCAGGCCAGTTAGGAGCTCCATGTTCTTAGTCGTTTCCTTCTTTGGCTCTCCATTTCCTCTCTTAAAAAATGGCCAGACATACACACTGAGGAAACCAGAATTGAAAGAGACTCGTGTACCCCAATGTTCATTGCAGCACTGTTTACAATAGCCAGGACATGGAAGCAACCTAGAAGTCCATCAGCAGACGAATGGATGAGAAAGCTGTGGTACATATGCATTTGAATCAGTTCTAATGAGGTGGATGAAACTAGAGCCTATTATACAGAGTGATGTAAGTCAGAAAGGAAAACACTAATACTGTATATTAATGCATATATATGGAGTTTAGAAAGATGGTAATGATGACCCTATATGCGAGGTAGCAAAAGAGACACAGATGTAAAGAACAGACTTTTGGACTCTGTGGGAGAAGGTGAGGGTGGGATGACTTGAGAGAATAGCACTGAAACATGTATATTATCACATGTGAAATAGATTGCCAATCCAGGTTCAAAGCATGAGACCAGGCGCTCAGGGCTGGTGCACTGGGATGACCCTGAGGGATGGGATGGGGAGGGAGGTGGGAGGGGGATTCAGGATGGGGAATGCATGTACACTTATGGCTGATACATGTCAATGTATGGCAAAAAACATTACAATATTGAAATAAAAATAAAAATCTATGGGAAAGACAAAAAAAATGGCCAGAATAATTATTCCCTCATAGCAGGACAGTGAGAATTAAATGGAATAATAGAGAAATGGAAAGCTCCCCTGGTAGATCAAGTGGTGAAGGATCCACCTGCAATGCAGGAGCTGCAGAAGACACAGGTTTGATCCCTGGGTGGGGAAGATTCCGTGGAGAAGGCAATGGCTAACCACTTCAGTGTTTTCGCCTGGAGAATCCCATGGACAGAGGAGCCTGGTGGGCTACAGTAGCACAGAGTCGGACACAACTGAAGCAACTTAGCACAGCACAATACAGAAATCACCTGACACAAAGTAGTTTTTTTCTTCTCATTCTATTACAATGAAGTTTAACAGTGCAGAAAAGTCGTATAACCTTGGTGGGTCCAAAGTAGATTTTTCTTTTTGTTTTTAAGTAGGTTTTCCTAATACAAGTTTTTCTCTTCTATGTTAAATAGCATTGAAGACCCTCTCTAAACTCTGACTCCCAGTCACTCTCCCACCCTGGTCTTTCGTCTGACAAACATTTATTAAGCACCACCGAAAGCACTGAGCTAGCCTGGAATGGGCACTAGGGACTCAGTGGTGAATGAAGCAGACCTTTAGAATCTCTCACTGAGCACAACTGACTTTTCTCTGCACTTTTACTCAAGACCTGCACTGTCCCAGTTCCTCAGGGCTCTTTGACCCCATCCAACTCATAGCCAGCCTTCGCAGCCTGGCTCAAAGCCTGCTTTCTCTGCGAACCTTCCCACAGCCTCATGACCCTCAGGATGGGACACCTCTGCCTGACATCCTGGTTCCCCTCATTTCAGGTATTTGAACTGGTCTCACCCTGTCTGCAGGCAGGGTGTCTCAAACCTCCTTGCGGGCAGGCCCTAGACTTTACTTCTTCCTTTCCTAGTTAACCTCCACCCCCACGCACACATTCTAGACTCATCAAGGGCTTGAACTAATGACTTTTTATTAAGGCAGACACAAGTAGGTTTCAAGAGCATTTGAAGTCTCAGCTTGGTCTCCGACGCAAAGAAGCTGAGATCTCACCTTTCGTTCTTTCATCTGCAACGCAAGCACCTAAGCAATTTTCTTCCTACCTCTCAGTTTTATTTTTCCTGTCCTAGAGCAGGACAGGGAGATGTGAAAGTTACAGATAAGGGGTTCATTGCCCAGGGATCCCTGGGTCACAGGAATGCCCCCTTCACAGGATGGCGTTGGTTCCTATTCCTAGTCTCAGCAGATATTCTGCTTCTGATCTTGGCAGGATGCCCACCTCCAGGACAACGTGGGAAGTCTTTCTGAATCCAGCAGAGGACCCTGGGGACTGGGTTGGAGGCTCTTCTTGACTTCCACTCTCTGGCAGGGCAGGGGTTAATGGTGAATTGCAACACGTCTCTGGGCTGAGTCACCTCCTACTGACACTCCCCCCTATTTCCCTCCCTTGAAGTTTTATAAAGAGGACCAGAGATTGGAGAGTGAAAAGAACAGGAGGGAAGAGCCCCCCACCTAGCCCTGCTCCCTCAGGCTCCCAGGATTCTCAGAGCAGAGGGCACAAACTCTGAAGCTCTTGTCTGGTGGGACCATGAATTGGCAGCAGCTGTGGCTGGGCTTCCTACTCCCACTGACCGTCTCATGCCAGGTTGTGGGGCTTGGAGAGAAGGAGGAAGCTGTGGTGAGTCTCCTGGGAAAGCCAGACCCAGGCTGGGGGAGGGATGGAGGAACTGCTCCTTAGTCCCATCCAAGCCGCCCTTCTGACCTACAACTGCCTGTCCTGCCCTTCACTCCTCTAGTCCATGATCCGCCCCGACTCATCTCTACTCCCTCCCCTCATACTCTCCTAAGATGCCTCTCCTTCAGTCCTTCCACATCGGTCCCCTCCTGTCCTAATGGGCTGTTAGGTCATGTAGAAGCTTCACCCAGGGACTAATCCCCCTTTTGATTTTATCTGCTGACCCCTACCCTGATCATAGGATTATTTGTTGCGATATGGTTACCTACAGAAGCCTCTAGAAGGACCTGACAACTTCAGGCCAGAAGATGTCATAGAAGCGCTGAGGTGAGAGGTTGTAAGGTGCATGCCTTCAGGGTCAAGTTCACAAGATTTTTTTCTCTTCTCACCTCTTCCATTCCCCAGGCCCACCTCTGCCTGCCTCACATCCATTTCAGGGATCCAGGGAATGCATGGTGGGACCTGGGGTGAGAGGGGGAGTCAAGGATGAGGGCACAGTTATTGGATCTTCCTAGGCCCTAAGCACTTCTTTGGAGGCTCCATCCCATATTATACCCCAAATACTATTATTTGGTCATATCCTGCAGGTAGTGTAATTTATATGAGTTGGAGCTGAGTTGTTGACATAATGTTGCCTTTCAAAGACATTTAATCCAGCATTTATTCCTGTTTTGAAGTTTTCTTTTCATATTTTGGGTCTAATGGGTCGTTTCTCAGATATGTTCCCAGTCCATTGAAAAGCTACAATACTTGTGGTGCCTGATGGATGAAATTGCCCCAGAGCGGACAGGCTGACTGGGAATGGGGTGTTCAGCCAGGAGGGGAGAAAGCAGAGGGAGGATGGGCCCTCAGGTGGTAACAGTGGTGAGAAAGTCTCAGAGCAGGAGTAGGAGGACACTTCCCAGGGCAGGAGGAGGTTAGAAATTGCAGTAGAGGAAGAAGGCAATACCAGAGAGCACTTTACCCAAATAAGAGCATGAACACAGGGAGGTAAAGTCAGAGTATTGCCTTCTATGCAGAACAGAAGAGGAAGACCCAATTATGAGGACTGGATCCTGGATGGATCCCATTACCTCCAGAGCTTTTGTGCCATTCTCAGTCATTATGTTGGGCAAAAGGGGACCAAAGAGCTATCCCCATTTCTTAGTCATTCCAGATGCCTCTGTCCTGATAGACCATCCCTCTCCCTCTTTTCAGAGCTTTTCAGGAAGCATCTGAGCTGCCAGTCTCAGGTCGGCTGGATAACGCCACAAGTGCCCGTATGAGGCAGCCCCGCTGTGGCCTGGAGGACCCCTTCAACCAGAAGACCCTCAAATACCTGCTGCTGGGTGAGAACTGAGCCTGGGAAAGGGAAAGGGGTCATGACTCTGGAGCACAGGTGACACTGGGACAGTCTGGACCAGCTCATCATTGAATGGATGGTAATCTGATAATTGACTGATCACCACTTGCCTGGAAGTGTTGTTTCATGGCTTTGCTGAGTGGGTGCCCACACTCAGGGGAGCTGTCCAGAGCTGGCAAAGGTATCTGTGCTTCTAATCTACTTTTTGGTTCAATAACCAGGCCGCTGGAGAAAGAAGCATCTGACCTTCCGCATCTTGAACCTACCGTCCACCCTACCATACTACACAGCCCGGGCAGCCCTGCTTCAAGCCTTCCAGTATTGGAGCAACGTGGCTCCCTTGACATTCCGCGAGGTGAAGGCTGGCTGGGCTGATATCCGCCTTTCCTTCCATGGCCGCCATAGCCTGTACTGCTCCAATTCCTTTGATGGGCCCGGTAGGCACCAGCTCTCAGCTCTGCCACCTCACAGACCTCTGTCTCCTTGAGTCAGTGACTCTGGAAACTTAATGTCAGGCTACCCCTCTATGCTTAACTGCACCCTACACTCTTCAACCACCTTCTAATATTCCCTTGGGGAGCAACATGTCCTCTCCCTGGGGCCTTACCAAGACTGTTTCTTTGAAGCTTATGCCTTCTTCCTTAGCTTACATTCCTCTGCTGAAGGCACACTCCAGGGAGGACTGGGCCAAAGACAACAGAGTGACTGGGAGGTAACAGGACAGAGCAAAAGGCATCTGTGAGAGAAAGGGGTGGTGACAGGGAAATCTGAAAGGAGTGAGAGGTGTCCAAGAGATAGTCAATCTACTTGGGGGGATTTTGAGGGAGTAGAGTAATTGGAGTTTATAACAGGCAGGGGATGCTCCACCCTAGGAGACTCTGATCTCCTGCCTGTCTACCTTTGCCTTTGTCCAGGGCGGGTCCTGGCCCATGCCGACATCCCAGAGCTGGGCAGCGTACACTTTGATGAAGAAGAGCTCTGGACTGAGGGGACCTACCGAGGGGTGAACCTGCGCATCATTGCAGCACATGAACTGGGGCATGCCCTGGGGCTGGGGCACTCCCGATACACCAAGGCCCTCATGGCTCCTGTCTACGCTGGCTACCGGCCCTACTTCAAGCTACACCCTGATGATGTGGCTGGGATCCAGGCTCTCTATGGTCAGTCCTTTCCCCTAGTCTTCATGAGGGTCGGTCTGATCAGTGTCTCTTCAATCATGAAAACACAGGTCTAATCTTCATGGAGGGAAATGGCTTGGCTTCTTTCTCTTCCTCCTGCCCCATTATTCAGGCTTCTTCATTTTCAGGAGTTGTTTTTCTTTTTTTGGCCTTACTGTGTGGCTAGTGGTATCTCAGTTCCCCAATCAGGGACTGAACCCTGGCTGCTGTGGTGAAAGCCTAGAATCCTAACCACTAGGCCCCCAGGGAACTCCCAGGAGCTCTGTTTCTGACACTTCCATGTCTAATCTCCTTCCAGACCTCTCTCCTCCTATACCTGCTCTAGTAGATGAAGAATGAAAATTCCAGCAATCCCCTCTCTCTCTCTCTAGTGTCTCTCAAAAGTAAAATGTGTTTCCTGCTGGTATCAGTGTGATCTTTCCTCCCACCAACGAAAGCTCTCCAGGTTTTCATTTTCCTCTCTATGCGACCTCTGAGCTTAACTTATAGTAGGAGAGTGGGGAGGCCAGTGCTCTGCGTTCTTTCCCTGAGCAGTATTATGTTATCTTGCAGGCAAGAAGGGCTCAGAGATAGAGGAGGAGGAGGAGGAGGAGGAAGACACGGCACTCCCCACTATACCCTTAGTGCCCACAGAACCCAGTCCCATGCCAGACCCCTGTAGTGGTGACCTGGATGCCGTGATGTTGGGTAAGACTCTTTCTCTCCAGGCTTGTAGGCAGGCAGTGGGGCAGGCTGCTGGCCTTGAGACCTGGACAAATGGGAGTGACATGGGACCTCAGGGTGATCAGTGGAGGTTAGACTCTAGGCAGGGGTTAGTGGCCATGGATGGAGGCCTGTGGCCTGGGGAGGGAAGATTCAGAGCTAAATTCAAGATGGGCCAGGCAGGAATTTACCTCAATTGTTGCCCTGTGAGAGTCAATAAACACATCTGGAAATACAGCAAGATGGAGAAAACAGTCTTGACTTGAATGTCTATTAGAGAATGTCTATTAGAGGTATTATACCCACGTGGAAGTACAACTTGGAAGCCACCTGGAGTAGAAGGTGAGGTCCCTAAGTGAGAGCAGCTATCCACAGGGCTGATTTGCTGTGAATGACAAAGGAGAGGCTGAACACTTCCCTGCCCTTAATAATCCTCTCTTTGAATGAAAGTTGAATGAATATTTGGGGAATCAGCTTGCCTGAGATACCCAGAAGTCTTTATTTGACTGCTGTCTTAAAAAAAAAATTATTTGGTGGCTTCAGGTCTTTGTTTCATCATGTGGGATCATTTGTTGAGGCACATGTTCTCTCTAGCTGTGGCTCAAGGGTTCCAGAATCCATGGGTTCAGTAGTTGTAGCACATGGGCTTAGCTGCCCTGAGGCACGTGGAATCACCCTGGACCGGGGATCAAACCTGTGTCCCCTGCATTGGCAGCCAATTCTTGACCGCTGGAACAGTAGGGAAGTCCTGATACTTGTCTTTTTGACTTGTTGACATGCCTCCTGCTCTTAGGGCCCCGAGGAAAGACCTACGCCTTCAAGGGAAACTATGTGTGGACTGTGACAGATTCAGGATTGGGTCCCTTGTTCCAAGTGTCTGCCCTCTGGGAGGGGCTCCCAGGAAACCTGGATGCAGCTGTCTATTCTCCTCGGACCCAGTGGATTCACTTCTTTAAGGGTAAGGGCACTAGTTTACACTGTGCTATCTGAGGAGGGCCTGTGATTAGAGATGCCATAAAAGGAGGGAGGGATGAGAAGTTTCTAGAGAGTGGGATGGCGGAACTGAAAGTTATCACCTGGGGACAGAGGTGATTTGTTCTTTCCTTATATGCTCTCAGGAGACAAGGTGTGGCGCTACATTAATTTCAAGATGTCTCCTGGCTTTCCCAAGAAGCTGAATAGGGTAGGACCCAACCTGGATGCTGCTCTCTATTGGCCTATCAACAAAAAGGTGTTCCTCTTTAAGGTATAAAGCTCAAAGGAAGGGCAAATCCTTCATAGGATGGGTGGGCTACCTCCCATGGAAAAGCAAAGACATGCTCTGGAAGGAAGTTCTGCAGCTGCCATGGGCTGAGAGTAGATCTCAGTTGGGGTGGCGGGGGGCATCCCTAAGCTCTCTTGTCATCCTTCTCTTCTCGCTGCCTACCCCACACCTAGGGCTCTGGATACTGGCAGTGGGATGAGCTGGCCGCTACTGACTTCAGCCGTTACCCCAAACCAACCAAGGGATTGTTTACAGGAGTGCCAGACCAGCCCTCAGCTGCCATGAGCTGGCGGGATGGCCGTGTCTACTTCTTCAAGGGCAGACAGTACTGGCGCCTCAATCAGCAGCTTCAAGCAGAGAAAGGCTTTCCCAGAGATATCGCCCCCAACTGGATGCACTGTAGTCCCCCAAACACCACCGCATCAGATGGGGACACTGATTCCTCGGTCACAGGCACAGACCATTCAGCCACAGGGTAACAGTGGATACAATTTCCTTGGGCCATAGATATACCTTGAACTCTGGCGGTTCACCCAGAGATACAATTTTGGATGTTATACCCTCAGTCACAGACTTGAGCACCCTTTCACTCCCTGGTAATGTCACTCTCTCAGAGGGCTGAGACCTCAATCAAATGTCTGCTGCAGCACAAGCATGAACCATAGACCTCAAGCCTCTAAATGACCCAGCTTCAGTCCCATCTCCCTGTATTCTTTCTCTCCTGGTCAGTGACTCTAACTCAGTCTCCAGCTCCGTCCATTTCTCCCCCATCCTAGATAGCACTTCCTACTGTGTCATTTACTCTCTGGAGGTAGAAGAAAGGCATCCATGAGGTGGTTAGCTGACAGCAGGCCACAGCTGGGAATGCCTGGGTGCTATTCTTCCCAGATAAAGAACAAGGAAACAGCATGGCCAGTAAAATGAGCAATGGCTTTGGAATCCCTGAGAATCACATCAACTTGCTTATGACTTTGGGCAAGTTAATTAACCTCACTAAGCCTCAGGTTTCCCATCTGAAAAATAAGGTTAACACCAATCCCGCAGGGTTGTTGCATTAAATGAAATACTGTGTGTCAAGTGCCTGGCACATTTGTGCTTAATAAAGTTTAACTCCATGTTCACAGGGCTTCCCAGGTGACTCAGTGGTAAAGAATTTACCTGCCAATGCAGGAGATACAGTTTCAATTCCCTGGAGGAGGAAATGGCAACCCACTCCAGTGTTCTTGTCTGAGAAATCCCATGGACAGAGGAGCCTGGTGGACTACAGTCCTTGGGGTCACAAAGAGTTGGACACAACTGAGTGACTGTGCAAGCGTGCACCATGTTCATAAGAGAGGACTGCATGGTTCTTCCTCTGGATGTGTGTGTGCCACTCCTACAGTGGTCTGGCCTGATAAATGTACCTCCATCAGATCTTTAAGGGATAGAGGACTTGTCAGTATGGCTAACTCATTGTTTTGGGGTGCAAAGAAAGAAAAGAGGAGCACAGAAGAGGCTAGACTCCCAGGTTCAGTGTTCAATGTCATTTTATTCACATCTTCCCATGTTCTTCTTCCTTCCCATCATAACCTTGCTGCCTGGGGGAGGAACATATCTTCCTTCATGCTGTCTAGGAGCCAGGGAACAGACTTTGGGCAGGTGAATCAGGGGAGCGGAGAGTTAGAATGGGTTAGTGGCTAGGACGATGTTCTGGTTAAGATTAGAGTCCCCTATAATGAGAGGCAGAGAAGGCACTTGTCTCCCACACAGCCCTGAAGACCAGGCTCCTTTGGGCAAAAGGGCAGGATTCCAGCACGTGGGCCAATGCTCTCTGCTTGAAGCAAGAAGCCAGCTTTAAGGGACAGTGGGTGCTGAGCCAGGCAGTGCCTTGTGGTCTTCCCCACATTGAGAAGGGAAAGGGAAGCACCATGGAGGACAGATACCCCCAACTGAGGTAGGAGAAGGGGGCTTGAGTCTGGGGGTCCATATAGAAAGACTAACCAGGAACTCAATTGCTCCCTGATGAGGGGCCTGGGAATCAGGGATCCTGGAGCTCCACTGGGGCCCTTCTCCCCATCAAAAAGCTATCAAGTGCTTTAGGAGCTTTCCTGATTTTCTATAGGTAGGTCCTATGAAAACAATACCCATTTGATCACTGAGAGGCACACTGAGGCGGGTATACAGAAGGCTATTTGGGTAATGGCCTGCCTTGGTTTGGTTTGAAGGAAATTGGGGAGTCAGTTATTTTAGGGACCAGGGCACCTCTATTACTGGACAGAGGTAGTACGCATACTTCCATTCCTCTCCTTTCCCCACAAGAGACCTCTCTATCTGTCCTTGAAACATATCCCTACAGGTCTGGGTTGGAGCACAGACTCCATCCCCAAGTCCAAGAGGTGGGGAAGTTTGTGTGTGGATTCTGTGGGCCCAGGCCCTGCCTACCTAGTGTTCCCAGGCCCTTGTTCCCAGGGTGAGGGCATCAGTGGAGGTTTAGGCTCAGGTCTGGGTGGGTGGAACCAGAAGGTGCAGTGAGGGGGACAGTGGAACCACAGTCAGAATCCAGGTCCAGGACAGTGTGGGGAGAGGTGGCCTGGGTGCCTGGTCCTAGCTGGCGCTGTCGAAGGCTCTGGAAATAACTCTGGAGGGTCAGGGCAGACAGGGCAGAAGAAAGGCCTGGATCAGTACTCACCCTCCCACCCTGACCATCCCCCTGTGCCTTCTGCCCCAGTCCCAGAGCGGCCCCCACGCCTCCACTCACTGGAGCCAGACTGTCGGCAGGGTTCCGTGCACTGGCAGGGAGCTGGTGCCGGTAGCTGCCCTCACAGAGCCCCACCCCAGGGGAGGTCCGCTGCCACTTGGCCTCGTGATGACGGATCCGGAGGAGCTGGAGATGCCTTCGCTGGTGGCTCAAGACCACTGCTTGGGAGGGGACAATACAGACTCAGGGAGGCCTCTTTAGACTCTGTAACCCACCCCCAAATACACTCATACTCTAGAAAAACTCATTTACTTTCCCTGTTACATCTCTCTCAAACCTCATCTCCCTCCCAGTTATTCTAAAGAAACTTTTCTTTGGAATCCTACTCTTCCCTTCTGACACCCCTGAGACCTTCCTTTCCTTCCACATCAGTCCCCAGTAACTCTTCCCTGCTCCCCAACTTCCTGACAATTTCTCTTCTCATTCTTACCCAGACTTTTGACTCCTCCAACTCTAACTTTTTTTCAGTGGCCTGCCTCATACACCTTAGACACCTCTGTCTTTTGCCCTTAAGTGTATTTTCCCCCTTCACCTCTTTAAGTCACCAGGGACACAGGTTGTCTGCTGTCTATACCACGGCAGTAACTCACCATTGGCGTGACCTCCATGTTCCTCATCCATGAGCTTCCACTGGGCCAGGGCCCCAAGGGCCCCCAGGGCTGGCCAGGTCCCCAGCAAGACCCAGCTATACCAGCAGAGAGGAGGCAAGGCTGGAAGTGCCTGCAAGCGTTGGCCTAGCCGACTGCCCAGCGCCAGCCCCTCCAGGAAGTAGTCAGCACAGGCCACCAGCACTGCAGCACCCAGCAGGGCTGTGCCCAGAACTGTGAATGGACGTGGCCACCGAAGCGTGAACAGGGCTCCCAGTAGTGCCAGCCCCACCAGTCCCCCAGCTGGCACCCAGGCTGAAGGTGGTTGGTAGATGGGCTCGGTGCCCAGCAGGACCCCGGCGCCCAGGGTTAGGCCTAGTAGGAGACCAGTCAGGAAGAGCCCGACACTGCGAACCAGCATGGTGACCAGGCCGCAGAGGAGTCCGATGCCGAGCGCAATGCCCGCGCTCACCTCCAGGCTCAGCTGTGTCTCTAGCACTCGCTCCTTATGGCACAGCAGGAAGATCACCAGGGCTCCCGACAGCAGGCCTGAGAGAAACATCACTGCCTTGAAGCAGCGGTAGCCTGGGAAGGGAGGCAGGAGGCAATGAGAGGCAGAAAGGGGTGGGTGGGGGAGGATCAACAGGGCTGGGCTCTGATGACTCAGAAGGGATAGGAATGGCTAACCAGAGGAGCAGAAGTCAGGAGCAGCACCCCCAGGGACCTCAAAGCCCAGGGCAGAAAGGGATCATCTTAGGGAGGGCAGGTACTTTTCAGGAACTGTGAGAGGATGGGAGGGCAAATCAGGAGGTAAGATGGATGCATTGAGGGGAATAAGTATAGAGAAAAGGTTTTGACCTTTCAGTGATGGTAGATAGGAAGAAATTAGCACAGGCTAATTCAGGTTATTGCGGAATGGAATTTTGAAGTAGGAGGCAAAGAGAGGGAAAATGATAGTTGCCAGGGGTCAGAGCTGAAAGAGTGGGCGCGTGGGGGATGGAAGAAGAGCTGGCGAGAGAGGCATGGGACACACTGAAGGTAGGCATCCCCTGACAGAGGAGTAGAGGTGGCTCAGGAGCAAAGGAGAAAGCTGGCGTCATCTCTGAGGGTGACAGTCTTGGGCAGCTGCCCCCCAGAACCCTGGCCCCGCCCTCACCGAAGCAGCAGTAGATGATTCCAAAGCAGCAGCAAAGGGCACACACCAGGGTGGGTGCCAGGTCAGGACTGTCCTGGAGTTGCAAGACACATCTCGGGTCTGGAGGCTCTGGGAGTTGTTGATTAAAGGGCCTGGGGTCAGAGGTCATGGCCAGGGGCAGCAAGGCTTCCTCCATGGCCGAAGAGAAGATGGTCACAGAGGGGAAGGTCAGTGTCAGCTCCTCTCATCCATCCATGAATGTCTTGAGGGGGCTGGGAAACCTGCAAGGGGGTAAGGGGGCAGGAACTCAGGTGTCCATGAACCTCGAGGATGCCTTTCTTTTAAAGAAAGGTCAATTTCAGGATGGAGCTTAGCTCTGCTGGGGAAACTGAAGAACCTACAGGACAGAGATGAGAGAGGCCAGCTGTCTATCGCCCTCCAAAACAAGGACATTAAATGGAACTTCAAATCTTAAAAGGTAATGAGTCTTGGCCCCCTGGCTTTTCAGGGTGGGGTGGGAGGAGTAGAAGTCCTCCATCTGTGGAAGGGGGTACTGCGGGCTAAAGGCTCAGTAGCCTATTCCAGTTGAAAAGAAAGCTCGTCCCATCTACAGCTGGAACTCAAATTCATCCCACTGGATGGGGAAGGGTGGAGTTAGTAGAGGGGGGTGGAGAAGGAAGAGGAGAGAATGAGTCATGGTGGGGGTCTCCCAACAGCTGCTCCAACCCCAGAGAGGGAAAAGGGAAAAAAATCAGACACCAGAAGAGGAATCAAGTAGAGACAGTAACTGACACTTTGTCAGGGTTGGGAAGCCTTGGCTGCAGGTGGAGATGGGGTTATTGGGGGAAGGTGTCCATCCAGCCACAGTCCATTTCCCACCGATCCCTCATGGACTAAGCAGGCACCTTGCTCACAGGCGTCTCACATCCTCCCTTCAGGACACTGGTGGGACTCTTTCTACCTCTCCCTTTCCCAGGCTGCCAGTGGGATTTGAACTCAGTTCCTGAAAGAACACCAAGGAGGGGCTGGCACTGGGGGCACCAAAGGAATGGGGTAGGGTGGGTGCAGGCACTTCCTTTCAGCTGTCTTCTTTTGGATATCAAAGTCTTAACAGGCAGGGAGGGGACTTGACTTGGGGAGTCCCTGGGGCTCCTCTCCTCAATCCTTGTAAGTCTGGGGACCCTAATCAAGGAGAGATTGGGGAGGGCGTGTTAACTACTCACCACCCTGTCAGGGCTGAGGAAAGGAGGGGGTAGACGTGCTTCCCTAGACTCCCAGCTGCATCCCTGCCCAGAGTCTTAGGCGTCCCGGCGGCTGTCGGGCGTGGGCACCCCTAGGGCCACTCTGTTCTTTGCCCCCTAAACTCTTGCAAGTCGCATCGCAGCCCAAGCCCCAGTGAGCTAAAAGCAACCAGCTTGGGGGGTGGAGGAAGGGGACAGGGTGTGTGTGTGTGGGGGGGGTGACATCACGGGGCGGGACCCTTCAAATTTTTCTCTGTGTGTGTGGGGGGACCCAGTTTGCCTACTGCTGTAGGCTGGGATCAGAGACCCCCAGCCATAGCCGGGAGGGGTTTGGGGGGAACCGCAAGAGGTTTGGGGAATGGTCTCTGAATACCTATGGGCTGACTCAGCAACTCGAAGCTTTCAAATCCCCTACTGGTGTCCTAGCGCTCCCCTACTCCGGCTTGGTTTCTTCCACTTCCCAGAGAATTGGAGTATTGTCTACTGGAGAACTTGGTGGTCCGGATCGGGGACCCCGGGAAGGGGCTCTTACTGGTCTGGGGCGCCAGCGAGGGGTTCATGGGTAGAAAAACTTGCGGAGCAAGACGGGGGTATGGAAGGGGGACTAACGGAGAGGCGTTTGCATAGCAGGGGACCGACAGAGGGTACCCAAGCCAGGTCTGCGTGGGGGCGGGGGCGCTTGTCAGTGTCGACCAAACATCTTGGTATGCAAACGAGATGCAAAGAAGCACGCAGATAAGGGCAGTGTTTTTTGGCACTCCGCTCGGGTCCTAAGCCCAGCGGAGCCACGCTCCCAGTCCTTCGGCCCCGCTTCGTGACGGGGCCTGAGAGCTGCACTCAGAGGGGCGGATCCGGGCTGTGGGAGCTACAGTTAAACAAGGCAGTTCGCCAGCTGGGTCAGGCTCTGGGGGTGGGGGGAGCCGAGGGTTGCTGGGAAAGAAGGGGCAGCGAAGGAGGTCCAGGGCGAGGGCAGGCCCGGGGCGTCCTCCCCTCCGCTCCACCACAGCATGATACCAAAGGGCCTCTGTCCTCGTTACAGGTAGCAGTGAAGGGATCAGTGCGGTGGTTCCTCTACGTTCCCTGGTTTTGTCTGCAAGGGAAACAGACTGGGCTTTCCTCTATCTCCTGGTCTCAGCAAAGCCCAAGAACACAGCCAGCGGAACCCTGAGAGTCAGCTCCCAGTCCGCAGGCACTGCTGCAGCGCCCGCTTGCTTCGCTTCCGGTGGAGCAACCCTTGGGGACTCCACTTCAGCACGCGGAGAGCGGCAGCAGAGGGCCCTTTAAAGGGCGGAGCCAGCGCTTCCCCGGGACCACCTCCTCGGGTTCGACTTAGCCTGCCGGACTGGCTAGCACCTCGGCCTACCGCTTTTACTTTTCCTTCCCGTGTCTTCCCTGGTGACCTCGGAAGTGGAAGTAGACGCGAATCGGCGGCTGCGGCGGGGACGGAAGGCGGAAGCAGAGCGTGAGCGGGAGGCGGAGCCGGGGGAGCCGTAGCTCCCCCTGGCCCTCGGCCCAGCTGCTCGAGGGGGAGGAGTTACCGCCGCTCTTCGGTATGTTACCTTGATCCCCTCTACCCGGCCCGAGGGTTAACGGGTTGACTCAGTCAGTCAGGGGCAGCCTCAAGCTCCGCCCCCAGATGTTCCTGAAGGGCCGCACGGTTCCCACCCTTTTCTGGCAGCCTGCGGCCCCCTTTCCGGTCGTCTTTCCCTTTTTCCCAAGAGTGACCCCAGGACCACACCCTTTGCGGTACCTCCCTTCCCCCCTGTTTCAGGGTTATAGCTTTCTGGGGAAAGAAAATAATGAGGGGGTTTGGAGGAGTGGGGGTAGGGAGCAGGGTTGCCGTTAATGTAGTATTGGCTTTATTGCTGGGGTGATGAATGCCCCGAAATTTGTAAAACAAGGGAGGTGGGTGCATTCAGTATATACCCAATTTAAGATTATTTAACCTTTTTGTTGGTCCTATCCTTGATCATCCCCACTTGATACCTCTGTTACAGGCATCAGAAGTTACCATGATGGCTGTGACCTAAAATCCTCAGGAAGCCCCGGGGTCATGGCCCAGAAGCACCCCGGAGAAGGAGGGTTGTGTGGAGCCCACCACGGTGGTGGTTCCTCCCTCAGGACTTTAGGACACTCTGTGGACCCTGACATACTTTCATTCTCAGGACTCAGGGATTCAGCGGGGCCTGCTCCTAATGGTACCCGCTGCCTCACAGAGCACTCTAGTCCTAAGTACACACAGCCCCCAAATCCAGCCCACTGGTCGGATCCAAGCCATGGACCCCCAAGGGGTCCAGGACCCCCTCTGGCTGGAGAGGACCCTGATCAGAGTGAGGCATCTTCAGAAGAGTCAGGAGTGGACCAGGAACTCTCAAGAGAGAATGAGGCTAGGTACCAGGATGATGGGAGCTCTTCTTTTCTTTCCATTCCATCTACTTGTAACTGCCAGGGAACCCCTGGAATCCCTGAAGGGCCTTACTCTGAGGGAGGAGATAGCTCTTCTAGCAACTTTTGCCACCATTGTACCTCTCCAGCTTTGGGGGAAGATGAAGAGTTGGAAGGGGAATGTGATGAAGAGGAACCTCTTAAGTTTCCCAGTGATACTTCACGTGTGCCCAGTGAAAAGAAACCTGCACCCCGGAGACAACGGCACCGTGTTCTAGCCAAGGAGGACACTCGAGACGGTGGACGAAGAGATCCCAGATCCCCTGGTCGACATCGGCTGGGCCGGAAACGGAGTCAGGCAGATAAACGCAGAGGACTGGGATTGTGGGGAGCAGAGGAACTGTGTCAGCTTGGACAGGCAGGCTTCTGGTGGCTCATCGAACTGCTAGTATTAGTGGGGGAGTACGTGGAGACTTGTGGCCATCTCATCTATGCATGTAGGCAGCTGAAAGGCAGTGATCTGGACCTTTTTCGTGTCTGGGTGGGAATGTGGGCAGGGCGGCTGGGGGGCTGGGCCCAGGTGATGTTCCAGTTTCTGAGCCAGGGATTTTGCAATGGGGCAGGGCTGTTCACCCGTTTTCTTAGGCTTGTGGGTGCTTTGCTGCTCCTGGCTCTGGCCCTTTTGTTGGGCTGTTTACAGTTGGGCTGGCGGTTTCTAGTAGGATTGAGTGACCGGTTAGGCTGGAGGGGTAAAGCCACCTGGCTCTTCTCTTGGCTGGCTTCTCCTACCTGGCAGCGTTGCCTGATGCTGCTGAGAGAGAGTAGGCCCTGCCAGCAGCTGGTAAGGATAGTTCAATGGGGTTGGCTGGAGTTACCTTGGGTCAAAGAGAGGACCAATAGGCAGGGGAATGTACCTGTAGCTGGTGGTCGTTACTGCCAGCCTGAAGAGGAGGTGGCTCGACTCTTGACCATGGCTGGGGTTCCTGAGGATGAGCTAAACCCTTTTCACGTGTTGGGGGTTGAAGCCACAGCATCAGATGTTGAACTGAAGAAGGCCTATAGGCAGCTGGCAGTGATGGTGAGTACCCTTCCCTCTGTTTCCAGTTCTTTGTTCCCATATTTTATTTTCCATTACAATTTTTAGGTGAGTAGAGGAAGGGAGAGTAGAAAATCAACTTGAAGATGGAATTATCTTTAATTCTCAGGAAAGAGTTGTAAAGGGGATCTGACTTTCCCTTAAAGTTTTGTATCATGAAATTCTTTTTCTCAATGAAAATAAACGAACCTGGTATAGCAGACAGTGCTGGACTCACTCACTCTCGAATATCCAGGTAAAGTCCCTCCGAGTAGGCTGGAGAAGAGGCCTAGTCAGAACGCTTATCAGTTCCTCCCTCCTGAACAAATGAGGGATTTCTGAACACAGGGAAATCGAACTGTCTTTCTAGTGAGGCAAGTGTGGGAAGATGCAGAGAGGACATGTGAGTGATTATTCCAGGACCAGGTGAAGGAAAAGCTATTTCAAGACTAACAACCCAGGCTGGGAAAGGAAAGGTGAATGGGACATAAATCTTGGGAGAGGCATGTACGTATGTATGTCATACATGAAAACGTTGGTGATTAGTAGGATATAGGTGGTTGTGATTTAAATGCTTGAGGGAAATGGTTTAATACAAGCATGCAATCAAATTGCTTTTAGAAGTAGATATTTGGTTGCTATTTTTAGATATGATTGTTACTGCTATTTCTGTACAAGTAAAACTGTTATAAGTGCGTTCTGTGTGCCAAGGCGCTTCGGTCGTGTCTGACTCTTTGTGACCTTAGGAACTGTAGCCTGCAAAGCTCTGTCCATGGGATTTTCCAGGCAAGAGTACTGGAGTGGGTTGCAGGTCCTCCTCCAGGGGATTGAACTTGCATTTCTAAATCTCCTGCACTGACGGGCGGATTCTTTATGACTAGCGCCACCTGGGAAGTCCATGATTATAAGTAATGTGTATAAATTGCATTGGAGGACTATTTGAGTGTATGGAACTTGACTGGTAAAATACCAGTGTGCAGATTACCTCAGTGGTTGCATGACACAAAAGAGGAATGGGCAACCAGTTTCCATCAACCATTCTAGGTACAATAAAATACTAGACCTGAAACTTATCAGATAACTAAATTAGTTTGGTGGGATATATATGCCGCTTATTGGATGGCCTGGGTTATTCTGAGAGTGAGGATCAGTGTTCACACTCAAATTGTTACTAACAGTAGAGGTCTTTTCTCACCTTCATGTCTTTTAGCAGATTTCATCTCTTGGGGACTGTCATTCAGAAATTCTCATTTTCAACTTACTTTCTTGAAGTAAAGTTCCCTGAACCTCAGTAGAAGTGTCCTACAACCTGAAGTTACCCCCTTGTTCTGGGCCAGAGTATCTGTGGGCTCTTTTTGGCCAAGCCATAGGGCATGTGGAATCTTAGTTCCTTAAGGTTGAAGCAGGATTGAACCTGCACCCTTGCATTGGAAGCACAGTCTTAACCACTGGATGACAGGCAAGTCCCTGTAGTCTTTGATACAGCCTCTCACTGCCCTTATTAGGCCCTAACATGACCATTACTCACATTCTGTAAGCTTGGGGATATGAGAGAGATGACAGCATTCTGCAGGAGACTAGCTTTATCTCTGTTTTTGGTGAATGAGGATGGGGAAAATCAGGAAACTGAAGGAAGTGAGAATATTATTTGTCTTGGAGAAAAGGCTGAAAAGTGGATAAAAACCTGAGGGTCATGGTATGTTATTTCACTCCTGGAACAGAAAGGCAAACCATTGTAGGAAGTTTTGAGTAGATATGAGAATTTCCTAGTTAGAAACAGAGTTTGAGGATTGTTGGAACTCTATGACTGACAACAAAGTTAAAATATAAGTTTAGTATGTGTGGCAGGATGATCAACCATCTTTGTTTGCCTGAAATTGAAAGGTTTCCTGAAACATGAAATTTAAATGCTAAAATTGGGGCAGTTCCAGGCACGCTAGAGTGGTGGATCACCATACTGTCAGATTCTCTGTATTCTGCTTCATGTGTATTCTCATTTAATACTCCTAACAGTCCACGAAAGATAAAATACTCTAGGTCATGAAGCTAATGAGCAATAGTCAGGACTTAAACCCAGATCTGTCTGCAGAGCCAGAGCAATTAACCATTAAGCTATATTGATTCTTCAAAAGGGTGCTGAATATGAGGTTATCAACAATAACCTGTTGATATGAGGTTATTTTGACTCAAGATGGGGAGAGGGTTGGAATGGATATGTAATGAAATCTGTTTTGGTAGGTTCATCCTGACAAAAATCATCATCCTCGGGCTGAGGAGGCCTTCAAGGTTTTGCGGGCAGCTTGGGACATTGTCAGCAATCCTGAAAGACGGAAGGAATATGAGATGTAAGTTGGAGCTAGGAAATGACCAGGTAGGGTAAATGAATAACCTTCAATAGCAGAGATCCCTGAACTTGTGGATGAAGGCTCTCCGAGGAAGAACTGAGGTGGTTTGTCTAGCTGGCCAGGGGCCTCAAGAGGCCAATAGATCTGTATCCCTTTGTCCCTCACTCAATATTCTGACTTACATAGCCTTTTTTCTCTCAGGAAACGAATGGCAGAAAATGAGCTGAGCCGGTCAGTGAATGAGTTTCTGTCCAAGCTGCAAGAAGCAATGAATACTATGATGTGCAGCCGATGCCAGGGAAAGCATAGGTATGATTTAAATAGGACAGGACTGGGACAGTCACAGTTTAGGGACTGGGTGACCAAAAACGTTCCTTCTATTATTGGTGGTTGTGGGATCCAGATCATAAGTAAAAAGACCCTGAGTTTCTACTTTTGCCATATTGTCAAGAGATTGAGGATCTGAATTAGCAAGAAGACAAGATAGTATTGCTGGCTTTAAGATAGGTTGAGGGCAGGGCATACATAGGCACACATAACAACTGAGCGGTGGTAACTTTAGATGTTTGTCAGTAACCATACTTGTTGGTAACAATGAGACATCAGTAATGAGGAATTGTCTTTTTGTTGAATTGCAGGAGGTTTGAAATGGACCGGGAACCTAAGAGTGCCAGATATTGTGCTGAGTGTAATAGGCTGCATCCTGCTGAGGAAGGTGACTTTTGGGCAGAGTCAAGCATGTTGGGCCTCAAAATCACCTACTTTGCGCTGATGGATGGAAAGGTGTATGATATCACAGGTATACTTCTGTCCTCTGGAAGTACAGGCTCATATATGCTCAGAACTGTGATATTTTGGCTAATTGTCTCTTATGCTTGCAGAGTGGGCTGGATGCCAGCGTGTGGGAATCTCCCCAGATACCCACAGAGTCCCTTATCACATCTCATTTGGTTCGCGGATGCCAGGCACCAGTGGGCGGCAGAGGTAGGTGGTGTTTCTCTCAACGATCTATCCACTGTTCTAGTTCTGAATGTGGTTTCCAATGACATGCTGTTTAGGACATGTAGGTGTCTCACCATTTAAGAAGTTTGGGACCTGACTCAGTATGTCTTTAACATATGTATAAATAGATGAAATAGATAACCATTTGACTCCAGTATCTCTTGCCTCATCATGCCTTCTGTTTTCCTCAGAGCTACTCCAGATGCCCCTCCTGCTGACCTTCAGGATTTCTTGAGCCGGATCTTTCAAGTACCCCCAGGCCAGATGTCCAACGGGAACTTCTTTGCAGCTCCTCAGCCGAGCCCTGGGGCCACTGCAGCCTCCAAGCCCAACAGCACAGTACCTAAGGGAGAAGCCAAACCGAAGCGGCGGAAGAAAGTGAGGAGGCCCTTCCAACGCTGACACCCCTTCTCTTTCCTCCAATCAATGTCAGGGAGTCAAAAGGGCTGTGTACAGCACCAGATGGAGTTTGATTTGTTTATTTTTAAATATTTAAAAAAGGGAAAATTTTAAGCTCAAATTGTTCAGTCAGTACTTTTAGGAAGCCCTGGAACCGCTCTCCCTCCTCCACCAGCACCCAGGAACTGAATCTTGTCTTCTGACAATACCAAAGAAATAAGGGATGTCTAGAACAAAGAACCTGGGGCCTGGACCTGGGCTGGACAGTATCTCCCATAGTGTGCGAACTGGGTATTTCCCTGGGGTCTGTATGCCTTTATCTTGTCTTTTGCTTCTTACAGCAGATGACACTCCCCCCACCCCCCTGCTCCCCCTTTAAACGAGTCTGTCTTATTTCTTGACTCATTTCGGGAGGGAGCCCCCTCCTTTGCCCCAGTATACTAGTTAAAAGAACAAGAAAGCATGTAACCCTAATTATAGGAGATACGTTAAAAGAGTTCAGAGTGTGGGAACTCTCACCTTGTGGGTAATCACCCAACTTCATGCTTGTTGCTGCAGGGATGGCCAAAACTAATTTTTAAAAAACAAAATTCATGCCCTCTGCCCTTCAGTGAGGGGGAAGGGTAAAGGGGCTCCTGGCAGCCCCCTTATGATCCAAGGGTTTGTATTTTTTTAAGTTTGTTCATATTTGTTTGTACATATCTATTTAAAGCCAGGGAATTATCTTTCTATAAATACGTAACTGGCAACCTGTATCTTCCCTCTCTTCTTTGCCCATATAGCTGGAGCCCTTTTTCTCATTTGAGAATCTTTTCCTTCCTAAATGTTAGGGTGAAGGGCACCTCCTGCTGGACCAAGGGGGGGGGATAAAAAAATACCTTAAAGAAATTTTGTAGTTCTGTAAGTTAGTCATTGTTGCATCTTTCTTCTCTAGCTTTATGAAGACATCTCCCTGCCCTTCCTGCTGACCAAACTGTAGCCATATATGAAAAAAATTATCTTTATTATAAGGAAGACACACAGTAAAAAAAGAGCTGGAAGGTGATGGGAGTGGATGATAGGGAAAACCTTAATCAACCAAAAAGCTGCCCAAGCATGGCTTCCTGCTGTGGAGGAGAGTGATTTGCCCCTTACCTCACCTGTCTTTCCTGATTCAAAGAAACCTGCTCTTAGCAGGGCAGGGCCCAGGGGCCCCCATTTTCCAATGAAAATTTGTGAAAGTTTGAATTTCCAGTGGGGGCGTTTGGGAAAGGTTGCATAGTTCTCAGGCTGTTTAGAGAAAGGAGGGATGTTACAGCCCTTTGTTCCAACATCCCCAGCCCCATCTCTCAGTATTTGTTGATGCCAAAGAGACGAACCCCATGAAACTGGGGCAACTTGGGCAGCAGTACGCTAAGCAGTGAGGCTGTGTTGATGAGGAAGTGAGCAGCATCATATTTGGTGTAGAAGCTGGCCAGGAGGTATCTGGAGAGAGAAGAAATAGGTTGAATGAAGTTGGCCTTCCCTATCCATATTCAGGCCTTTACAGCGACTTTCTTTCCTATTTTAAATAACCAGTTTTACTGCATGCAGTCCTAGGATATCTAAAAATATTTCAGCTATATTAACAATATTTACTTCAGTGTTGGGGAGATAATCAGATAGCACCTTTAACTGGAGATTTATAAATTAGTTTGTGCTTTTAAAAAAAAATTGTTAATGACAGCTGAAGCAGTTTCAGCCTGTGTGGATGTTAGAATCCTTTTTGCTACCACTTCTCATAGATTTACATCAGTTCTGCCTTTATTCACTTCTTTGGAAGTGTAAAATAACTTGTTTTACTTGTTTTATCTTTTCTCAGTCCCTTCTCCATTCTCCTACCACCAAGGAGGCAGCAAGAAATGCTTGCTTACTGTCTTCTACTTTTTACTGTTCTCACTAGATTTAGAGCTAGTGTATCTTCACAGGGTCTAGGTGAGTAGAAGTCCACTGTTTTTAAACGTTCCCTGTGGACCTTTGTACCTGGCTCTTGAAGGATCTCCCCTATTTCCCCCTGGACTCACAGTACAATGGGAGAGATGCTGAGGAATTTACGGGAAGAGGTAAATTGGAGCCCATAGTCCATCTGTTCCCAGTGTGTCAGCAGCCGAGCCTTTCCTTGGTCAGGGGTCTCAAAGGGTGTCCCTTTCACCGTATGTAGGAAGACATACATAACCTGGGAGGAAGGAAGGAGACAGTTTGAGGTACCGCGGCATAAAGTAGTCCCTCGGCTGAGGTCCCAAAAGGAAGACAGAAATCCCAAGTAATTGTTTTTGGTTGGGAAAAGCCTGGGGTGGGTAAAGGGGCATGGTTTAGTGCTCACCAAGTTATGGATGACGTTGGTCAGTGTCCAGACAACAGGAATGCTGAAGAAGGGGATGCTGAGTAGAACCACATGCAGCAGTCCTACCAAGATGATGTAGGCCAGCCAGATGCCCCGGCTATTCATCACTCGAGTGTTGGGGTTTACTTCGCTGTGTGCCACCCCCACATTCATCCTACCACAGTGGGGGATTAGGCAGGAGTCCAACTTAATTTCCTCTCCACCCTTCTTGGAGTCTTCTCCAAGTTGTCTCCTGAGTATCCCAAATCCCCCGGACTCTATTGGGAATGAAAGAACTTACCCCATTACGCACAAATGAAAAACCGAAGACTCGGGGGAAAAAAATTAGAAGGCAAGATGAGCACACACTACATGTTAAAGACATGATAATCTTTCTTCTGATCCTTACACTTCAACTGTAACTTGAAGGAGTAAGCATGGGCGTGGCGCACCTCAAGGATCAAGGGGAACATAAGTATCTCACTATCCTTAAGAAGTTAATAAGGTACCATGAAGACATTAGGTACACCCAAAATTACAGAAGAGGGTCATGGGAAACAAGGAACCACTAAGGAGGGATGAGGGGGTAAAGCTACCTTTCCTAATCTATACTCAAGTCAGTTCAGTCACTCACTTGTGTCCGACTCTTTGAGACCCCATGAACTGCAGGATGCCAGGCTTCCCTGTCCATGACCAGGGAAGCCTGGCATCCTGCTCAAACTCATGTCCATCGAGTCAGCGATGCCATCCAGCCATCTCCTCTGTCGTCCCCTTCTCCTCCTGCCTTCAATCTATCCTAGTCCCCAGCTCTTCCTTTGGGGTTCCCCCGTCCTCTAATCTCCGTGGCATGTAAACAGGCAGCATCTTAATTCCTTCTCTCAAGTGTGGGGTGCTGCAAGAATGTGCCCAGGGCTTTGGCACTGAACTAGGAAGGGACGTGAGCTGAGCGTCTCGAGAGGTGGAGCCCTAGTCCCGACTTAAAGGCGGCTCTGATCATCTGAACTTGGCCCTTTTAAAATCGTGCTTGCCCTGAAGTTGATGACGCCGGGTTAGGAAGCAGATCTGGCCCGCCCTCTACCTAAAATTCCCTAAACCCTAGTAATGATTTGAACTCGCCCCGTTGTTCCTCCCAGGCCCCCTCTCCTTTATCGGCTTCCCTTAGGGTTGTCTTCAGCGCTCCTCTTTCGGCCTGTTGCTCGCCGCCGCTTCATCCACCCGGCTCGTTCGCCTCCCACCATTTTTCCTTAGCGCCCCTTCCCAGTCCCCCGGTAAACCTACCTGCCAGCTTCGGAAGCCCGTCCGGGTCGGGGAGTGGCGCTTGCTTCCACCTGCGGTCTCCAGGAAGCAGCCTCCCCGCCCATCTGCGCTCTCCCTATAGGTGGAGCAAGGTCAGAGCCGCCACCATTCATTGGCTGGCGATCCGCCACGGGGACGCACAATTGGTCACCATTTCCGTCGTTCGGAAAGTGCCAAACCCGCCCTTCTCCAGGTCCCACCTTTTGAGAGAGGTGGGGAAAGCCGCTTGGAGGAGTGAGGGCGACGCCACCTCTTGACTAATGGAAAGAGTTGATAGTGATAGGCGGGAGTAAGAGCTCCAACGATTGGCCAGCCGTGGCTGTAGGCGCCGAGGCGGGAGCTCCCGGAGGTGGAGGCAGCGGGTGGGGGCCTGGCGGAGCGGAGGGGGTAACAAGATGGCGGCTGAGACGGTGGAGCTTCATAAGCTGAAGGTAGCGTGAGGCGGGGAAGGGCCGGGTCGAACTTTTCCGAAGACTAAATTTTCCTGGCAGGTTGGCGCCTTTTCCTTGAAGGTTCTTCTACTCCATCTTCTGGCTCCCGCCGTAGTTCTGTTCTTTTGTGCCTCCCTTCTTCCCCCACTACGCCTTTTCTCATTTCCCTTTTCTCCTCACAGTTTTACTGTATCCTTACTTGTTATTCGGCACCTTCCTCCACTGTGGTGTCGTCCGTCACCTCTCTACCAGGTTGTGGAAGTGCCTTCAACCTGTTCTACTCTCTTCTTGTTTCTCGTCAAACTGCATTACGTCAGTGGTCCCCTCCTCCGGAGCCCGGGACCCCTTTTTCTTCCTTGGGTTTGTGCTTTCTGTCTGTTGCCCACAGTGGAGATTCCCGGTAGCAAAGGATGGCAGCTTCGTGTATTTCTGTCTACCTAGGTCTCAGACTTGATCCAGAAAATGCTTCTGTTCCCCTCTTTTAGATGTAGTGAAGCCCCCAGGGCAAATTTGGAAACCTGAGGAGAGGCCTCCGAAGATAGGCCTCCCCTTAGAGGCCTGGGCTTTAGGAGACTAAGAGGTAGTGAAGGCACAGATACCCCAGATTGAAAAGTTTTCGAGTTCTCTAAACGCGGTTCTCCGCCTACCAGCCTTCCCCCCACCCTGCGTCCCACCACCCAAGGGACAAGTCACTCAGAACTGTAGTATTTTGGGAGAACGTTTCCAAGGTTAGGGTTACCTCTGTCCCATTTCATTTCGCGGGTAGACCCTGCATCTCTTGGTCTCACCACTGGGTGACACTCAAATCACACAAGACGTTTTAAGTTTCGTCTTGGGAATCCTGAGAGCCTTTTCGTATTTAGATTATTTTCTTGGAAGAAAAGAATGTTTTTTTTTGGGGGGGGGGTAAATTAAGAGAATATCTCAAGTTGTCCACTTGTGGTTTCACAAGTAGTTTTCCCATCACTTTTCAGTCATGTTTTGTTCACGTCCTGAGAGCCTTTGACAAACCTGGTTGATTTGGCCCACGCAGAAAACTGATTCTTTAAAGTTTGATGAGCTTTAAAAAAAAAAAGTAAAGAGTGTAAGGGTAAAGAGAGAGAGATCCTCTTAATCACAATAGTTGACACCAGTTAGACTTTCATTGAAAGATGATAGGTTTCTTACTCTTGGAATCTAAGTTGTACTAGGGGGATTTTGTGTTAACCTGGAGTTACTGTTAACTTGGTAGTACAGAAATGAGTAGATTGTGTCTTGTCGTCTGCTTAAAGAATAACAAGAAAAAAATTGAGCAGCTGCTTCCATTATATGTCACTAACTTGTAAATTAGTACTACTATATGTTATGTACTACTGTTTGTATGTTATGAAAGAAACACAGGAAAGGAATTTATGAATGAATAGAATAAAAAGGAAATATAAATATAATATTTAATGTTTTCTTCCTATTAGTTCCATTTTTGAAACCCCTCGAGTAAGTCACTAGCCTTGTGACTTGCCTTTATAGGTTTTATTTTGGTTTATGGAGTTCACCTTCCATAAAAATCTGTATGTCAGTTCCAGGTTAAATCTGGTTTTGATTGGATAATGTCCTCTGATCTGATTTCAGGTCCCTTAGAGAGCATGAGGCAGTCCTAATAGCCTAAAAAGGATTCACTCTTAATTGTATTTGCTTGTCTTTGCTTTTTCTCTAGAGCACTTCTTAACCTTTTGGAGGTCACAGATATCTTTGAAACTCTGATGAAAGGTATGGACCTGTCCCCAGAAAAAGGCATGTACACATAACTTTGCATGTGATTTGAGGGGCTTCATAAAATTACCTTGGAGCCCTGAGGAGTCCATAGACCTCTGGTTAAGAACTCATGCCTTCATCCAGGACAGTTAATGTTTGGTTCCACTGTTGATCATGGAGTGATCCTTACTTTTGGGTTGACCTAGGGTTTATCTCTTTTTTAAAAAAAAAGGCCTTTGCATTTTTATAAAAGGAATTTGGGGCTATAGTGTGGGGTCTCAGAGGAAAGGAGCAAGCTTTGAAGTAGAAATGAAAAATATCAATCTGAGTTGATAATGTAAAGCCACATCAACTGCAAATTTGTGAAGATTTTGTAGAAATGGAGTCATTCCAACACAGTTGGAAAGAGACTGAATTGTGGATGAAAAATGCCTTCAATTGTAATAGTTCCAGATTTCCAGTCAGTTGTGAGAAAAGGGACTACAGAGAAGAGAACTAGAAGGGTGGATAAAGAAAACAGACACTTGTAATAGTGAAGCATAAAGTACATTTGTGTTGGTGGTTGAAGATAGTTTGGAAAAGGAAAGTAGGTGAACTGTGTGACTGGAGGTGCATTGGAGTGATGGATTCTAAGTTGTGTAAGGTGTTTGGTTTTTGTCATATAGGCAGGAAGTGGGGAACCTTTGAAAATTTGAAAGGAGAAGCTGATGTGATCAGTTTTTTGTATGTGTGTTTTTTTCTTTGCCACATGGCTTGCCGGATCCTAGTTCCCAGGCCTGGGATGGAACCCCAGGCAGTCTGCAGTGAAAGTGCAGAGTCCTATACTGGCCTGCTAGGAATTTCCCATGTTTTTGTGTTCTTTTGGCAGTAAGAAGGATGGGGTCTGGAGAGGAAGAAATTTCACCAGTTAGATTTTTATTATAGTAGTCACTCCCCTGCTTAAAACCTTTTAATTATATCCCTGCCAGCATCTAGTTTAGTTTCTCAAATTCCAGCTAATGACTTTATTTCACTTATCAGAATGACTGTTCATTAATTGCTAACATTTACTATGTGGCAGACACTGGTCAAATCAGTTTGTACACATCAGTTGATTTCTCACGATAATCCTAAGGCAATAAAATAAAATGCCTGTTGTCCCCATTGAAAATGGGAAAAAATGGATACTTCCCTGGTGGTCCAGGGAAGATTCCATGCTTCGTTTCAGGGGGCTGAGGTTCGATCTCTGGTTGGGGAGCTAAGATCCCACATGCCTTGTGGCTTGGCCTGAAGGAAACAAAAAATGAGAAAAAATGGAAGCTCAAAGAGATTGGATAACTTGCCCTGGGTCATGTACCTAGTAAGTAAGTGGTGGCTCAGATCCAGGCGGTCTGTCTCCAGAATTCCTGTTCTGAATTGCTGTGCATGACTTCCTCCCCGTACCTTAGTACTCAGAACCTTTATACATGCTTTTGGCTGCAGTGCTCTTGCCATCCCCATATCTTTGCTTAATTAACTGTTAGTTTCCTTCCCTTCAGATATCAGTCAAACATCATTTATCCAATCAATGAACCCTTAGGTAGGATGGGTTCCATCCATCTACACACACACAGTCAGACCACATTTTAAATGCTTTTATAGGACCCTATACGTTTTTTAGAATTAGTTAAACATTACCTGTACGATCATTGCTTGTTTCCCTACTAGATTGTAAGCTCTGTGTGGGCAGGAACTCTTTGTTTTGCTTATGATTATTTTCCTGTATCTAAGATAATGCTTGCCACACAGTGGGTACTTATTACTATTTGTCAAGTAAATAAACTTACTAAGACTTGAAATAGGTAGTGGCTTCAACTGTAGGAATGAATTTGAAAGAAATTTTGGATATAGAATTTTAAGTATTTTTAGATCAGTTAAATGTGAGAGGAATGAAAGGTGACTCCAAGTAGTGATACCTTTAGTCTGAGTTGGGAGGAGGGGAAGAAGCCAGTTTTGTGCAGGAGAGAAGATGAAGTTCAGTTTGGGGCATAAATGATAAATGTCTTTGAGATATTCATTTGGAGATATCTCATAATCATTTGGAAATGTGGTTCTTTGCTCAGGAGCTAAGAGCTGAAAATAAAGGTGTGGGACTTATTAAAATATTTATTTATATATATAAATTTTTGGAGCTTATATTTTTCTAGAGGGAGGCACAGTAAATGAAATTTATAGTATGTCAAATAGTGATAAGATTTGCAGAGAAAAATAGAACTAGGAGGAACTGTGAAAAGAGAAGGGTATTATAATTTTAGATAGGGTGATTAAGGGGAAGGCCTTATTGAGAGGGTGATGTTTAAGCAAAGTCTTGAAGTGAATGAAAGCGTGAACCTTGTGCAAAGTATTAGAGGTGATCATTAGGACTCTGGCTTTTACCCTTAATGAGATAGGAAACCAGTGGAGGATTTTTGAATAGAGGAGTGACATGTTCTTGACTTAAATTGTCAAAAAGATCACTCTGACTACCTTGTTGAGAATAAACTATAATGACTGTTCAAGGGCTGAAGAGTTTACAATAGTTTGTATGAAAGAAAGACAAGAGATTAGAGTCTGTGTCTGTTTTGAAGGAAGTGCCGACAAGAATTTGCCAATAATTGGATTCTGGGCAATAATTGGATTCTGGGAAGTGAAAAAGCCTTTGATACAAGTGGAAACGTAAGGAGGCCAGAGTCATCTTAGTGAATATCTGTATTTACAAGACTGGGTGGAAGAGCTAGCAAAGAGTGAGGAGGAAAGGTAAGAGGGAAATAGAGAGAGAGTGCCCATGAAAGCAGTCCTTCATATTGATACTTAAAATTGGGCTTAAATCAGAGAAATCTGAGCTGGCTATTGGCTTCACTATTTTCTAGCTGGGTGACTTTTTTTTTTTTTTTAGCAAATTATTGAGTTTCTTTAAGCTTTATTTTCTTAATTTATGAAATGTAATAAAAAAATCAACCACATAGATGTTGTGAGGATTAAATGAGGAAATGATGTTCAGAAGACTTAGCCTTTTGCTTGGCATGTATTAATATTTGAAATTTAATTCCTATCATATGAAATGCTATAAATTGTATAAAACGTTTCTGTCCTTGAAGCCTTATAAACCAAGTTGAGAGATTAACAAGTGAAAAATATTTGAATCAAAATTTAAGATTAGTAAATTAATAGAAATCACAGGGCAGTGAGTGGGGATTAATGTTAAATGTATTGCGTAGTCAGTCAGTTGATCAGTCCTTTCTCTGCTGGTTGGATAGGTAGCTTGAAAAATGCCTTATTAATACTGAAAAATAAGATTTTAGGATTGAGACTGAAAATTTAGTTTTTGAATAGGTAATTCATACTCAACTTCACAATTTTAAAAATGTAAAAAGGGTATATGGTAAAAGGTTTCCCTCCTGCACCTGTCTTCAGGTTTCTTCTGAGATTCGCTGGTGTTAACGTATCTGTTTCTTGCCCAGGCATCTTGTGTATAAACATTATATGACTGTTACGTGTGTGCACATTGTTTTTTACATTAATGTTAGTATCTTACATACAGTATTCTATAACTTGTTTTTTTTAATAGTCTTATTGAGCACAGTTCACATACTGTACAAGTCACTCAATATATCTTGCTTTTTAAATTCATTCTTTTAAAACATTTTAAAGTCAGAAGTATATAAAAATGGGTAAGATTTGACATTATAGGTTTTAAAAGGGTTTTGTTTACTACTAATGTAATTGTGCCAAAATGAAATGTGTGAAATGACTTTATTTTTAGCTATTCTGGTTTCACTCAACAATTTCCCTTTTGGAGGGGAACCCACAATATAATAATAAATATAATAAAATAATAAAGTGATAAAACAGTGTGCAAAAACATAGATAACATTCTCATTTGACTAGAGAAGGGGACATGGAGGCGCTCAAAAGACTGCTGAATGAGCCAGAGACCTGAGGTTAGGGAATGAGCCAGTGGGAGGCTGAGATTTCAATAGCAATAGCCAGGTCAGTGGTTAGCAGTGGGGGATGCTGTCCATGCTAAACAACCAGTTGTGCCAGTCTGTCAGCATCCTATGCAGAATCTATCACTGACTATCTTTCCCTGTTACCTGAAAGATTTTGTAAACTTCTGTCTGTATCTACACACAGTTTGGGTAAAGGAGAAGGGAGAAACAACTCTGTTAGAAAGTTGAATTTTGAATTGCCTGAGTATTTACATTCCTTTTCCCTAGATGGTCTTAATGTTACTTAAAGGAGGAGAAGAAAAAGGGAAGATTAGGAGTTACCGGAAGTAAAGAAATTGTGTTATAAACAAACAACCAATACACTCTAAAGACACACACAGTAACTGAAAAAAAAATAAAGTACCACCATGGGAAAGATCTAGATTCTTAAGAAATGGTCCTTAGAGGTCACTTAGAGTCTAGATTCTAGATTAATCCTGTTCATTGTATTATTTGTAGGTCAGTGTTCATCCATGAACTGTTACTGGTTAATGATGAGATAAGTTTAAAAAAATAAAGTAAGCTTTTAGAAACTTTGATAGCAGTTTGACATCACTGCTACATCCAAGTGTATGACCGATTTTTTCTTAATTGATTTGTTTGTTTACAAAAGTATTGGTCCATAACCTGGAATGCTATAAGAAGTTGGCAGGCCTATCTCTCTACCTATTTAAAAATATATTGATCTGTGAAATTCAGAAATCAGAGAAACAGTGATTCTGTCTAATCTTGCCTAACTCTTCACCCAGTTTCTAACACTTACTAGCTGCTAAGCATTGTTGTAAATGCTTTACAGATATTTACTGGTTTAATCTTTGTAACAACCCTATGCTGCAGATACTGTTACATTATCCCCATTTCATAGGAAACTGAGGCACAGAGTGGTTATGTCACTCACCTAGGCTACACAGATGTAAGTGGCAAAGCTGGAATTTGAACCCAATGTATGTAGTCTGACTTCAGAGGCCTTGTTATGCTTTGTTATGCTCCATGCTTTTAACGGATGATTACCTACTGTGTTTCTCAGTAAAGGGGCTGTTGGCTTGAGTAGAACAGTTTTCCATGTTGTATCCCTCCCTGCCTACCTGTCCTACTCACTGAATATCCAATCAGTAAAAAAGCTCCCCTCTCCATTTCCAAATGCTTCCTTGGTTGAAAGCCTTTTAGAGATGACCAGCATATTCCCTTGGTTGTAACATTCTTTCTTCTATAGGAATCTGCTTCTTAACTTTTACTGGTTGGTCTTAAATCTGTACTTCAAAACTAGTAAGGTGTTTTTCCAGGACAAATATCTGTTTGTGCGTTGATCTGCATATAGGATTTTTGAAACCTTCCTTTTTCTTAGTTGTTCTCCTTGGATCAGTGTGTCATTATGTGCCTTAAAATGAGAATTAAGAGCCCAGGAAGGCTATTACATTATTTAATATAGATTCTATTTTTTTGGTTATTCTTAACCTAGAAGTACTTTGGTAGCAAACTTTACCATTAACCCTTTTTGCACTTGTAATCTTTCTAAAACCCTGACTGAGGTCTTATCCTTTGAGTTACTGTTGGGCCAGATCTTGTTCATCTGTTTTGTTTTTTTTTTTAAATGATGTTTTGAATATAATAAATTTAATAAAGTTTTGAATATAAGTATAGTACTTTATAGGTATACCTTGTTTCTTCTAAATTGAGTCTTCATTTTGGATCATTGTTTTCCCTGAAGAGCCAGCAACACCCTCGACACCCCCCCACTTTTAGTTCTGTCAGTAATTTACCAATTCTTCCTCCTCCTGGTGTCTGCAAAATTGTAAGCATGCCTACTAGATCTTTAGTCATATTACTTACTTAAAAATCTTCAGCAGAACTCTGTGGCTTGCCATTACATATTTTTTTCCATTTTGGCAAAGATCCTTTAGGTGATTCATTGTTGACATTAAGCTACCTAACATATCTACCTAATCCTGTGGTGATCAGACTTGTATGCATGTATATGGTAGATTGCAGTAAAGGATCTAGAATAATAGGTAAGGAGAATCTGCTTTTAGATAATTATATATTTTACTCAAAGATTCATTCTTTCCTTTTATGAACTGGGAATTTTATAAAATTAAAATTTTATAGTAATTGGGAAAAAAAGACACCCTCTGCTCAGAAACAGCTAAAGATTTATATAATAAATAGATGTATGACTAGATAAGAATTTTATTAAAGCAGGGTTATTCTTCACCATCTGTTAGAAAAGTCTCTTGCATATTGAGTATTGTTGAGGGAAAGTGAATCATCTTGTGGACCTAAAAAGCTTGGTGGGATTAAGAGCAGTAGTTATGGGATGAACTTTCTTTTCTTTTCTTTCTTGTAAGAGCTGCTTTTTTTTTTCCTCCACCAGGTTCATTCTGTAAATTAAGGAAAAGCTTTATTCTTTTTTCTCAGCTTGCTGAACTAAAGCAGGAGTGTCTTGCTCGTGGTTTGGAGACCAAGGGAATAAAACAAGATCTCATCAACAGGCTCCAGGCATATCTTGAAGAGCATGGTGAGTTCTCTGTGGAGCCAAAGAGTGATGTGAGTGAGGAGATTAATTTTTAGTCTCTGCCATACAGAAGATTTCTTTTTTTCCTTTAGGTTGTTGATGATGTAACGTTTTAATTAACTCTATCAAGAAAACTCTTGTTATTTAAAATGGTAGTTATAATGAAATACCCCTTTCGCCCTTAAAAGACATTGTAATTTTATTTCAGCTAATTATTTTAAAGGAAGCATGGTAAAGCAAGTATCAATAGACTGAAAATTGGACGATTCGAAGTTGAATTCCCCCTGTGCCAGAAATTTACTAGGTGACTTTGGACAGCCACTGTTTTCATGGCTGAGTTTTCTGGTCTATGAAGTGGGACCCGTGTCTCCACCCTTGAAATCCATAAACTTAGGTAATCTCTGGTTCTTTCTAGCTCTGACGTTCTGTAATTTCACTTTAAAACAAATAAAAAAAACTTCATTTAAGCATACTATCATCCCTCTCTAATTTTAATTTTTTTATTCCCTTTTCTTTTACCCAAGTTCACTTAGTCAACAATTTTAATGTGTCTGATACATATTTTTTGTATTTATGGTTGTAACCATGTAGTGTTTGATCTATAGTAATTTTATGTAGTTGGCAATGAGGCCATAACCTTTATTGTACACTTTTTTCTCTTAAATACTCACACTTTTTTTAAAGATGTATTTGTGTGAACTGTGACTGTGTAGTCGTCTAGTCTATTGATTCTAATTCCTGCATTGTATTCTATAATTTATAGAATTCACCACATTTTCTTTAGTTCATTCAGTGACTGACCTCCTGAACTACTATTGCCTCCTGAACTACTTCTTTCACATTTCCTTATATCCTTGTGTGAGAGTCTTTTGGGGGTATATACTCAGGGATGGGGTTGCTAATAAATAGCTTTTCATAAATGTTTACTTAATATGACTAAATAGTACCAGACTGATTCTCTGAATTGCTCTGTAAATCTCATCATCAGCACATGAGAATTCACTCTGGCCTTATTTTTCCTAATCTGTTGGTGGTTTCAATTTACATTCTTCCAATTGTTAAAAAGTTTAAGCATTTCTTTTGCTTGTGGTTCTTTGGGTTTCTCCTTTGCCCATTTTTCTGTTGGGATTCTCATTGGTTGCAGACATTTCTTCTATATTCTAGTGACTATTCCCATGTTGTTTTTTTTTTTTTAATTTTAATTTTTATTTAATTTTTTTGTTTTCTTTACATTATCGTGTTGGTTTTGCCATACACTGACATGAATCTGCTGCAGGTATACATGTGTTCCCCTTCCAGAACCCCCTTCCCACCTCCCTCCCAATTCCATCTCTCTGGGTCATCCCGGTGCACCAGCCCTGAGCACCCTGTATCAAACATCAAATCTGGGCTGGCGATTGATTTCACATATGATAATTTACATGTTTCAGTGCCGTTCTCCCATGTCTTCCCACCTTCGCCCTCTCCCATAGAGTCCAAAAGACTGTTCTTTACGTCTGTGTCTCTTTTGTTGTCTCGCATACAGGGTTATCGTTACCATCTTTCTAAATTCCATATGTACGCGTTAGTATACTGTATTGTTTTTCCTTTTGGCTTCCATGTTGGTTTTATACACAAATATCTTCATGATTTTTTTTTTCCCCCCTATGGTGTCCCTTCCTAGTTTTGAAAGTTAGTTTTTTGCATAGTGCTTTTGCTTCTGGGTTTTTTTAAAGAAATTCTTCACTAAATTCTTCTACATTGCTTTTTATTAATGTTGTAGTTTGACCTCATCTTGTTTAGTTCTTCAGTCCAACTGGAGTTCAACTTCATATTGATGTTAGGTAGAGTATATAGTTTTATTTTCTCCATTTGGAGCAAATTTTATGAGCATATTGAATTTTGTTTTGGAAAAGCAAAAAGATTACAACTTTAGCCTAAGTACAGTGATCAAAATGGTTTTGTAGCAGGGCTTGACCTGAATATTTTAATATTCTTTAGCTGAAGAGGAGGCAAATGAAGAAGATGTACTGGGAGATGAAACAGAGGTGAGTTGGAGAGAGTAAGGTTGGTCACTGGCCTGGCAGTGTGCCACTCCCTTGGTCACATTGCTGAACATTAATCATTAAGAGGGCTTACATGCTGGCTCGTTAGGGGCACATAAAGGGGGAGTGAAGGTTCTAAAAGCCTGGTTCATTTTGCAGTTCTCATGTTTTTCTGTTGACAGGTATTTACTCTTGATTTATTTTAACCATCTTGTTTCATTTGTTTTAGGAAGAAGAACCAAAGCCCTTAGAACTGCCTGTCAAAGAGGAAGAACCTCCTGAAAAAACTGTTGATGTGTAACTATCCTTTATTTATTTATTTATATTAATTAATTTATTTATGACTATGCTGGGTCTTCATTGCTTTGCACAAACTTTCCCTAGTTGTGGTGAGTGGGAGTGCTACTCTTCTTTTGCAGCGCTTGATCTTCTCATTGCAGTGGCTTCTCTTGTTGTGGAGCATAGGCTCTAGGAGCATGGGCTTTAGTAGTTGTAGCACGAGGGCTCAGACGTTGCACTCTGCAGCTCTAGGGTGTCCGGTCTTCTGTAGTTGTGGCACAGGGCTCAGTTACTTCACTGCCTGTGAAATCATCCCAGACCAGGGATCGAACCCTTGTCTCCTGCATTGGCAGGCAGATTCTTATCCACTGTGTCACCAGGGAAGTCCTAACTATCCCTTTTTAATGATGAATACAGTGCAGATGATTCTGGATTTTTTAGTGTTTCATTCTTTTTACCTCTTAAACATTCCTGTTGGCTTTTCTTATTAGATCATACATTTTTAGAAAAGTCTAGTTCATTTCAACTACATTGTCCCGCTGCAGGAAAGTAAGTTTGTCTTTGGGTTATGTAATAGATAATTAGGACCAGGAGACTTCAGTCCATAAAAAGTTTATTTCTCTTAGCCTTGTTGTATCACCATGATAGATGATTCTCTTTCTGTGTAGAGAATCATGCAGATTTTCTGCATAGACAGACTTTTGTAAGAGAGGAGTGTGCAGGGCAGAGATTATGTCTCAAGTATCACTGGATTCTTTTTTCTGGTTTATGTGGAGGAAGGGAGGACAAAGTATTAATGAAAAGTAGATCTTGATTTATTTAAATAATTGAACAGGGTTGTTCATAAACATCTTTTATTTGGGATTGCCCCACAAATGTCTGGCCATCTTGTGCGCCGGCACATTGAGAGCAGTTGAGTCCTTTTAACGCTTTGCTCCTTATAGCTGTATTAATCTGTTCAATTATAAAGGGAAATATGTGTACTTGTAAAAAGTCATAAACAGTACATAGAGGAATATATAAATTGAAAATTAAGGAGACTTCCCTGATGGTCCAGTGGTTAAGACTCTGAGCTTTCAGTGTAGGGGGCAAAGGGTCAGTCCCTGGTTGGGGAACTAAGGTTCCACAAGTCATGTGGTACAGCCCCCCTGTTCCCCCCAAAAAAGAGAAAAGAAAAGTAAATGCCTTTGTCTGTACTTCCACCTGATTTCCCAAAGGTTTTCAGCATATTCTTTTGGAATATTTTATATGGTGTGTGTATATGTACATACATGATGCATGTTGTTGGTTTCATGATGTTTTCCCCCATGTATAGAGGTCTTTCTATGTCATCATATAATGTCCTTATTTAAATATTAGATGTAAGGACTTCCGTGGCATTCCAGTGGTTAAGACTCCACGCTTGCACTGCAGGGGGCATGGATTTGATCTCTGATTGGGGAGCTTAAGTTCCTGGATGCTGTGTGGCAAGGCCAAAAAAGAAAATTAGTTATGTAGTAGGCAAGGCTCTAAGTGTTTTACATATATTCTCATCTAATCCTCACATCAACTCTATGAAATGAGGATAATTATCCTAGTAAGTGGTAGGTCTCTCTTTTCTTGACTTGTTGTTATACAATATTACAAGCTTATAAAAAAGTTAGGAGAAACTATATAGATCCCTGTGAACACATCACATAGATTTAGTTGTTAACAACTTAGAATTTTATTCTTTCTGGCGGCTAATAGTACTCCATTCTAAAAGTGAATAGTAATTTTACCAGTCTCCTCCTATTGATGGATATTTAGATTATTCATAATTGCAAAACATGCAGTGCTGCACCTCCTTATACAATTAATTTTAAATTTTTGCAAGTATGTCCAAAGGTTACATTTCTAGCAAGGAATTTGCTGCATTAAAAAGGAGATTCCTTTAGTGTTCTATTAGACTTTGTCAGATACTACTGCTTTCTAAAGCCATTTAGTTGTTGCTCATAACAGGAGGTTTTTGTTCAAATAACATGCCTTGAGAAGATGGCCAGTGGCATAGCTTTTGGGTTTTTTTGGTCTTTATGTCTTTATTTTTACACAAAGCAGTGCAAAATGAGGCAGTTCTTCAAAGGGTAACTTGGAGCCAGAAATTCCATCCTGAGGGTGAAAGTGTTAGTCACTCAGTCGTGTCCAACTCTTTGTGACCTTGTGGACTGTAGCCCACCAGGCAACTCTGTCCATGGGATTCTCCAGGCTTTTTAAAAAAATTATTTATTTGGCTGCACCGGAACTTCAGTATACAGACTCTTGGTTGTGTCTTGTGGGATCTAGTTCTCTGACCCAGGTTCCCTGCATTGGCCACTGGACCACCAGGGAAGTCCTAGGATAGCCTTAAAATAGAGAGATTTTGGGAACTTACGTGGCAAGAAGGATCAATGATCAGTGCAAAGAAAAAGAGGGAAACAATAGAATGTGAAAGACTGGAGATGTCTTCAAGAAAATTAAAGATACCAAGGGAACATTTCATGCAAAGATGGGCACAATAAAGGACAGAAATGGTATGGATCTAACAGAAGCAGAAGATACTAAGAAGAGGTGGCAAGAATACACAGAACTATACAGAAAAGATCTCAATGACCCAGATAACCACGATGATGTGATCACCCACCTAGAGCCAGACATGCTAGAATGCAAAGTCAAGTGGGCCTTAGGAAGTATCACTATGAACAAAGCTAGTGGAGGTGATGGAATGCCAGTTGAGCTATTTCAAATCCTAAAAGATGATGCTATGAAAATGTTATACTCAATATGCCAGCAAATCTGGAAAACTCAGCAGTGGCCACAGGACTGGAAAATGTCAGTTTTCATTCCAATCTCAAAGAAAGGCAATGCTGAAGAATGTTCATACTACTGCCCAATTGTGTTCATCTCACACACTAGCAAAATAATGAAAAATTATCCAAGCAAGGCTTCAACAGTACGTGAACGGAGAACTTCCACATGTTCAAGCTGGATTTAGAAAAAGCAGATGAACCAGAGATAAATTGCCAGCATCGTTGGATCATTGAAAAAGCAAGAGAGTTCCAGAAAAACATCTATGTCTGCTTTATTGACTATGTCAAAGTCTTTGTGTGGATCACAACAAACTGGAAAATTCTTTAAGAGATTGGAATACCAGACCACCTTCCCTGCTGCCTGAGAAATCTGTATGCGGGTCAAGAAGCAACAGTTAGAACTGGACATGGAACAAAGGAGTGGTTCCAGATTGGGAAAGGAGTACATCAAAGCTATATTTTGTCCCTTATTTATTTAACTTATGCAGAGTACATCATGCGAAATGCTGGGCTGGATGAAGCACAAGTTAGAATCCAGATTGCCAGGAGAAATATCAATAACCTCAGATATGCAGATGACACCGCCCTTACGGCAAAGAGTGAAGAGGAATTAAAGAGCCTCTTGATGAAAGTAAAAGAGGAGGGTGAAAAAACTGGCTTAAAACTCAACATTCAAAAAACTAAGATATGGCATCCGGTCCCATCATTTCATGGCAAGTAGATAGGGAAACAGTGGAAACAGTGACAGACTTTGCAGCATATTAAAAAGAAGAAACATTACTTTGCTGAGAAAGGTCTGTCTAGTCAAAGCTGTGGTTTTTTCAGTAGTCTTGTAGATGTAAGGGTTGGACTATAAAGAAAGCTGAACAAAGAATTTATGGTTTTGGAGAAGACTCTTGAGAGTCCCTTGGACTGCAGGGAGATCAAACCAGTCAATCCTACTGGACGGAAGGACTGATGCTGAAGCTGAAGCGCCAATACTTTGGCCACCTGATGTTAAGAACTGATTCATTGAAAAAGACCCTAGTGCTGGGAAAGATTTAAGGCAGGAGGAGAAGGAGATGACAAAGGATGAGATGGTTGAATGGCATCACTGACTCGATGGATATGAGTTTGAGCAAGCTCTGGAAGTTGATAATGGACAGGGAAGCCTTGCATGCTGCAGTTCATGGGGTCTCAAAGAGTTGGACACAACTGAGTGAACTGAGGGCAAGAAGGAAGATGAAGTAAATATGGTGATATAATTAGCTTGTGTGGGTTAAAAACAGTGAAGTTTGAGAATTCGTAGTTATCTTTATAATATGTAAAATATATAATTCTCTTGTTTAGAGGGCTTTAATTTTATCAGTGAATTTCTAAACAAGGAAATTGACTACGTGGAAGAGGTTGTGTTTTTGCTTGTTAGAGGGATAATAGTGGTTAGACTAAAGTATGTACAGAAAGATTCGGGGTCCCTGTAGTTGGGAGAATGTTTTGTGTATGACTATGAATAGGAGAGAAACTTCTCAGTGAAGAGAAGAGATTTCACATGAGCCTCAGAGTATGATGTGTATTTATTGCTTGAGCTTAATTGTGCCTTAGGGAGTTGGAACAGATCTGAAGGAAGCTTCCTCTCAGGTTCCCTTTTTGCCATGAGGTGTACTGATGGGAATGTGGAGGAAGTCATTAGCTTGGGGTTTGGTGAAGAGGACTGCTACTTTAATGGCATTGGACTTCAAGTAAAACATTAAACTTCCATGTCCCTTTCTGCCTCAAGAAAATGAGAGGGTTGGGGAAGGAAAGATGATTAGGAAATGGGAAAAAGTCAGAAAGTTCTTTTAAAAAATCCTTTAAACATTCAAAAGGAGATCTCCTCACTTTGTCTTTCCTTGATATTCTTCAAAAAGATAACCTCTGTTTGTAGTTTGAATTTTTTTTTTTTCCCTCACTCCCCCCCTCCACCGAAACCAGGGCAGTTAAATATTGCAGGACTTAGTTATGGTCAGCAGGGGGCTCCCATTGCTTATCTGTCAGTCCAGGGACCTCCAACAAAAGGATGGAGCAGAGAGTTAGTTCCTGTTCCAGAATTGCTTCCTCTGAAAATGCCATTAAACCATTACTACCTTTCAGGGCATCAAATGGGAAAAGTGTCCGGGATATTGGAACAAAAGCCGCCCATGTCTCTTAAATGAGGGACCTTAATGAGACTGGTTATGACCCACAGTTTTATGGGAGTTGTTTGGTGGAGGGTTAATATCCTTCCATTTATCCTGGGTACTTCCGAACTTTGTCTCCCGCCTCTCTGGTCCCTCCGCTTTTGTTTTCTCTTAAACCTTTTGACTAGTAACTTAGCATGTTTTCCTAATTCAAACTTCCCTTAGCCTTTTTTTCTTCTCACTCTCTTTGGCATTTTTATTTGTCCCACTTTGACTCTTCCAGCTGGAGCTACAGTCCCTTGGGAGAGATAAGAGATTTATAAAAGAAGGAAACCAGACCTTGTAGAACACTCATTAATTGTGATGAAAGTTGAGAGCTGGTATTTAAATAAGGGTTGGAGGAATACTCGTTAGTCCAGAAGTACATTTAATGTTCCTAGAAGTAAATGAAATGATTTCCAGTGTCCTTTGAACATTTCCTTCAGCTCAGTGTATTTAACCACACTTCTTTTCTGGTTGCTTTCTTATAGTAAAGTAACTTAGTCTGTTATTTGAACTTTTTTATGAATAGATGACAGTTCAAGGAACTGAAAAATCTGATGGGCTTCATGCTTTTTTGGTCTGAAGGGTGGCAGAGAAATATGGGACAGAGAACATGGTTCAGGTGAATTCTTATACAATTCTAAGTTTTCGGTTTAGACTATCAGTTTTCTGATTTTAAAAATCTCTTTTCCAGGGCAGCAGAGAAAAAAGTGGTAAAAATTACATCTGAAATACCACAGACTGAGGTAGGTCATTGTTTCAGAAGAGCAGTCTATCTATATCTTTCTGTTTTCTTACCCTTTATTCTATCTGTGTCATCACTTTAAAATATTTACTCATAGGCAGAAAATCAGTATTGACAGAATTAGGTAGTGATACATTTTTATACCAGCTATACTTGGGAATCTATTTGGGCTGGCATAGTTGCCTTTGAAGCCCTAATCTTTTGTATAGTATTCTGGTCTTAGTGGTAACTCTTTTTAAGATGTTTATAAACTGAGATTAGAGTTTGAGAGGATCGTACCTTGAAAGAGATGAAAAGTTAAAAGGGAAGATGTCACTCATCAGTTACTACTAGCTAGCTGATGAGATAGAAATTTCTCTGGATTCTGTCTCAAAATCTTTGAAATTAGGTTCCAGTCAAGATCTGTGGGCTTTTGTTGTACTTTTAAAGTAGAGATGGCATAGGAAAACGCTGCCTCATTTCTTTTTCTTTTTTTGGTATCTCATTTCTAACTGAAAGAGTACACAACTAGTGTTGGAACCAAGCTGTTCCTTTGATCCATTTTCAAAGGTCAACCAAACACAGCTTTTGTCTTCTTGGCTTGATGTAGAATGTGGGTTTTATTTTATTCCTTCCCTTTTGTTTTTGAGGACATGAATGTAATAATAGTCTTTTTGTGTTTGCTTTCTGGAAAGGGCTGTTGAGTTAAGCCCTGGGATGGCTACAACCTGATATCCTCTATGATTGTCAGTATAACTCAGTTTAGACCTTAAGAAATTACTACTGATGTTCTAAAGATAACACATATCTAAACGACTTTTCTCTTAAAAGAAGGAAACCAGGAATTGAATTTTTCTCTGCCCTTTCTTTTGTCTGTTATCACTTAGAGGATGCAGAAGAGAGCCGAGCGATTCAATGTACCTGTGAGTTTGGAGAGTAAGAAAGCTGCCCGGGCAGCTAGGTGAGTGTTCCCAGCTATTTAGATCTGAGATAGTGATAACATTAAGGTGAGGGGGTACGGTTAATTTTAAATGTAGTTTATTTTAAGTAGAGTAGAGGCCTTGCTGAAAAGAAAGGCTATCTTGGCTCTGTTCAGAACATGTCTGCTGGCTGGATGTAGTAGCTGTAAGATTGGGTTTTATTAACAAGCAGGGTTTTTGTAATAGGAAAAAGACAGGAACTGAGTGTTACTCCCAATTCTGATAAGGCTACATTTTAGTTTATTCTCTGGACTCTTGGTGAGAAAAAGAGTCAACTGAACCTCTTTCATGGAGTTGTTAGAATTAGCTAATGATTGCAAGGCTTGAGATCACAAGCAAGAAGTGCCATATGTACACTTGACATGGATACGGACAACCAGGAGTGTGAACAGCTTCCTAAAATTTAGCTTGTTTTTCTTTCTACAGATTTGGAATTTCTCCAGTTCCATCAAAAGGTAAGAATATAGAGATTTCTGAAAAAGTTATCTTTATATTTTTACTTTTTTGGCACAACAGACTTTATTTCTCCAAATTAAGGTAAACGTGTTAGCTCTGGCAGGCTTTAAGAGGTTATTATATTCACCTTTTTGGTTTAGGTAAAGCTATTTTCAAGCCTTTCTGGGCAAGTTAGAGAAAGTACTAAAGTTTGAGAGAATAGGAAGCAGTGCCAACATTTGTTTTCCTTTTCTTGGATATCTTCAGAGAAGGTTCTGGTACCAGCTTTATTCTGGTGTCTCGAATCAGCATATAATTATTATGTACCTGTCCAGTGTTACATTATCTAGTGTGAGTGGCAAGAGGAAAGAGTATCTTTTACCTTTTAAGAATTCACAAGGAAATAATCTTGATTATGCTTAAAGATTTAGCCACAAGAATTATATCACTGTATTATTTATAGTGGTCAATAACTGGAAACAGTGTAATATACAATAGAGAACTGGTTAAGAAAATGTGTACCATAGTACAGTTTGAAGACCATGCAGATATTAAAAATAATACTGTTTAAAGTTGTATCTGTTCCATTTGTCAGGGAAGTGAGAAAAGCAAGTTATATAATATTTGTAGTATGTTCCCATTTCCCAATACAAGTACATGTATGTATAGGAAAAAAGATTAGCAGGATATATACTAAGTTGATAACATTCACTGTCTCTTGTTGGTGGAATATTGAATGACTTCTTTTTGCTTGTCTTAAATTTTTAGATTTTCTGCAGTGAACATGTATCTGTAATAAATTAAGGGAAAAAAGTTATTCTTTTTAAAAAGAACATAGTACTTGTTCTGAGAGACTTTAAATGTACTTGCCAGATACAATACAGACTTCCTAGTGGCCTGTTAAAAGTTTCAGGTCTGTTAAGAAAATGTCCTCCAAAGATCTTGTAGAGTTTCACTATGACTTTTAAAAGACCAGCAAAATTCTGGTCACTGTGGCTACATGCTTTAAAAACAAAATATTTTCTGACATTTCATTATATCAGGAGAGAGATCATAGGGTTGGTAATGGAATAGCAGAAGTTGATATTATTTAATGGTGTTATTTGAAGAAAGACTAAAGTTAAAATTAATGCTTAGCCTGGAAAGGAAAGTTGACCAATAAAATAAAAGGAAATACTGTTTTATGAGTGAACATAAAAATATGTAAATAGTTACTAGTATATAGGTTATGGTAAAAATCGAGTCCAGGACTTCCCTGGGGGTCCAGTGGTTAAGAACCCTCCTGCCAGTGCAGGGGACACAGGTTCCATCCCTGGTCCAGAAAGATTCCGTGTGCAGCTAAAGCCCATCTGCCACAACTACCGAGCCTGGGCACTCTAGAGCCTGTGCACTGCAACAAGAGAAGCCACTGCAAGGAGAAGCCCATGTACTTCAATGGGGAGTAGACCTGCTCACTCACTGCAGCTTGAGAAAGCCCACGTGCAGCAACAAAGACCCAGTGCAGCCAAAATGAATGAATGAATGAATTAAAAATTTAAAAAAAAATAAACAACAGTTTATACTTGAAAATTTACAGTGGGAAGTTAGGGAGCCAGTTGCAGTATTGAGATTGCTTAAACTAAAATTCTGAAAAGTTTTACGTAAATAATTATTGACTAGAATAGGGTTGTCTAAGTGATAATTTCAGGACAGAATATTGGCTTTAAGTAGCCATAATTTTAACTGTCTGTAATAGTAGCTCTGCACCTTTGTCTAGATGTGATGTCTTTCTCTTTGAACAGCTTTATTGAGATATAATTCTTATATCATCCAACTCATCCTCTTAAAATATATAATCCAGTGTTTTTTAACTATATTCAGATGGTTATGCAGCTATCATCATAGTCTGATTTTAGGATGTACTCATCACCCCCAAAAGAAACCTCATACCCATTAGCTTTTCTCATCTGCTTTCTCTGCCCTCACAAGCAACCAGTAAGTTTTTTCTATATATGTTAGTTTGCCTTCATATAAATAGTATCATACAATTCATGGTCTTTGTGACAGGCTCTTTCACTTCACATGTGTTCCAGGTTTATACCTATTTTAGTAATATTACATTGTTCTGATGTGTACTGTGTTTTATCTACCCCTCAGTTGACTGTACGGTTGGATTGTTTTCACTTTTTGGCTACTATGGCTAATGCTGCTGTGAACATTCATATATAAGTTTTCATGTGGTTATGTATTTTCATTTCTCTAGAGGTATATATGTATAAGTAAAATTGGTAGGTCATATGGTAAGTTCTATGTTTAACTCTTCAAAGAACCGCCAGACTTCTCCAAATTGGCTATACTATTTTATGTTCCCAGCAGCAGTGAATGCAGATATGGTCTCTAGATGTCATCTCTGTCTTTTCTTTAACTTTATTAGATAAAGAACATTTTTCCTATATATGATTTTTATCCTGTCTAACTTCATTTCAAGACTGTCACCTTTCTTTATGACTTCTAAGAGTATGAAATGAAACTTTTTTATTTCTTTATTTAGGCTTGTCGTCTGACACCAAGCCTATGGTAAGAAATTGTTTTTTTTCCCTGTTAACCTTAACTCTATGCAGTTAATTTTAAGTTAGGGATTTCTTCCTTCTCTCCAGATAGAGGAAACAGATGATACAAATTTGGTGACTGTTTTTAGTACAATGTTTTATGTCCTGAATAGAATGAATTGTTTGAGGTACTGAGAGGTCAGGAAAATTATTGCATCTTCAGAGTCATAAACATCTTCCTTCCTACCACTCCTCTTAGGAGAAAATGAATAGATTTTGTTAGCTAGAGGATAATCCATGTACTTTTATAGTGCTAGAGTTTTAGACCTTATTCAGTGGCTTTTGGATAATGTCTAACTCTTAATTACCACTGGAGAATCTGTGGAAGCAACTTAAGAGTTTTGTCTGTAGATAGTGGTCATTTTCAACACTGCCTGTTAAATATCAGAGAGTAAAGACTGGGATAGTATGTCTTCTGGACTATTATGACTTGTCAGCATGCTTAGAAAATGCAAACAGATGCTTTGAAATATGTTTCACTTTATGTAATCTTGCTCTTAGAGTTATAGTTCGGTAATTAAAGTGAAGGTGAAGTGTTTTAGTAGTAATAGTAGTTATTAGCAGTGGTAGTAGTAATGGAAATGTCCCAGATAATCCTTATATCATCTTATATATCAAGGCTTCCAAGAAAAAGAAAGAAAATTGAGTTGGGTGCTGGAAGTGCATTTGTCTCTGAAGAATGGAGAGCTTCAGTGATAGTTTCTGTTTGCTAGGAGATTGAGTTAAGAATTACCTGCAAAGGCTTGGTATAGAAATTAACAATTCTGAACTGTGAATAATGACTTGTTTAGAGGTGATGATTTAGACATTTGTTTGCTTTTTCAAGCAGTGTTTGGCCTACTTTGATCTTAAAGCCTCCTTAGGCTTTTGCCACCTTTGATGAATGAAGGAGGCAGGGCTAAGTCTCTCACTGCATTCCAGGAGAGGTCTTTTAATAATTAGTGGCATGAAGGAGTGCTGCTTAGTTTCCTAGTTTGGCATATAGGGTATCTTTGATGTTGTATAGGCTTATTTGAACTCTTAGCTTTGGATCATAGTTTGTACCTCTGTATTTTCTGTTTTGATTTTTTTTAATATGTTTTTTCCCCTATGTTTTTGAAGGTTAACCTGGATAAGCTAAAAGAAAGAGCTCAAAGGTTTGGTTTGAATGTCTCTTCAATCTCCAGAAAGGTAAGGTACTATTTCTGCAACATTAGAGCAGCTTGGGGCTGCATAGTTTGGAAGTGACTGTCCTAAGAATAGAACTGGCTACTCAGCACTTCATTTAATGCAGTCCTTTGACTATCACCTCCTCTCACTATTGATTACATTATATAAATTGTTTCACAGAGTTAATTGTTTTTTTTCTACAGATTGTTTGCATAACTTCCACACTGGCTGCCAGAACAAGGCCTATATTTTTCTGAGTTAAGATGTTGGGTTCAGTGATGTTACATCTGCTTTAACTTCTGATATAGGTATATTGGAAATTAAATAATCAGGGAAAGACAGTCTTGTCATTAGGCAAAGATAACTGAAAATAAAATTTGGAGGTTCTATAGAAAAACACTGAGAAAGTTTCTTTATTCTTTCTACCCTTCTGCTAACTGACACTGTTTAGTTTAAGCAAGATGACTTTGTTGACACCATGCTCTGTGGAGTGATCAGTTGTACAGGACACTGTTGTGTTTGGAGTTTTGCTAGGCACATTAGAGAAAATGCTAAAGCAAGTAGTCTCTTAATCTTTGTTCTGTGAAGATGAGAGCATGTTTCTTGGTTGTTGAGGTGATAGTTGGATTAAGGGAAGATTATTTTAAATCAGAAAAAACCATCATAAAAAAAAAATTTTCCACTCAAGTATGGAAACATTTAGCTCTCTAGAAATCCATTGGAAAAAACTGATCTGATAGTAGTTAAACTTTTGCTTAGAAAAAAAGCTGAGCGTATAAAAGTTGTGTCCCTGTGGGACTCATAACCTTGAACAAAGCTGTGCTTCATCTTCCTTCCCTTTGGGTTACATTTTTTTATGTTTACCAGAAATGCAACATCATGTCTTTTTGCCCAACTTGATGCTGAGACCATAGGTATTCAGTAGGAGTATATGGTGGTTTATGTGGACTGAAATAAGAGACTTGAGAGGGAGGCAGAATATATAATTCTTAAACCATATACAGCTTAATTGGAAAGAGTTATTGTGAACCAAAAGTCATTTGTGTTTTGTTAGATAGTCAGGGGGAAGGGTGCCTTGTGTCTGTGGCCCTGATTTTCATCTTGTCTCCTTCTTTTGTATATGAGGCCTAGGTATCTGAGAATCTCAGTAATAACTGCACTGCTGTAGGGAGTTGCATTAGTTTGTGTGTTGGAAGGTACCCAGTGAACTGAGATGGTATCATGATACTGAAAAATGAAGCAGCTCTGTATAATAGGTGGATTAGTTTATTATAGGGTAACTTACTTACAGGGTAAGATCAGGTAGCAGATAGGATAAGGTAGCATTTTGCTATCTGAAAGTATTGGCAGCTGTACTCTACACTGTGGAGGGGCCAATGGGGCATTTTTTGTATTTATAGTTAACCCAGGGTTTGAGGGTACATGCTTGGAAACAGGAAGTATATTTCCAAGTTGAGGTTATAAATTGGTAACTAGTCTAAGGGATGCCAAAAATACATCATTGAAGGCCTTTATTGTTTCAGAAATTTTGAGCAAATTACTGAACTTCTTTGGTCCTCATCTATAAAACTAGGAGTAGTACCTAACACCATGTTGTAGAGAATAAATAATTGTAATAAATAATTGCAATTCCCCTAACATAGGGACACTTTGACCCTCAATATAAACTTTAGTTTTCTTTCTTAGTTTTCAGTTCAAGTTTTATCACTTTGAGCCAGTTAACTTCTGTGTTTCAGTTGATCATCGATAAGATTTTAGTTCCCATTTTAAATTCTAAGGAGTTAAAATGAGATAGTGATAGTTGAGAGAACTCTTTATGAGCTCTGTTCTAACATTCATTGTCACACTTTTGTTCTAGAGTTCAGTTCAGTTGCTCAGTCATGTCTGACTCTTTGCGACCCCATGAACCACAGCATGCCAGGCCTCCTTGTCCATCACCAACTCCCAGAGTCCACTCAAACCCATGTCCATCGAGTCGGTGATGCCATCCAGCCACCTCATCCTCTGTCGACCCCTTCTCCTCCTGCCCTCAATCCTTCCCAGCATCAGGGTCTTTTCCAATGAGTCAACTCTTCGCATGAGGTGGCCAAAGGATTGGAGTTTCAGCTTCAACATCAGTCCTTCCAATGAACACCTGGGACTGATCTCCTTTAGGATGGCCTGGTTGGATCTCCTTGCAGTCCAAGGGACTCTCAAGAGTCTCCAACACCACAGTTCAAAAGCATCAGTTCTTCGGCACTCAGCTTTCTTCGCAGTCCAACTCTCACATCCATACATGACTACTGGAAAAACCATAGCCTTGACGAGATGCACCTTTGTTGACAAAGTAATGTCTCTACTTTTAAATATGCTATCTAGGTTGGTCATAACTTTCCTTCCAAGGGGTAAGCGTCTTTTAATTTCATGGCTGCAGTCACCATCTGCAGTGATTTTGGAGCCCAAAAAAATAAAGTCTGCCACTGTTTCTTTCCACTGTTTCCCCATCTATTTGCCATGAAGTGATGAGACCAGATGCCACGATCTTAGTTTTCTGAATGTTGAGCTTTAAGCCAACTTTTGCACTCTCCTATTTCACTTTCATCAAGAGGCTTTTTAGTTCCTCTTCACTTTCTGCCATAAGGGTGTTGTCGTCTGCATATCTGAGGTGATTGCTATTTTTCCTGGCAATCTTGATTCCAGCTGTGCTTCTTCTAGCCCAGCATTTCTCATGATGTACTCTGCATATAAGTTAAATAAGCAGGGTGACAATATATAGCCTTGACGTACTCCTTTTCCTATTTGGAACCAGTCTGTTGCTCCATGTCCAGTTCTAACTGTTGCTTCCTGACCTGCATACAGGTTTCTCAAGAGACAGGTCAGGTGGTCTGGTATTCCCATCTCTTTCAGAATTTTCCACAGTTTATAGTGATCCACACAGTCAAAGGTTTTAGCATAGTTCAATAAAGCAGAAGTAGATATTTTTCTGTAACTCTCTTACTTTTTTGATGATCCAGCGGATGTTGGCAGTTTGATCTCTGGTTCCTCTGCCTTTTTTAAAACCAACCTACTGGAAGTTCTAGAGTAGTGCTTCCCAAATTCTGTGGTGAAAGCCTAGTTTTTAAAATTTTCGAATTCATTGTAGAGAGGCACTTTTCACGAAGTAAAAATGTCAAAGATAGGTTAAATTACTTTGGAAGTTTTTAAACGGTTTCTGAACTTACTGCAGGCTGGTAACAGTTTGGGGATCAAGCATTAGGAGGCAGACTACATTTTGAGTAGCACTGTACTAGAGTATATATGGTTTCTTCTGAGGACCACTTTTCTTGGAAGCTTGTGACTTTCTGAGATGTTCTCTTTGAGTGTAGATTCCACTTGCATTGATCATCCCGATTTTCTGAATTATCCTATTAGCAGTGGTTTCCTCTAATTTGCCTCAAACCGGTACAGTGCCTGAGAAAATGTCCTTGCTGTTTTTTGCTGAGCACCACTGTTCCATAGAACTTTCTGTGATGATGGAAATATTCTACACAGTGTTGTTCTATTGAATAGTCTGTTATCTAATACAGGCATACCTCAGAAATACTGTGAATGCAGTTCCAGACCACCACAGTACAGTGAATATTGCAATAAAATGAGTCACAAGTAGTGTACATACCTAAATTGAAAAGTACTTTATGCTTAAAAAAAGTGCTATTATGAAGGAAACATTATATGTGGTTTAACATTTATGTAGTGAAATATAAATCATATGCTGTGTGGACTTGTCGGTTCAGTTCAGTCGCTCAGTCATGTCCCGACTCTTTGCGACACAGTGGACTGCAGCAAACCAGGCCTCCCTGTCCATCACCAACTCCCGGAATTTACTCAGACTCATGTCCATTGAGTCGGTGATGCCATCCAGCCATCTCATCCTCTATGCCTCCTTCTTCTCTCACCTTCAGTCTTTATTGGGCACCTACCGACCTGGGGAGTTCATCTTTCAGTGTCCTTTCTTTTTGCCTTTTCGTACTGTTCCTGGAGTTCTCAAGGCAGGAATACTGAAGTGGTTTGCCATTCCCTTCTCCAGTGGACCACTTTTTGTCAGAACTCTCCACCATGACCCGTTTGTTGTGGATGGCCCTACACAGCATGGCTCATAGTTTCATTGAGTTAGACAAGACTGTGGTCCATGTGATTAGATTCGGTAGTTTTCTGTGATTGTGTGTGGAGTTGTAGACAAATGTATTTGCTAGGCAGTTTCTTAAAACAATGAGGTTTGCCACATTGATTGGCTGACTCTTGCTTTTGCAGGTTATTTCTCTGTACTGTGCAGTGCTGTTTAATATCTTTCTTACAGAATAAGTTCTTTCAGAATTGGAGTCAGTGCTTTCAAACCCAACTGCTGCTTTATCAGCTAAGATTATGTAACATTTTAAATCTTTTGTTGTCATTTCAGCAGTATTCACAGCATTTTCACCAGGAGTATATATTTCATCTCAAGAAATCGCTTTCTTTTTAAAAAACTATTCATTTTGGCTGTCCTGGGTCGTCATTGCAGCGTCTGGGCTCTTTGTTGCTGCTTGAGACCTTTTTCTAGTTGTGGTGTGCAGGCTTCTCATTGTGGTGGCTTCTTTTGTTGTAGAGCACCGGTTCTAGAGTGTGGGCTCAATAGTTGTGGCACACCTTACTTGCCCCAAAGTATGTAGGATCTTAGTTCTTGGACAGGGAATTGAAGCTGTGTCCCCTGCATTGGCACGAGGATTCTTAGCCACTGAATGAATCATCAGGAAAGTCCCAAGAAACTGCTTTCTTTGCTCATCCATAAGCAAATCCTCATCCATTCAGGTTTTACCGATTTTCTGCAATTCAGTCCCGTCTTCAGGCCCTGCTTCTAATTCTGGTTCTTTAGCTGTTTCCACCACATCTGCAGTTAACTTCCTCTGCTGAAGTCTTGAACTGCTCAAAGTCACCTGTGAGTGTTGGAATCAACTTTTTCCAGACTCCTGTTATGTTGATTTTTTTTGCCCCTTTCCATGAATCACAATGTTCTTGATGTCATCTAGAATGATGAATCCTTTCTAGAAGGTTTTTGGTTTGCTTTGCCCAGATTAAATTCACCAGCTGCATTAGCCTCCAGACAAGAGCGTCAGCCTGTCCTTTGAAACTCTGAAGCCGTTAACTGCTTCTCTCTAGCTGTGAAAGTCCTAGATGTCATCTTCTTCCAATATAAGGCTGTTTCATCTACATAGAAAATCTGCTTGATGTAGTCATCTTCATTAATTTTTATATATATATATATTTCTGGACAGTTTGCTGCAGCTTCTACGTCAGCATTTGCTGCTCCTTGTACTTGTATGTTATGGATGTGGCTCTTTCCTTAAAACTCAGGAACCAAACTCTCTAACTTCAGAATTCTTCAGCTTTCTTACCTGTCTCAACAGCCTTCATAGAATTGAAGAGTGTTGCCACTTTGCTCTGGATTAGGCTTTGATTTAAGGGATATTATGGCTTTTTGATCTTCTAGCCAGACCACTTAATTTTTTCTTTTTCACATTAGCAATAATGCTGTTTTGCTTTTTTATTCTAATGTTCATCGGAGTAGCACTTTTAATTTCCTTTGTAGTCACATCTTGGCTGTTTGGTACAAGTAGCCTAGATTTTGGTCTGTCTCAGCTTATGACATGCCTTTCTAACTTTTGATTTAAAGTGAGAGATGTACAATTCTTCCTTTCTCTTGAACACTTAGGCACCATTGTAGGACTATTAATTGGCCTAATTTCCATATTACTATTACTGTGTCTCGGTGTCTCGGGATATAGGGAGGCCCAGGAAGAGGGAGGGAGATGGGAATGGCCATGGCCTGTGGATGGAGCAGTCAGCGCACACATATTTATTAAGGTGACTGTCATATAGGCATGGTTTGTCGTGCCCCAAAACAGTTACAGTAGTAACGTCAATGATCTCTGATCATAGATTGCCATATAACAAATGTAATAACAATGACAGAACGGTTTGAAATGTTTGTAAGAATTACCACAATGTGACACAGACATGAAGTGAGTGAATGCTGTTGGAAAGATGGCTCCAGTAGACTTGATTAACACAGGGTTGCTGCAGACCTTCAGTTTGTGAAAAAGTACGCTATCTGTGAAGCACAATAAATCAAAGCATAATAAATCAAGATATGCCTCTATACTAATCAGTAGTCACATGTAGTTATTTATCATCTGAAATGTAGTTAATGTGACTAGGAACTGAATTTTTAATTGTTTTAAATCTAAATAGCTAGACTTGAGTGCGTTGGACGACTCAGGTCTAGCTTGTATCTCCCACGCAGCTTTCATACCTGGAAGTAGCATAGAAATCCTTTATCAGACCACTTATTGGACCACTGTTTCCATTACCCAGAATTTTTTAGTACTTGTAGAATATAAGCAGTTTCAAAGTGAATTTGTAGGAGGAGAGAAATTAGAGGAAATGAAATGAGATAAGAAGGGTTAAGTTAATTAATTTATTTGGCTGCACTAGGTCTTCATTGCTGCTTGACCTTTCTCTGGTTGTGGCGAGCAGGGGCTCCTCTCTAGCTGTGGTGCACAGACTTCTCATCTTGGGGTCTTCGGTAGTTGTGGCACTCAGGCTCTAGAGCACAGATGAGAGTAGTTGTGGTAAACTAGCAGAGATAGTAGTTATGGTGCATGGGCTTAATTGCCCCACGGCATGTGGAATTTTCCCAGACCAGGGATTGAACCTGTGTCCCCTGCGTTGGCAGGTAGATTCTTAACCACTGGACCACCAGGGAAGTCCAAGAAGAGGAAGTGTTGTTTTTTCAAGTAACTTTTTTTTTCCTTAGAAGTGTCCTGGATCCAGATCCTGAAATTGCAACCAGCTACGTTTTCTGTAACAGTTGTTTGGGTCAAAGTGTTGTGTTTAACAGTTCTCTATCACCAGAAATCATTTGCAACCTAGTATTTGGCCAGAAGTTAGTGATATGATTAAATTTGTATTTATGGAACAACCAGATTAGCCCAGTTAAGTCCACTTCATCCTGGGGTCCTAGGTTCCAGTATAGCCTCCTCCTTTGTAATTTGATCATCTGTCTTTTAAGTTTTACAGTTCTCTAGGCACAGATATGGTAAAAATAGTAGAGGTTAGTAGGTGGTGTAGAAATACCTCCTCTTCATCCTTGTTTCCTAAAAGGGGCAATGACAGACCCACCTCCTGTTATCTCATTGAGAGGAGTGAGCATAGTGTTTGTGACAGATTTTTTTTTTAACTGTCAATATGACCATCTCCAGCATATTATAAATTTGAGAGTGTTGAATACCTGCTATCCTTCCAAGGTTTCTGCTTGACAGCTCACATATTTCCGCTTTTAGGTCCACAAGTATACTGTATGCTTTCCAGGTGGCTCAGTGGTAAAGAATCTGAGATGCAGGAGACCTGAGTTCGATCCCTGGGTCAGGAAAATACCTTGGAGAAGGAAATGACAAGCCACTTCAGTGTTCTTGCCTGGGAAATCCCATGGATAGAGGAGCCTGGCAGGCAACAGTCCATGGGGTTGCAAAGAGTGGACATGACTTAGTGACTAAACAATAACAAGATACACATTCGTCAATACACAGAAACTTAAAGAAGTCTGGCTTCCCCCTCCAGTCATCTTCCCTCTTTCCCCCTGCTCAAGAAAGGCCTGTCCGTTCATGTTTCTAGCTCAGGTCTCAGTGAATAGAATCCTATTGGTTTAGGATAATGGAAAGTGACAGGGCAAAGAATGGCACTGGCATTTATAGACATTTTTTACACAAGAGGCTGTAAATTGTCCCTTCCAACTCTTTGGGCTATTTGAGGATGGCATGCCTTTTCTCCTATAAGCCTCATAGTGACTCTGGGCTGAGAAACCTCCTACCCCCTCAAACAAAACAAAACCCAGATAAATAACCTCTGCCTGGTTGGTTCTGATTGATCACCAGCTAAGTTTTCAGTCTTGTGCTTGACTGGTTGTGGTTTTTTTTCCTTTCAGTTAGTTTTCCAAGCCTCCTAAGAGAAGTAGTGTTTAGATCAATCCTCTTAGTGAAGGACTTGGCCTGACATATAAGAAATTCATCTCTAAAAGGAATGGATAAGGGAAATAGATGGGAAGCCAGCTCAGTTAATATATGATGGTCATAGGACATTAGTTTTGGTCAAAACTAAGTCTGGGCTTAGAAATGTGTTATTAACTGATGTAGCTGATTTGAATGGATTATATTTTTTGCTTGTTTTCAAACATTGACACGTTTGAAAAGTGAAAATTGATGCTTTAAGAAGTTGCAGAAAATCCAACTAGGTAAGTACTACAAAGAAACGAAAATATCTGGCCTAGACACTAAGCAGAAAACTGGAGTGTGGTTTATATTTTTCTCCCTTCCTGACAGTGTGAGGGGCATGTGTTATGGCTTCTTGATTCTTGATTAGTAGTAGTAAATATTGATGTTAGTACATCTTCCTTCCTTTTCTACTAAGATATTATTGAGTTTTCACTACTTGTGGTTCTTCATATAGGTAACTGTCCTAATGAGTTATCTTAAGGGACCTGTAAACCCTAAAGGCTACTTTTTCCATATTTGTGGGTTTTGCCGGTTTTCTTTATGTGAATATCCTGTGTTATACAGTTTTAGGGTATAAAAAGCTTGAAAACGAATATTCCTCTACTGACTGTCTTGTTGCTGAAGCTGGTAGCTGGAAGAGTCTTGGGTGGCTGCAATGATAAGTTTCATGAATCATTTGTATAATTCTTTATTTTTGCTCACTGTTGGTGGGGGTGAGCCACTTCAGAATGAGAGAGATATTGAACCTGCCTTGTATTTGAGGAACTTGTCACTGAGATGTGTTGAGATATCAGAGAGAACGTTGGGGAAAAAAAGAGTCAGTTCCAAGTACAAGAGGACACCAGTGTCTTGTAGCATACAGATTTCATTATGGCTTGTCTCCATTCACACTCTTCTGGAAGGCCTATTTGATTAGTCTATCACGATTCCCTTCCACCATCTGAAATAAATGAATGTCTGTTTCTCCCTTTCAGCAGTGGGTTTTGGTACAGAGGTTAGTCAGTTGGATATGGAGAGAAGGAAGTTCATACTATAGATTTAGAATTTTAGGGAATTCCCTGGTGGTCCAGTAGTTAGGAGTCTGCGCTTCCACTGTTGGGGGCCTAGGTTCAGTCCTTGGTCAGGGAACTAAAATCCCACAAGCTTCATGACATGGCCACAAAGAACAAAAAGAAGAATTTGGTCACCAGCCTTCTCAGATTTTATAACTGGGATTTGTTAGAGTTTAGGCATGTGTATACAAACCTTTTCCAAAGGAAGGACTTCCCTGGGGATTTAGTGGTTTAAGGCTCCATCCTTCCAGTGCAGGGGGCATGGTTCAATCCCTGTTTGAGGAGCTAAGTAAGATTCCGTGCCACACAGCATGCCCCCCGCTCCAAAAAAAAAAACAAACTACAAAGGAAGAACTGTGGGACCATGCATATGACATTGAAATTATAAGAGCCCTCAGAAACCATAGCTATGGTGAGGAGTTTAGTAGGATATTTTTTTTAAAGGAGTAAAAGATTAGACCCCAGGATAAGTTGGGAAAGTAGCATGCTGAGTAGGCTTGGATTCTTTCTATCCACATATGCTTAAGCAACAGTAATTGGGCCAAGTGCAAACTTAATCCTCTATTTCCTTTTCTCAGGGTGCCCCATGAGATCAAGAAAAATGCAGGTAGTAGGATTGTAGATAGGAAAAAAATGTCAGTATAGATCCTCTCAGTCATTGTATTTCATTGATAAAGGGCTTTGGGGGGAAATTTCCTTCCTCTCATCCTCCATTCTAGATTGTCATTTCCCCAAAAAATGCTTCTTCCACTTGAAAAATTACATTATTTTAACTTATGTTAATCAACAAGAAAAGATAAGAACAGGTTATATATTAGAAAGAGATGGCAATTGAGAGTGGCTATCAAGAGAAGATGAATTTCAGAATAGCTGAGACCAACCCCACATAGTCCTCAGCATTTCTGGGAGCTTTTAGGGCCCAGCCAAAATCTAACCAGTCCTTTAAATCCCCTTTGAATTCATAATAATTTAAAAATAAATATTTGTCTTTTTTTTTTTTTTTCTTCTGCCTCCTCCTTTAAGATAAAAACACATGCTACTTCTATACCCATCTGTTTCTATACCCCTCCATTGGAACAAACCTTGAGGGAGTGGTAAAGGAGCTGTTTAAAGAGGAAACAATAGGGAAAACTCTCTGACCTCAGTTTATCCCCTCATCTGGTTCTTCATTTGTCCCTGCTGAGGAACAGAACTTGTCTTTTGTCTGTAACACAAATACATCTTTACCTCCCTCCTTCCCACTTCCCCCCCCAACCCGCTCTTCTCACTCCCTTCTATTATGGTTCTAATCAATGATGTCATTATGTGTGCCATTCAACTGTTGTTGAACCACTTGGCTATAGGAATTTGGAAGAGCAAAGAGGCAGAATGGAATTTTTCTCTTGCCCAGGACTGTTGAAAATGTATTCTAATTTTAACTAGAGAAATAGGAGTCAAGTTTTTCTTTGCTCAACTTCTACCCTTCTACCCTTCTAACCTCAGACAGACACTTTTTGCCTGACTGTAGATGAGAAGAAAATGGTGGAGAAATGTTAGTAATATAAATTGAGTATTTTAGAGGAAAAACTTTAAAAATTGGGGGAAGCAAGATGAAATTTTTGGTGCTCTCTCAACATCTATGGCTGGTGTTTTGCTCTGTTCACTGCAAATTGAATTTTTTGAGAAGTTTCTAGTAGAGGGTTATACTTCCCTAAGTTACGTGGGAATCTTGTGCTATTTCACTTTATTTTTCTCTTATTTCATTCATTTGAACCCAAAGAACTAGAGGTATGAAAGTTTGTAGTAAGGAAAAACTCACTGTCTATTTCCTCTGCTTGATACCCCACCCCCACTAATGTCTTTGCATTCCTTCTTCTAACATGTCAGACTGATGACTGATAAAAAACAAGTTTTAATGCCTCTCTGTGGTCCCCCTTAGTCTTTGCCCCAGGAGTAAACATACTCTGGAAAAGGAGGGGAATACTACATTCTTTTGAGTCTGCTTTACTTTTAAAATACCTTCAGCTGTTTTTGCCAACCAAGTTCTTGAGGTGAGATCATTCTCTGACTGCCAGTTTTTAATTTTTATTTATTAAAAAAAATTTTTGGCTGTGCCTCACAGCACGTGTCATCTTAGTTCCCCAACCAGGGATCAAACTTGTGCCCCCTGAAGTGAAAGCACAGTTTTAACCACTGGACCACATGGGAAGTCGCTGAGTGCCAGTTTTTAAAAGATGCCACTCTTAGTACATAAGATTTTTAAAACCCATCTGTAAATCATATGTTGTATGTCTCGATTTTGGGGTGACCAGTAAGCTAGCCTGGCTGTCTTAAAGCAGAGTAATGGCTGTCCAGCCTCCCTATGCCTTCTCAGTCATTCAATCCTCACTGATTCTTTGTGACCACATGGACCGTAGCCCACCAGGCTTCTCTCCAAGGGATTTCCCAGGCAAGAATACTGGAGTGAGTTGCCATTTCCTTCTCCAGGGGATCTTCCCAACCGTGGGATTGAACCCGTCTCCTGCATTGGCAGGTGGATTCTTTATCATTGTGCCACCTGGGAAGCCATAGATACTCTCCCTAGCTCTGGGGAAATGTGAACTAACTGTCTGAATCCAAGTCTGCCAGTCTTTCCTTTCCTGTATGGAAGGAAAAAGTGTGGGGTGATGTTTGTTTGTTTGGAGGGGAGTTTGGTGTGTGTTTGTGTTACTAATTCTTGGGAGGATACGCAATTTTAGTGTTCAAAAAGTTCTTCATGATGTGAGAGCAATAGCATTATAGGAATGAATGGCAACCCACTCCAGTGTTCTTGCCTGGAGAATCCCAAGGACAGGGGAGGCTGATAGGCTGCCGGCTATGGGGTCACACAGAGTCAGACATGACTGAAGTAACTTAGCAGCAGCAGCAGAAACAGCAAGATGTGTTTTAATACTTGAGTAATACTGTTTGTTGGGTTGACGTTACTAAGAAGTGGTAACATTTTAAAGAATACAAATGGGTTTGATTCAAGTAAGGTTTGATAATTACATGATAGCTCATTTTCTTATGTATTCACCAAAGTAGTAAAGTTGCTTTTTTATGCCTGAAAGCTGAAGCGGGTCAAAGAAAATCCTATAGATTTTGGAGTTGGGGATGGGAATGAGATAGAGCATCGTCAGATCATGAGATGTTTTATAGGAGGATCCTTGGTAGTGATGTTTGCAAACTAGCAAAGACTCTGTTTTTAGTGAAACCTAAAGTCCCTTGTTAAGATTTAGAAGATGTTAACTTCTTTCCTCCCTTCCCTTTCCTTTACTACTCTTTTCTCATATTTTTTAAGATAATATTTTAACCCATTACCTTCTCATCCCCAGAGCAGATTGTTGGGACACATATAGAAATGTATTTTCAGAGTGTCCCACATTGGGATTTTATATATACATTGAATCTTTACCCTAGCAGTGGGACTTCCCTGGCGGGCCAGTGGCTAAAAAATCCCTAGCAGTAAAGATACCTTATTGAGAAGGAGATCATATTTGAAATGCTTGGTGTCTGGGTGTTGGAAAGTATTTATTGGGTGAGAAGTTTATTGAGGTGTAGAGTAGAGGAGGCAGTTTTAGAATTTTTACTATTCTGTTCATGCTTGGGTATGAAGTGTTTCAGGAGGAAGAACAACTAGAAATGAACAGATCTACAAGATGAGAGGTTTTATATGATGGATCTCTTTAGTGCTCTAAATGAACAAGCAAAACATACGAGCCTTAAGACAAGAGCATCTGTTCTGTCTGTTCTCTACTTCATTGAAACTTCCTCTGTATCAATTCTTTAGGGGAAAAAAAACCTTTGTGTGCTTGAACCTGTTTGCCTCTGTCTCTTCCCCACATGCCTGAGGTGTTCCCTGATCTTGTTTTGGCATGTTCTTCCTGTATGGAACTGCAGTGGTAAGAGTGTCTGCTCCTCTATTCAGTTCTAAGAGGACAGCATGACTTGTATCCCTTAGAGTCAGCTGTGATTCCTTTCATTTTCCCTTCACATTCCTGCAGCTGAGATAACCTGTTTGTAGGAAGCAAAAGCTCTTTTGAAAGGCCCCAGTACTTTGGGGGAAAATTTGGTTTTGTTGTTGGGGCTGGGGGTTGGGGAGTTTTTGTTTTGTTTTGTTGGTCTGTACTATCTCAAAGCTATTTGCAATTACTCCCAACTGTTGCTGCACGTAGAAGTTACCAGGGGTCTCTTACAGTTCCCTGGGGTCTCTTACAGTTCCCTGGGCTCTTCCTTTTGAGATTCAGATTTATTAGGTTGGGGTGAAGCCAGAAATCTGACTTTTAAATTATCTCAGGTGAAAAGAATCTGTTTTCCTCGTGTTCATTGTAAATTTCTGAATGCTCAGGTAACTGTTGTCCTTCATTCTCTGTCTTGGTTAAGACAGAATTCACTTCCCCTCAGAAGTTTTTCGCTTCCCTCTACTGACTTCTTGACATTTCTGCCAGGCTCTGCATCACTTATCCTTAAGAGCAACAGCTTCCTGGCTTTTAAGGGAGGGAGATTGGGATTTTAATAGAAATTTGGCTTCCAGGGGTCTCAAGTGTGAAGCCTTCATTTCCTCCACCTTCCTTGCTTTGTCCTACAATCAGCCAGGGCAGGACCGAGACGACCTCCTTGGGGGGGGGGCGGTTAGAGAAGAGTGGGGGTTGGGGGAGAAGTTTGATTTGGACAAGAGAAAAAGTGATGGGAGCTGGTGACTCAGGAGAGTATTTCGTTCTGAGCTGTACTGGGGCTTTAGATACTGTAAAGGTATGAGGAGATAAAGTTCCTAGTCGTCTCTAATTCTGGTGTAGCTTTACAGTTCTTGGCACCCTTCTGGTCCTAGAAAGTTGTTTCTGATCTTAACAGCTAAAAGATTGTTGAGAGTAAGTAAGATTGTAGTATTGGGAGATGTGTGTATGTGTGTGGCAGTATTGGGGTATCTCTTTACTCTGTGTGTGCTAAGATCATGGCGTACCCTCTGCTAGTCCAGTCCTTCACTTTTAGTCCTGCTTAGGCTCTGTGCATTGGTCTTTAGGACCACCTCAGCTTCTGTGGACTGCCTGGCATAAAGGCTCAGGAATAAACATGTTCAAATGAATCTCAGAAATGGGCAGGGAGGTGACAGCTGTGTGTTTAAGTATTGAAGTGTTTCTGAGAGAAAACCCATCAGTTGCTGTCATTCACTCTGAGAGTATGAAATTGGAAGCCCACTCACCCTGGAGTGTTTCATAACCTTTACCTCTGGGAAGTCAAGGCCATGTCATTATTAATCTACCATCGCCTGAAAGCCCCCAGTCTCTGCTTTTCATCCTGCCATCAGTCACATGGCAGTGAAAGTCAGGAAAGTCACCAAAAGGCTCCTGCTTTCCTTTTTGCCTTACTCTTACCTTACATTCCCTTGGAAAATCAAATTGGCCTGAGAACTGTTAACATCTTATTGTGGTAATTCATTTACAAAAAGAGGCAGTTATTTGGGTTTTTTGCAAACTGTGATCATCTTTGCTCACTATCAGCTTCCTTTCCATCACTCCAGGGAAAGGACTTCAGAGAAAATAACTGTTAAAGAGGGATTAAAAAATGTGGCATGGTTTAGGTCCTGATGGGAATATACATGAGACTCTTATGTTGAACAGTGTAGGATGTGAACAATAGTTCAGTCTTTAAAATAGCTATAGGAGAAGGGCCAGTTCCAACTCAGCAGTACCTCAACTTCCCTGAAATGCCCCTTTCTACTTGTAAGGATATATCTGACTGAATTTAGATGGGAATTTCTGCTTCTCATACACAGTGTAAGAAGGGATGATGTGAGTGAGCTGACCCAAAAAAATACCTGGCTTGGTTAATTATTTTGGTTGCCTGTCAGAATAGTAAGGATATCACTTATTTGAATTCAGTAAGTCCTCTTGCTTTGTGTTTTAGAATTTACTGAGTTTAGATCCCCTACATAAGCCTGGGTTATATTTGGGTCACTTGTTTTGTTTCTCCTAATTTCTCTCTATGATCCAGAGTGACATTGGTAATAAGATTGAAAAAGGTGAATGCTTTTAACACAGAGCCCATGGGGTGCTAAATTAAGTCAGAATGGACACTTTGGTAGAGCAAATAACCCTAACACAGTAAACTTGAAACGATATTCTTTCTTGGATTCAGGATAAAATTAGTAAGTTTTGAAAATATTCACTTGAATTTGAATCTTGAAGACACGGATTTTGTTTGGAAGATAGAGGTGAAACTCCATTTGGGTAGAGGTTTTATCTTTGGTACTTTCTGTCATAAGAAGAGGCAATCACTTTAGAAAGCATTTGTGATATTCATGCTGCCAGTTGTTGCAGCTGGTCCTCCAGTTGGGACTTAATTTCTGGCTACGGTGTATACATTGTGAAAACATTGATAGGAACTCTTAATTTAAAAATCCTAGGACTTCCCTGGTGGTCCAGTGGTTAAGAATCCACTTTCCAGCTTCAATTCCTGATCTGGAAAGATTCCGCACGCTGGGGGGCAACTAAGCCTGTGGGCCACAGCTACTGAGCCTGAGCTCTAGAGCCTGGGAACTGCAACTGCTGAAGCCTAGGGCCAGTGCTCCTCAACCAGGGAAGCCAGTGCTCCTCAACCAGGGAAGCCAGTGCTCCTCAACCAGGGAAGCCAGTGCTCCTCAACCAGGGAAGCCAGTGCGGTGAGAAGCCCACATACTGGAGCTAGAGAGTAGCACCTGCTCTCCACAACTAGAGAAAGCCTGCACACAGTAACAAAGACCTACTGCAGTCATAAGTAAATAAATAACTAATTTAAAAAAAATAATAAATTTCTAACTATAACCTTGTACTTCCTTCCCCTTTCTTTTTCCTTCTTGAGACATTGAGGTTTTTTGTTTTTTTAAAAAATAATAATCCCATTGTATTTAGAGAGGAATGAGTTCTTAAAGGACCAGTAGCAACCCTGTACTGGTTGCTACTTCTAACTGTGCTTCATTTTGTCTATTAAGTTGCAGCTCTGGATCTGGGTGTTTGATCTCCATCTCTCTCTCTCTTTTTTTGCCATGCAGCTTGTGGGATCTTAGTTCGTACCAGGGATTGAACCCCAGGCCTCGGCAGTGAAAGCACTCTGTCCTCATCACTGAGTGTTAGCCACTGGACCACCAGGGAAGTCCCCCTGATCACCATCTCTTGATCTCATATTTCTCTCTCACCTCAATACTTCTGGCCCCTCCTTTCTAAATAGAAATATTTTCAAAACCACTTGCCAGGGACAGGCCATACATTTTACTCCAAACTTGATAACAGTCAATACAAAGAGGAAAACAAAATTATACTATTTACAGTGATTACCAGGGCTTCCCTTGTGGCTCAGTGGTAAAGAATTCGCCTGCCAATGCAGGAGACAAGGGTTCGATCCCTGTGTTGGGAAGCTCCCCTGGAGAAGGAAATGGCAACCCACTCCAGTATTGCCTGGGAAATCCCATGGACACAGGAGCTTGGCGGACTACAGCCCACGGGATTGCGAAGAGTCAGATGCGATTTAGCAACTTAAACGACAGCAACAACAGGGTTCAAAATAAAAACTAACAAAATCACGAAAAGCGTAATTATCTTGGACCTGGGATTCAGAAAGAAAAATTCCCCATGGATCCTCTCAGTGCAGTAATATAATGAATAACAGCACACATCTTTATAGTCACTCAGTTATGAATTTATAACTCCTCTGAGGTTAAGGATCTTCTTCTTACTCATCTTTTATTCCCAATGTCAGAACATTGTCTGACCCAAAGTAGACTCTCAGTGGATATTTGAGTGACTAGTGGATGAATGGTTTAATTTTATCGTTTCAGTGTTAGTGACAATGTTGATAGAAACTGATGTGTAATTTAGGAAAACGGTTCCTCTAGGAGAGTACCTGAGAGTACCTGGAATTGGGTCTATAGTGTTAGAGGTCAAATCCTTGCTCAGTTCCCTTGGCCCTTACCTTATATAGATATCTGTTTTGGTAGTCATTAATTGTTAAGGATGATGAAATCAGTAAAGCCTGGTAGCATACATTTTCTTTTTTTAGGGTCCCAGGAAGAGAAGATGGTTAATAGTACCTGATGGAGTAGACTGGTATTGCTGAGTTCTGTTCTGCTACACTTAACCCTAAATCTGATCTTCTGTCCAAATATCATTTGCCTTGCAACTAACGGAAATTTTTTTTTTCATGTTGGTAGTGAGTCTGATTCTTAACAACTTTGTTTTTCTTATTATTTTTATTTATGTATTGTCTGCACTGGGTCTTTGTTGCCATGTGCCATCTTTCTCTAGTTGTGATAAATGGAGGCTACTTTTGTTGCAGTGCGAGGGTTTCACTTGCTGTGGAGCACAGGCTCTAGGTGTACCAGCTATAGTAGTTGCGGCACACGAGCTCAGTAGCTGCAGCACACAGGGCCTAGAGCTCGGGCTCAGTAGTTGTGGCACATGAGCTTAGTTGTCCTGTGGCATATGGGATCTTCTTGGACCAGGGGTGGACTGTGTCCCCTGCATTGGCAGGGGCACTCTTAACCACTGGACCATCTTTTGATAGCTTCTGATGACTTCACTTCTAGTGTGGAAGAAGGATGTTAGCTTCAGAATTCTGCTGATGGTCTTGAACTTTGTTTCAAGGACCAGAAGGAAGCAGTTGAGATAATGCCTAACATTTATTGAATATCTATATGAAAGTTCCTATGTACTAAGCATTGTCACAGATATAATTTGTACCTTGGGGTGATCTGGGATGTCTCAGTCTTTCATATCCGTTGTCCAAGGATTGTCCAAATATGAAAGAGAAACAGGAAGAAAAGTGAGTTTTGAAAAGTTGAAGATGTCTTCTAAAGAGTTCTGTTTGGAACTATCTTATTCCATGATGGAAAATGCAGTGATAGTGATTCATGAAAGCATTTGGCTTTATTGAATATATTTCATACATTGTGCCTTTTGCTTATGTGGGCTGTCTCCTCTTTCACACAGTTCTCTTGTTTTTTATCTCCAAGCTTTTGGAAAAAAAAAAACCACAAGGCTTTGGGAGATGTGAGTATTGACATCAGGCTTCTTTAAGTCTTGAATGAGAGAATGGGGAAGTGATGTGGATCAATCAATCCAATGCCTGTGTTTAGTCAGTGAGGACACGTTTGTCTTCTGACTTCAGATGCAAGTTGTGTTTTGAGAAGTTTTCATTTGATAGCAAATAAGGGTGCTTCAGATTCCAGTACTATTCAAAAGCATGCCTGGGGAGAAAAGGAATTTGTTAGTTGTTGAGGATTTGTGGGAGGGAACTAGGGGAGGGATGAAGAAGGGAAAGATTTGCAAATGCATATGACACTGAGCTAGAAGGGTCAGTGCTGTCTGCAGATGCACCCCATTTATGCACTTAAGCATGGCCTGGGGGAGCATTGGCCTGATGAATGCAGAGAGAGATGCATTTTGATCGAGGTAATTTCCCTCAGATGGGTCTCACCATCCCACGAATCAAAACCTGTCAGCAAGGAGCTAAAGATGGAGTGAAGTTTATTGTACATTTGTTTCCATGCGACACCGTCAGGCTAGAAGGGTCAAGTGAGACAGATCATTAGAACTGTGTTGATTTACTGGGCCTGTTGTGCACTTTCCCTGCAGGGCAAGGAGGAAAGAGGCTTTAGGAAGGGAGCTGAGGGGTACTGGGTACCGAGGGAAGAGCAGGCATGCACAAAGTAAATAAAACCCTCTCTGTGGATGAGGGGTGTGCAGACTGTTCACGGGGGATGGGAGGTGGGGGCATCTGTATTGTTTCCCCTACCCCCTCCCCTTAAAGCCCCTGGTAGATTGGGAGCAGATGCTCTGCCTGAATCTCCAGGAGAGGCACCAAAGGGAAAAAGGGATCTCAAGGGGAAATCCTCCCATAACTAGCCTTAGTGGCTAGAGAAATATATCCACTTGACCTCACCCACCCTTCTTTTCTCTTCCCTCATTCTTTCCTCACCTTTGAGCTCACAAAGAAACACAGGAAATTTAATTTAGAACTCAAACTCCTATTTTGGGGTATACCAAAGTAGAGAACCAGAGGAAAAAATGTGCCACATATTCCAAATGGACATAGGCTTTGTGAAGAGAATGGGCCTATGGTTTGTGCTGAGAGAATAGCTAGGTTTCGGCACTAATATCTCCCTTGTGATTTGAACTTGCTGAAGTATCCCCGTGAGTTGTGAAAATCAGTCATGTCTGACTCTTTGCAACCCCATGGACTATACAGTCCATGGAATTCTCCAGGCAAGAATACTGGAGTGGGTAGTGTTCCCTTCTGGGGGTTCTTCCCAAGCCAGGGATTAAACCCAGGTCTCCCGCATTGCAGGTGGATTCTTTACCAGCTGACCCATCAGGGAAGCCTGAAGTATCCCTAGCACTGCATTGATTGGAAAAAAGCCCGTGGTGGTAGTTCAACAAGATATGGTCTAGTCCTAACCTATCCCCCAAAAGGCTATGTACACTCCTTTTATTTCCCCTAAAGCTCTTGTGTTTGGCCTGGAGGCTTAATAAAGTGGTTTGCTCATCTGCAATGTTCTATAGAGATTTTCATTTTGAAATTTCCATTTATATCTCTTACTCACTTTTAGTGGTGGTAGACAAAATTAAGAAAAACTTCCTAGTGGCTCTGGTAAAGAAAAATATAGTGAGGCCTGTGTTCATTGGAACCCCTAATTCTTTTCATGCAGTTCAGCATATGGAATAGCCAGTTAGCCAAAATTAGAAACAAGTTGCTTTGAGAAAATGTTAGTGTGAGACTACTAATTGGAGTCCTTTCCCTAGATTCCTGGTTATGAAGTGGAGGCATATGGTTGGTAGAAAGGGGATGGGATCCTAGCATTGAGCTAAGGGTCCTAGTGATCCCTCTTTCCTTGGAAATTAAGTACTATTTCCATTTTGCTACTAGTCTTTGAAAGTAATGCTTATGTGAGATACCTGAGGTTTTGGTAAAGTTAAGAAGTAGGTTCTCGAGTGAAATGGCTTGGGTTCCATTTCTGGCTCTGCTGCTTAACTGTTTGTGAGACTTGGGCAAGTTAAATCTCTCCAAACCTCAGTTTTCTTACCTATAAAATGAGCTACTATGTATGTCATAGTACCTGTTATCTTTAAGGTTGTTAAAACAGCTAAATGAGATATTGCATGTAAAGAACTTCATATAGTATCTGGCACATAGTAAGCACCCGCACCCAAATAATAGTGGCTATAGTATAATCATGATTACTTTAATTTATGATTATTAAAGACACAAATACTTCTTTTTTCCTTTGAACTTGGCTCAGTGTTTTACAGTAGTTTAGATTACATTAATTATATGCCCACTGTGGATTTGCTGATGGTTATAATGAAAAAGGCAGACAAATTATGTAGGCAGTATTCTGTTCTACTAATACACTGTGATTAAGTGATGATAACTCATGTGTAGGATTCTTCAGTTCTTCAGTATACACCAACTTTTCTTAGCTTCTTTCTTCCTTGCTGGAAGGCAGGTGCAGCACAAGGGAGAAAATGAACGTTTCTCAAGCTGAAAGAACCAAAGTAAGACTGAGAAAGTACTCCTGACTACTGTGTTCAGAGAACTGGGCTAATTAGACAGATTGAACACAGAAAGTTGTATAGCTACCTTGCTTTTGACCAGGAGCAGGTTCCTTAGAGGAACAAAGACAGCTCCATTGTTGGGGTTGAGAGTAAAGGTATTTTAAAAGTTCTTGTGTTTCTGTAGCTCTCTTAGTTGCCTTTCCTTTTGACTCTGGTTTTTGGGACACCCAGAGACACACATTGCCTACGTACTGCAGGAATATGAACTTTTTTGGGCTTTTTTTTTTTTTTTAAGTCCAGCTCTGAAGCACCACGCATAAGCTCAAAGTTTGTTTCAGCACTTTTAATCTGACCTTTTATTGGTTACCTTTTGTAAATAAGGTCAAAGAAACTGTCCTGGCCCATCATGAGAATGTTATGTCTATGGAGTAGAGGGTCTCCTGGGATATCTGAGAGGATAGGATCTTTGTCTAGATATGTCAAGTTCTAGAATATGCTTTTAGGGATGAAGAAATACCCAGGAAGTCCACCTACTTTTAGATGTTTCTAATCTTAGGACTGGGCTTTTGATTACTGGTGACAGGTTATGGGAAGAAGGTGGAAAAGCAGAAAATAACTGTTAAAGTTGGATAAAGTGGCAGGGTTTAGATCCTGATGGAAATATAATATATATATGAGATTCTGACATTGAACAGGGCTGGCTGTGAATAGGAGCTTTAAAATGCTGTAGGAGAATTGTTTTAGTCGCTAAGTCGTGTCTGACTCTTCTGCGACCCCCTGGACTGTAGCCCGCCTGACTCTTCTGTCCATGGGATTTCCCAGGCAAGAAAACTGAAGTGGGTTGCCAAATTTAGTCATTCTAGGGACAGTATGCTATATGCTAGCTTGTTCAGTTTCCTATCTGTTTTTTCTGTTTGTGTGATCCTTAGTTCTTAACACAAGGTTGGCCAGCATATAAACGATAAATTATCATTTCACTGGTATTTATCTTGTGAATGGAGGCTAGCTTGTTTCAGCCCTTTTCTTTTTCCCTGAACAGTCGGAGGATGATGAAAAGCTGAAAAAGAGGAAGGAGCGATTTGGGATTGTCACAAGTTCAGCTGGAACAGGAACCACAGAGGATACAGAGGTAAAATACACCTGGAATGCTTCACAGGGCCTTTGAATGGAAAATGAAGACAAACAGAATAGAGAAACGTTTTATTTCCCTGCTACTTCTTAGGTGCCTAAATGACAAGATTTTTGGTTCTTTGCTTGATATCTGTTTTCTGGATAAAGTGACCCTACTGAATTCCTTCAGTATATTTTAGTAATTTACTTTTAGAGCCAGTTAACGTAGTAGGAAAGAGCATACGATTTTGAATCAGGTAAACTTGGTTAAGTGACTGTGCCGCTTAGTATTATAATGTATTACTTATAAGTTATAGTAATTTTTTGAATCTCAAGTTCATCATCTGAAAAGTGGAGATAACAAAACCTACCTCAAAGCAGTATTTTAATCATGAAGTGATTCTGCATAAAATGTTTGACAGTGTTTGTCATATTGTTAATTATCTATTAAGTAGCAATGTCTCTGATTATCTCCAAGCAGATTTCTTTCATCATCTAATGGTGCCATATCTAACCCAGACACAAATATCATTGTGCCTAACTTGCCTCTGAAATAGGACAGTTGGGCTCAAATGAGACTTTTTTTTTAAATTTGTTTTTGGTTGCATTGCACCGCATGTGGGATCTTAGTTCCTTCACCAGGGGTTGAACCCACACCTCCTGCGTTGGAAGCACAGTCTGTAACCACTGGACCACTGGGGAAATCTTCAAATGAGACTCCTTGTTATTATCATTTTCTTTACATATGGTTTCTGAAAATGAAAGAACAGCTTTTGTTTGTCAGGATGTATGCATCCATATACCAGCATTCTTTGGAGTAACATTCATCGAGACATTGGCAGACTGCTCAGGGCATTGACCGCAATAATGATTTGCTGGTTTGAGAGTATCTATAATAGAAACCAAGGGTCAGCAAAGGTGTACATGAACAGTTAAAATAATGATAGAAACTTCTTAGCTGGTGAAGAATTTTAAATGTTGCTTCTTCCATTTAATTCAAATTTATTTCTTTCCATCTGTCTCTTCAGATGACCTCTTTAAATCTGTTACCTCACACACTCAAAATCTTATGGACCCTATGAATAAATATCAGGGTCAATTTTGTAATAAACCCTGAAAATTTCAGAATCAGATCAGTTTACATTCTTCATTAAGAAAAAACTAAGAGTTTTCATTCTTTGTGTTGCTAATTCAAAATAAAGCATTACCTGTTGTAAGTAAATGTCTGCCTGCTTGCTGACTTGCCAGGATGAGCTAGAAGTAAATTTAGACTTGTTTTAATTCTGGTTAAAATTACCCCCTCTTTGAGACTTTCCTTTGTAGTTCAGTGGTTAAGAATCCGCCTGCCAGTTCAGGGGATATGGGTTTGATCCCTGGTCTGGGAAGATCCCAACCCATGTCACAGGGCAGCTAAGCTGATGCACCTCAACAACTGAAGCCCGCATGCCTAGAGCCCATGATCCACTACAAGAGAAGCCTCTACAGAGAAAAGCCAGAGCACTGCAACTCGAGAGTAGCCCCCACTCACTATAACTCGAGAAAGCGTCTGCATGCAGCAACAAACTCAGTGCCGCCTTAAATAAATTAATTTAAAAAAATTACTCCCTCTTTACCAAGGAAACTATTGTTAAACCAGGCATGCTCACTATGTTGGTACATTTGACCTCCAAGATAAGGCAGATGAGGATTTCATTGAGTAGAAAAGAATAATAGCTTTTATTGGGAGAGCTAGTGTTTGTAAGGGAGTAGTAACGTTTGAGGCTGATGGAGTTTGTATGAACCAGATGACTTTAATTTGATTCCAAAGAATTGTATCAGTAATCCAGGTGCAGTGGGCTGGGCTTGTATGCACTCAGCTTTTTTTTTTTTTGGCCATGTACCATACAGGATGTTGAATCTTAGTTCCCTGACTAGGGATTGAACCTGTGCCCTCTGCATTGGAAGCGTGGAACCTTAACCACTGGACCACCAGGGAAGGCCCACTCAACTCCCCACACACACACACACACCACCGCCCCACCCCATGGAAAGCAGAAAAATAATGTATTCCAAAAGATGGCAGAAATAAGAAATCCATCCTGAAAATACTCTAGTATAATATGTTAAATACATTGGCATAATTCTGGTGCGACAGATTTTCCCTCTGAACATGTTCTCCTACTGAGTGCCCCACTGGAGGCTTACTGTCGTACAACAGTTTTTAACCACTGCTGATTCTTATGTTGTGAGCAGACAGGAGCCATCTTCAAATCCCTAGATTCCAAGGAGAGAGTAATGTCATTTCTCAGAAGAACAGCACTTTCAGTCTTGGAAGAGGACATAAGCATTTTATAGAAGCAGTACGGTTTAGATTAAATAGGCACATCATTCATCAAAGTGTAAAAAAGATGACAGGAAAAAAATACCGCATTGTAAAATAAGATATTCAAATGCTGTGTGAACATTTAAGGCAGCTGATGGCCAAAGTGGGTGTGTTAAGGAAGGTAGCTTGGATGTGGAGGTGATTTTACATATAGAGGAGTTTTCTTCCTGACCTCAGTGACTGAGCACTGGCGAACAGGTCTTCTTCCTTGAGGCCAGTGATACTTGAGGTACCAGATGGTTTCATTTTTCAGCTGTGGTCTAAAGAGAGGGTTGAGTTGGGCCAGAATTGGAATCAGCCAAAAGAGATGGCAGCACACTGAACAGATCACCAACATAGTGATGGTAACTCCTCAGTTGGGACCTTTAAGGGTGGACCAGAACACCAGGAAGCCAACAAAACCCCAGAAGACACTTATCAAGATCAGCTTTTCTTTTTAATCTAAATTAAACCTTCTCTGTGAATGGAATTTTGGGGAAAGCCCCTTCTTTGTTGGGGACAGTGGTTAGAGTGAGAACTCGTACTATTTCATGAGTCACAGAAGAAAAATATCTTTCCTTTTCCTTCCTCTACCCATTTTGTGTCCTCTCTCCAACACTGCCTCCTTTAAGAGATCCATGTTGGGGCAGTCCCCATCCCACATTTATTCTGTTATCATTGAAGGTTTATATGTCTTTCTGTGGATTTGGAGGCCTAAGAATTAGTTGCTGATTGGGCCTAACTGCCTAGGAGGGCATCCCCTTCACCAATGATACAGTGTTGGTCAGCCTTTTGTCCTTTGAAATTTCCCATTTCCCCATTTACGGGAAGACTTTCCCCAGCCTGTTGAAGGATCCATTGTTTCCAGGCTAACTTGCTGTACAGCTGAGTGGCCCTCTCTCCTTTTGGAATCTGGGCTTTTCTAGCACTATTCTCTTCCTCTTCCCCTGCTACCCCCTTGCCACCAAACTGTCCTAAGTGGATAACTGGAGAGATTTAGACAGACTCTCTGGCTGCCAGCTTATGTGTGGCCTTCCCTCCTTCTTGGACCTTGTGATAGTCCATGTGAGTTTGGATTAAAGCAGCCAGGAACCTGAGCCACTGTTGTCTTGCAATCTAATTTTTTTCTTCTTGATTCTTTATAGGCAAAGAAGAGGAAAAGAGCAGAGCGCTTTGGAATTGCCTGATGAAAAGTTGTTGATGCTTTCTGTTCTCCAGTGGTTTCCATCTCTTTGACTTTTCACATAAATACCTAAATGCACAGTTATGTGCCTAGGTCCTGCCTTGCAATGAGGGAGCATGTACCCCAGGTACATCTGTGAACTCCAGCAGCAGTTTGACTTATTGCAGTTCCAACTTTAAGGTTTTTGTTGTTGTGTTGTTGTTTTTTAATTATTATTTTGCTTGTTAATAAAAAAAAATAGAAAAAAGAACAGTGTGTTTTCTCAGGTGCTCCTTTGAGTTCTTAGAGCCAGATTAGATCAGACAAGGAGTTATTCACCATATATTATAGAGAATTCGCAGTAATGCCTTTATCCTTTAGAAAAGAGAACGAGGAAAAGGATTGAGTATGTGCCTTTAAGCCTACTTATTTCCTTCTCTCATACTCACAGGCATCCTTTTACTTCTTTATTCTCCATGAAGAGGCCAGGTTTCACCCTGAATCTTGGCTTCAACAAGTTGAAATGACCCATTAGAATAAAATACAATACTTTAGGTTTTAGGAGGTGCAAAGTATATAAACACTAGGGCTAGAGATTGGTAGTCTATTACGGAATGGAGTGCAGAGTGCTTATTCTGGAGTCTGGAAGGGCCCTAATTTCAAGAGTAACTTAACTGGTTGCATTTGAAGCCAACATGTGGAATCCTGTTGGTTATGCAGTTCAGGAAAGCAGGTTGGCCGGGTACCCCTCAGAACTAGAAGAAAGTATGTAGGGATTCAGAGTATGACAGGATGTCAGAGTTGTTAAAAATTATTGCCTAGATTGTTGGGAACATAAGCTGTAGATTAGAGCCTTCTATTTTCTAATCAAGCCCTACGCTAGTTTAGTTTGTCTTCTGTTGCAGAAATATGCTTTTGCAGTTTTGGTGGCAGTTTTTCTTGGGTATTACTAAAATCCATTTTCCTTGCCAAGCCGCCTACTTAGGATTTGGCTCTCCCTAAGCAGGGCTTTTATTTGCGTTTGAATTTCATGTAGATCTGGGACCTGCTACTTACCCTTTGTGAACATGTTGGTATAGGGTTTCTCCTCTTAATCTTTAGTACTATACATCTGTATAAGGTTGGGCTTTGTTTGGGTTTTGGTAGTAAAACTTAAGAACATGGCACCTTACCTAAAGACTTTGGTTTCATGACCAGTCTCATGTTACTGTGGTGTAATTAATTCATTGTTCCTGTTTCTACTAACACCTCTGTCTGGTTTTGTAATTAATAGAAGAATACTGTTTGATCACCTTCCTTACAAGAACCTCTTTCCACAAAGTCTCTTTGGTTCCTGGAGGACAGGGACCTAAGTGTGGATGCTTTAGGGAAAATGGTGTCTTGGGGAACAGATGCAAAGACTGCCCATTTGTTGTGAATTTTGCCCCATTCTGAGACTTTGGAGAAATCCGCAAAAGGGAAGGTTGATTAAACTTCTTCCTCCTCTTCTCTCTTGGGCTCTACTGTCTGCTTCCTTTTTCTTTAGGCCCTAATCCTAGCTTTTCCTTTTTTACTCTCTGAAAATGGAACCAGAGGGAGAACTGGTTCAGTTTTGTATCTTTACAGAGATTATAGATTCAGTAAGGGTTTTCTACCCAAAATAAGAGGAAAAAGAATAGAGGCTCATAAAGAGGAATGGAGCACTAAGTCCTTCAGAAGTTTCCTTCACTTTGTCTCCTTATCCTCTGTGATGCTCCAGAAAGGTATTCAGACTCTTCACCTCCAACCCCTGTCCCCAGGATCCTCTTCCTGAAGCCTAATCGTTCTTCTCCATACCTAACTCACTTTCCCCATATTTTTGACCCAGCTGTGTGCGAAAGTTGCTCAGTAGTGTCTGACTCTTTGCAACTCCATGGACTATACAGTCCATGGAATTTTCCAGGCCAAAATACTGGAGTGGGTGGTCATTCCCTTTTCCAGGGAATCTTCTCAACCCAGGGATAAAACTCAGGTTTCCCGCATTGCAGGTGAATTCTTTATCAGCTGAGTCCAGGGAAGCCCAGAATTGCTCCTCAGGCTTGTGTGGGTTTTTTACTAGCCCTTTCCATCCTATTCCAGCAGCTGTTCTTATGTTGGTCAGAAATCTCTCACCTCCAAGCCTGATCACCAAATCCTCCTCTTTCTGTCTCACTGTAATCATTCCATATGTACTTTGTGAGCATGACTAGTTCAGGATTCCTATGTTTTTTACTAATTCAGTCCTAAAATAGTACGTTCTTTGAGAGGCAGAACAGGCATCCAGCCTTGCAGTTGTTTATCTGGGATGCAAGTACCCTTCCTTCCTATCCTCCAGTCTCTTTAGTGTAGCTAATCCGGGATCCAGATGTAGTTAGCTAACTCCGGGCTTCTTTTCCCTGTTTTGAAGCTGTGACATTCTCTGCATACCTGGAAGCTCTTAATGAGGGAGTCTATAAAAGATGCGGAGAGAGCCAGCTTCCTCTGCTGTAAATCTGCACCTTTTTATGGTTCTCTAGGATCATTCTGTTTTTCTCCACCATCACTATAAACTGCCCTTCCCCCCACCCCAAATCCTGGGAATTTACTTCTGAAGACACAAGGCCAGAAGCTTCTGCAGGGGTGAGGGCTATAAGGAAGGAAGATGCGAATAACAGCACTTCTTGGTGTTGAGTCCTGTTGCCATGTCTGACATGAGAAACAGTTCAGGTGGAAGGAAAGACCTAATATAAATAAGAATGTAAGAATATATTCTATAATAAATGTTTTTCCCTGTTCTCTTTCATGAGGACCCCCTGACAGTGTCACTCATCTCTGATTATTGGATTCTACCAAAATCTAATGTCTCCCTCTCTTGTAACATGTCAACACACTCTTCTTATATTTCCTTCCAAAGGGACTGAAAAATACCAAGTTTTTAAGAGTTTGGAGTTCCATTGAGCCTAAAGTACTCTAAGCTTTCTTTCTATTTCTTTTCCTTTCTCGGTTATCCCTGCCTTTAATTTTTTTTTCTCTCATATCACTATTAATGAAATATTGTATAGCAGCTACTTCGGTATAATTCATTGTTCTGCCACACTAGCTCAACTGGATCCAAGACCCTGGGCAAATTACTTAATCATTCTTGATTCTTTTCGAGTCTGTGCCAATAGCAACCTTATTGTGAAGGTTGCTGTGAGAACTGATACTGTCATATTTATGTAAGGAGCACAGTTTGCTTATCATATATTGTAATCATTCAATAATTATTAGCTCTTAATTTTACTTGGTGATTTATAGTAGAAGTACTTTCTTTTTCTGAATAAGTTACAGCTAGAGAGGGTAGGGGGCTGAGTGTACTAGTTTGACAGATTGTATGTGTATGCATACCACATATGCAAGTGCTTTGGGGTATTTTGAGAGTGAGAATAGGTAAGAGTTGTCCTAGTTGTTCCCTTACACCCAGCTCACTGACAGGAAAGCAGGCTTTGTGGCTGGGGCATTGACTTCTGGGCTTCTGCCCCACCATACACCAGAAGCTGTAAATGCCCCTGCCTGCTGATTTTTAGCTTGGGGCCCCTGATGTGGGCAGAGACAAAGTATAGGGTAGCTACTCATCCATTAGGTTGCAGATGTTTGAGGGTACACATCATCTTGTAACTTCTTGGTGTTCTCTCAAGGTGGGAAACAGTGAACCTTGGGTGGGGTGGGGGAATCTGTTTTTACCTGGGGCAAAAGGCAGGGGTAGGTGTGGATAAAGCAGTTCCTTAGGAGGATACAGTGTGTAGCACTTCAGTGCTCCCTCAGCTTGGTTGTTGGTCTGGGGTGGGGTCAGTCAGCTAACCGAACTGATGGGGTAGGGAAAGCACAGTGGCACATTGAACCCGTATTGTCCCCCATTCTGGATCAAGTTGATGTCACAGGACCTTTCCTACTTTAAGTTACAGGCAAGATTCTTTTACTACTCCCTCCCACCCCCACCAATTTGTATCCCCTGGGAAGTGTGCTCCAGGGACATGAGAGACATTTTTATAGTAGAATGAAAGTATTTAAGGTGCTTAACCATTCTTGGAACACCGTAAGTTCAAAGTTGGGTTGGTTTGTGGATTTTGTTGAAATTTTGTTGAGGAAACCTAGGGTCAGGGAACTGCAGGAAAATAGGATAGATATTCTCTGAATCATCTCAAGCGGACTTAGATCTTCTGCTCTGTGGAGGCTGGGAGAGGGTCTTATAATCTTTGGGATTGTTCAGGATCAAGCCTCCAGAGAAGAATTGGTCTAGGTTCCCTTTCTTTCCCATCTTCTGCCCAGCCTTCCTTGGCTGCAAGCCACAGCTCTCATCCCAAAGACCCCCATCTTCTTACTCCTTAAGCACAAAGTTTCATTCTTCAGATCCTCTGCTTCCTGGTCTCCGAGTTGTAAACATGGCGCTTGATTAGGGAGAAGAGCTAAACGCTGAATTCTAAACTCTTTGACTGCTTTTATTTTTCTTTTTTTAGGTTCAAGTGCTGGATTGTGTCATGTGACCATCCCAAAACTCAGAGCACCCTACGGCCATCTTTGCCCTCTGTCACATAACTTGAAAACTGCCTGATGGCCTTTTTGCAATGGTTCCCTCCAGGAAGCCTTGATCTCAGTGAAGAGGTCGTTTCCCGGCATTCCAGTGCCCCTGTCAGCCCCATACTCCTCAAACACCCTTAACAAACAAAGGCAAATACACACACGGTGTAACAAATACACAAAGTAAATAATAACACTAATTATGATCAGAGGGGCACTGGCCAGGTCCACACACATCATAAGGTGAGAGGGAGTACTGGTTCCCCACTAGTTTGCTGAGCTATGCCCCCAAGCCTCTTTACCCCATGCCTCTTTGGGGGTGAGGAAGACCAGGGGAATGAGACTTCAACTCATAGATTTATGTTCATAAGAGAACGACCTTCCCCCCCCAAAGGTCTTTATTTGGTGGCATTAAAGGGACATATTCTAAGTGTCCCCAAGTCTACTGCCCCAGCTCTCTAGAATTTGTAGAGGGAAGTCACCTGATGCCTATTGCCCAATCCCCACCCTGTGCCAAGATCAAGAGACATGGGCATTTGACCTTGGAGGAGGCATCTTCTGTTCTTCATGTCTGTTCCTTTCTTTCTACCAAGGAAATGTGACTGGTGGTGGTGGTCAGGTGTATCTTGTTCTCCAAGACTGGAGCAGAAGGAGTGATGAAGAACAGGGTCAGAGAGGAGAGACTGGGGTCAGTACTGCTGCTGTGTGGGAGGAGGCAAGTTGAAATGAGCCCTTGCCCATTCCTGTACCGAAACATGTCATTTCACTTTTTCACTATGGGAATGGGAATAAGATGTCAAAATTCACCACCATCACCTTTCCAAGGGTGGTTACATACCTTTTCCCCTTCCACCAGCTGGGCCAGGCAGGAAAGTCATGTTCTTGGGAAGAACAAGCCTTCCAGGTCAGCTTTCCAGCTCGGATTTTACTTGTGTTCCATATCGTTTGCATCAGAGCCATGACTGCTGGCTTTACTCTGCATTTTGCTGAAGGTTCTTTCCCCCTCCACTCCTGACATCCTCTAGGCTCCTGCCTGGAGCCAAGAGGTCTGGAGGTGAGGTATGGATAGGGTATGGATCAGAAGTTTCTCAGCTCCTTGGTGTCAGGCACTGTCCAGCTGGGAGGCAGAGGGGAACTTGTACTCTGAAGCCTATGACTCCTCTAAGCCTCACATCTCTTCACCACTACTCTGGTGCCCTGGTTATCTGTCCCACAGCGAGAGGTATTTTATGTCCATAAAGTGCCCGTGGTAAGTGCTCAGAATTCATCTCTTGGCTGTGGCGGGTGCTGCTATTTTCTCATTCCATCGAGGGGAAGAAACTGAGGCACAGTGAGTCCAGAGGAGGATGGGTCAGGATTGTGAAAGGAATGAATAGGCCCAGCTAATGACCTGGAGTGGCAACCAGTCCCTGCCTGCTTTCAAGCTTTCCAAAGCAGGAAGTCTCCATCCTTCCCAACCTCTGCTCTAACTGGCCTTGTCAGATGCTTTTCCCCACTGTACCATCCCCTCCCTGCTGCCAGGTACTGCTAGATACCAAAAATAAAAGATAAAAATAATTATAGACACTCTGCTTCCTTGTTCTACCTCCTTCCACCCTGAGCTTTGGGTTTGGGGAACTGAAAGGTTCCCCCTTCCAGAATCCCTTCCACCTCGGTCTGCTGGCTCTGCTCCCTAGCCCAGAGCAGTGATTTGGATTCATATGCCCTATATCCTTCAGTCTCCCTTCCCTACTCCTTTCTTGACCCCTCCTGACCCTTCACAGACCTGGGGACTCTGGGCTGTCTCTACTCTTCTTTTTATGGACCTGAAGATAGAGGCAGGGAGCAGAGGCATTCCGCAGGCTCTTTGGTCTCTCTCTTGGCTGGGGGGAATTTGGGCATAAGCAGACCACACCTCTGCCTAAGGAAGTCAGTACCTTGAGGGTAGACCTGAGGGTTAGTTCTGTGGCTCTCATACAGATCCTGGATGTTGAGCCCCTCCCTCCCACCCTCTCCCCACCCCCCCACCTCCTAAACCCTAACCTCTTACATTTCTGTGACTGCTGGAATTCAGTTCCACCCGTTTGGCTCAGGAAGTTTAAGTAGGGTGATTTGGGGTTGGAAACTTCCATGTCAACCCTCTTGCCCTCTACTCCCATTCTCAACCCTGGAAGCTTTAAACAAGTGCTTAAGTAGGCGAGTATTGAGGGAGAACAGGGTTTGGGGAATAAGGGACAAATGGGGCACAGTGGGCAGGGGCCCATCTATTTAAGTAAAGCCAAATACCAAAAAATGAAATACCAAAAAATGAAAAGTCATAATAAATAAATAAATAAAATTCCCAGATCCTCACTTTTTCCCCTGCCCTCACTTTCCTTCCCCCAGCCACTGCTGGAGGGAGAAAGAGAAGAAGCTAAGAATGGATTTTGATTTCCTCTCTTACTGAGAATGGTAGTCAGGCGACCTCCCCAGTCAGACCAAGCCCCTCACCTTGCCAGTGGAAGAAAGGAGGCTTGGTGTGGGGCTTTCTCTTAGTACTCCACTTCTGTCTCTTTCTCATGGTTATCTCTGCCTAGTCTCTGTCTCTCCTGCATCTCTATCTCTTTGCCTTCTCACTGCTGCTCTTTTTGTTCCTCTGTCTCTATCCCTCTGCTCTACCTCTGTCTCTACGTCTCTCTGTCTTCTTGCCAAACCTTCTCACCTCAAACATTCCCCACCTGACCATGCCCCTCCTCTCCCCCCTTTCCCCCAAACCCCTCACCCCTCAATCCCCCCCTGCCTCCCTCGGTTGTATTGCACACCGTGTGGGCAGGGAACAAGGTGTGATGTTACATCTGAAGAGGTGGAGGGAGCTCTAGGGCCTGGGGAGCAGGGGGTCAGGGTTGGGGGGGGGGGTCTAGGGGCAGGGTCTGTTGGGGAGGCATCCGCTGTCCCCCACCTTAGGAGCAGCCACAGCGATCCACCACCATGCCAGGGATCTTGCCGTAGATAATCTGCTGCTTGTCATTGAAGTAGAGCATGTTGATTGGGGACATCTTGGTGGGTGTGCAGCAGGGCCCAGCAGAGCCTCTTGGGTTAGCCTGTTGCACCAAGTGGGTGTGCGGATACTTTTGCATAAACATGTACTCGCACTGGCCGGAGCAGTAGTTGGCCTTGTAGCGTTTAGGAGCGATGATCCAGTCCCAGCCAAAAGCCTCAAAGTCCACAGTGAGGGGGTAGCGGCAACAGCGGGACTCACTTGAATGTTCATCGCAGTCCAGGCCCAGGTTCCGCCGGGACCGTTTTGTGTTCTCTAATACTCGAAGCTCCATAAAAGGATGCTGGGGGTGAGGGAGAGGAGAAAGAGATGTAATAGAGCCTTGAGGAGCTCTTACTCCCTGTTTCTTCTCACCTGCCCCTCAGCAGGGGCAAGAGAACAGAGACCAGTGATTTCTCAGCTTCTCCAGTGCTCCCCTCCCCAGCCCCTGTTTTCTACCCACTTTTCTTGCCAGCCAGCCATGTCTCCCTAAACTCACCTTCCCTAATTCTCTCCTGGCAACCTGACCCTCTTCAGCCCCTTGGCCCAAGGTCTCAACAAGAACCCATCTTTGTTGTCCTGTGAATCTATTAACTCATACCTTTACCCCAAATAACAATTTTCACCTGTTGGCCTGCCTTGGATCTCTGAAAACTGGTAGCACCCCATTACCACCATCACCACCACCACCTAACTCCGCTAGAGTCAGCTCCGGGCCTAGAAAAATCATGCTGGTCCCTAACCCCCTTTACATTCCTGGTCTACCATTTCCAACACCCCACCTCCTCAGGGCCAGGTTATACATATCTGCCAATATCTCAGGCTCCCTGCTCACCAGCCCCTCAGCTCCCGGCCCCAGGGAGGTGACAGCCAGGTCTGTGCCACTAGGATCGAAGGCGTTGATCTCGATGCCCCAGTTGCTCTGTGGCTGGCGGAACCAGCTGTGTAGTACTTGCTTGAAGTCGATGCTTTGCCAGTGGCCGGAGCGTGAGTGCAGGTCAATTTTGAGCGAGCGGATACGGATGTGACGCCGGCCTCCGCCCCCTCCCCCTGCAGTCCCTTCCCCAGTTAGTGGTTTCAGTCGCAAGATCTGCAAGTAGACTGTGGCTGGGCGGGGCACAGGCCGGAGATACACCCACAGCTGAGCCTTCAGTACCTTTGTGAACATCACCTTGGGGCTGAAGTGGAAATGGCAGCAAAGAGGGCTGCCATCTGTCTGCACCGCAGGGTCGGCTGATAAGAGAGAAGGGGGCACAGTATCAGCAAAGAGTGTTTGTGGAGGAGGTCAGCAGCCCTGGGGGCATTGACACCTCAGACTCCTCAGTCTGTGTTTTCCAGTTCTTTACCCTTCTCTCCTGCCTGTTTTCACTGTCGCGCCACTGGTACCTAGAACAGCAACCCCGCTCTCCTTGTAAGATAATGGCTCTATCAGGCCTTACTAGTCTGCACCCCTTCCTTAAATGTTTGTCTTAATGCCTAGGTTCCTTTCTACCAGGTAAGCTGCAAAAGTAGCTATTGGGGGATTCTTCACCTGCAGTCTTCCCTTCCTCCAACTTTCCCCAACTTTTTCTGAACCTTTGATGCTCCCCATAAAAGCCAAACTTCATACCATACCTGCTGTCCTCAGGTCACCTTGCCCCATTTCTGCTCTGTTTTGTCTGGTGGCCAGGTGTAGCCTGGCACAGGCCCGCCCACCTCCCAAAACAGATGGCTTCAGGGAATGGATAACCCAGGGTCCAGGTAGGGAGCAAGGACTAAATTTATTCCATGAAGTAAACCAGAATTCAAATCTAGGCTTCTTGCATCATTCCCACTAGAAATAACACACCCAGAAGAATGGAACTACTAAGCACTCCCAATGTATCTGGGCTTCCCAGGTGGTGCTCCACCTGCCAATGCAGGAGACATAAGAGACCAGGGCTTGATTGCTGGGCTGAGAAGATACTCTGGAGAAGGAAGTGGCAACCCACTGCAGTATTCTTGCCTGGGAAATCCATGGACAAAGGAGCCTGGCAATCCTGTCTGTGGGGTTGCAGAGTTGGACGTGCGCACGCACACAGGCACCTGACTGCTCAGTCCTGAAAAGTTCCCTCAGGACTGCTTCCTCCTCCTTACCATGAATGCCTCCACTTTCAAGAAAGGGGAGAACTACCTCTGTGTATTTTTTCTCCTACTTTCCCAAAACATCAGAAATAAAGTTCAACAAATCAGATCAACTGTAATGTCTTCTCTCCTCTGAGCTTCCTTTGGATTCTCAGTCCAGTGCCAATAAGTCTGTAAAGAATCATTAACATCCCAGCTTTACATTTTGGCCAATTTCCCCTTGTTTTGGATCATAATCCTACCATTCTTGAGTTTAAAGGATGATTCTCAATATCTGCTTCTGTTTCTATTTCAGTTCCTCCTCTCAGTTCCCCTTTCTAATCCCAGTTGGGAATGCCCTAAATCATGTTTCTGTTGGTTATGAATATCCATTATCACTCTTAATAGCCTGAGGAAGAACTAGGAATGAACTTCCAGAGCCATAAAAGGATGATCAGGAAGTCTAAGCCCTTATGTATCATGCCCAGGTCTGCATAATCATGGAGAATTTATCATTTGTTGCTTCATAATCATTCTCCCATTCCTCACCCTGAGATACTAGGAGGATACTCCAAGTGAAATGGGGAGAAAAGTGTTCCTGATCTTCAGGTGTTCAGGAACCAAGACACAAAGTTCCTTTGCAGCTTTCTTTCCCTAAGTTCTCCAATCTTCCAGAGCACTGGTGGTCCAGTTATCCTCCTGCTGAAGTTTCAGTGATGGGGTGGTGGGGTAGAGTTTGGGGAGTGGAGTTTCAAGGATGAGGAGAGTCCCTGGGGCAGGGTAGCTGCTGGTGAGATGGACAGTGACAAGCAACAATCCAGATAGCATACGATGCCTTATTTCAGTATAGAGATGGTTTTATTTTCCTGCCTGCCTTCACCACTAAGGACTAATCTCCATGAGGGCAGACACTGTGTTGATATTGCTTCTGTATTGCTTACCACTGTAGCTTCATTGCCTCCCACAGTACCCAGGCCATGCTCAGTAACTACATGCTGAATGAACTCCCTAAGCTCCCCATCTTAAATTACACAGGCAAGTGCTTGAAAGTTCTTCCTGGTATAAACCCTATTCTTTGGCTACAATTGAAGTGGGTTTATAATCACTGCCTGACTCATTAACCAATATGTGACCTTATTCACCAAGCTTCTCATTGTTACGGATAATAATCCTTGCTTCATAGGAGTGCTGAGCATTGAATAAAGAATGTAAAAATAGTAGTAGTTTCTCAGTTGGTTTATTGTTAGTTTTGTAAACTCTAAACATGTATCCCTACCTAAACATGACCCGAGGCTTAGTGATGGGGGACTAGATTCCAGGGCCCCATCCTTCTAAGGCTTTGGTTCCTTCAGGCAGAATCCCCCATCCTCACCCCTGGGAATCATCATACTCTTCTCTCCCAGTGGATATGAGGATAGTTGGTACCACAAGGGGACAGAATGGAGACATTCGGAGAAAGAAAAGGGAAAGGAGAAGGGAGAGACTGGAGAGGGTGAGGGAGATAAGAATAGAGAAGAGACTCTTAGAGATGAAGACAGACATCTAGAAGAGATAAAAGTGGAGGACAGAAGCAGAGGGGGAATATCATGGTAGGGGGAGAAATATGTTTGGGAGCTGGAGAACACTGGGAGAGGAGGAGGGATGCTAAAGGAGTTGAATGGGGGTTAGGAAGCTCAAAGGAGGTAGGCAGCTAAGACTAGTGGGGTAAGGAGAAAGGATAAAAGAATACAGGGGGAGGAACAAAGAAACAGGTAGAGTCACAGAGGGAACTAGGGGCTTGAGAGAGTCCCCAGTGCACACACAGCCCAGCTCCCAAGGGGAGGGGAAGGAGCCACATCTGTGTTGGATTGATCGGGTTGGTGGCAGGCAGCAGGTCAGGTTTAGTAGGCGGCTCTGGTCTGGAGAGAGGTCACTGCACTATTTTCAGCAAAAGCCCAACCCCCTCCCTGTTCACCACCTCCTCCTCTTCCCACACCCCCCACTCCCAAACACCAAACACACTTTCCTTATCCAGGCTGGAAAGCCTAGGGGCAGGAGGTTCTCGACTGAGAGGGCAGGGGCCTCTGGGTGTAGGGAGGAGAGAGAGAAACTGAGGGGCTGGGCTTGGCTCCCTGAAGGGCAAGGGGGCTGGGTTCCCAGGATGGAGGCAGGGGTGGGAGAGCCCGAGAGGGTGGAGGGAACTAGGGCAGGCAGTGCAGCCTAGGAGAGGTGGGGGCTGGGGTCCAGGGTAGAGAGCTGGGGGAGGGGTGGGAGGGGGAGGGGAGCGGAGGCCGTCTCTGCTGACAAACACCTCCCCCGATTAGCAGAGCACAAGTCTCTTATTAAAGCGGGTCCCTGGGGATTAGACTATAAAAGTCTCTTTTTCCTTTTCCCCTCTCTCCCTCCCCGCCCCTGGCTCCCCCTCCCTCTCTTAAGAGCTCAGCTTGTCTCTTAAAGGGGACGTACAATACCTGGCTGGAGACCCAGTTCCCTAGTTAGCCAAGTCCTGGGGTGGCAGGAGGGTAGAAGCCGAGGTGGAACCCCACCTGCTGGTGTCCTTACCCCCTTCTGCCCACCCGCTGAGTCTAACCTGCATTTCCTAAACTGTGCTTGCAGCATCTGTTCACTTCCTGCATCTCAACGACCAGAACGATCTCTGGGCTCCGGCCTATAGGTTAAGAGATGCTAGGGACAGGATGAGCAAGGGAAAGTCCACAGCTCCATCTCTCACACTGGAAATCCTCACACACCCGCACCGCATAGATAAGTATCTCTATCCTCAATACCCTTCATCTTCTTCCAGCAAACTCTTCTTCAGAATTCCTTGACCACTCTGTTTCTAACTTGATTTCTAACCCCCATCTCTGCTCTCAGTCAGTCTGACCATCACTTGTATAAAAGCAGAACCTTAAAAACAGAAGGGAGACTGAGGAACCCAAGACCAGATCCTAGACCTTCCCACCCCCCACCCCAGGATAGTTTCCTAGTCCTTTGAGTGTGCTTTTCTTTACAGCCCTGACCAAGTACTGTGGAGTTAGGGTCACAGAAAAACTGGTGGCAGCATCAGGCACTCAGCCTCCCAGAGGCACACCTGGGTTCCTGTGCCTCTCCCTTGGGAGTGGGCCACTAGGACTCCCCTCAGCCCTCAGCTTTTTATGACCCATTTGCCAATAAACCAGTCTCCCCCTCTTCTGTTCAGAGCCATAAAACCAAACAGTTGGTGGGGCGGGGGGGTGGGGTGGGTGGGGGGTGGGGGGGCGACTTTGCCAAACCACAAGGGAATGAGGGGATCTGGTTCCCTGGAGTTGCTGGGGGTGGGGTTGAGGGGGGAACACCTCAGTGCGGGGAGGGGGAAAGGGCGTCATTTGACCTTAGGGAGAGCTGGGGGTTTGCGGGGGTGGGGGTGGGGGGCAATGTTGGCCTGGATTTTCCAGGCCATAAAATTTCAAAGCAGCGCAAGTCTATTAACATGTTCATCTTACGTTTGGCCAGGGACTAGGATGCCTGGGTTCCCCCTCCCTCCTACCAATTTTTTCCCCCTCCCTCAGTCTTCCTCTCGCTCCTCAAGCCTGGTTGCAGCTGGCGGGGGGGGGGGGGGGGGGGGTGAATATGAGATACAACATTAAGGTCTGAGTTGCCAAATGGATGCCCTTAGCCCCAGCGCCATGGAGTTGAGTTCTCTGAGCTCTGATAGTACCAAGAAGGCACGGCTTGCCCGGCCTCTAAGGAGAACCGGTGTCAGAAGGGCTCCCGGTGGAATTGGTGCCGGCTGGGTGCCTGCTGAGCCCTGGCTGAGATACAGGGCTCGGGATCTCGTTCCTGGGAGGCGGAAAGAAGCCCTAGGTTTTCGGCAGCCCGAGGGGCGCGTTGCAAAGCCCAACAAGGTGTACAGGGTGGTGAGTCGGTGCCAGGTCCATTGAGAGGCGGAGAGCACGGCAGCCTGGCTGGGACTGCGCGGGTCCCGGAGCCTCCCGATTCTGTTCTCCAGCCTCTCCACCAGGACCCTTCAGGATGAGTTGCTGCCCCTTCCCCTCCGCTGTAGAATCCCCACAACACGGGTGGGAAGCGGCATCTCGCAACCCTTTCTGTTTCCCCCTCACCTCCGGGAGCGGGGCGGGCACACAATTCCGCAGCCCATCTCCACAACTCGGAAAACTTGTGGAGCAGCCCCCGCCCCCCAATCCATCAAGTTTTCGCAGAAAAGGCTTTCCGGCCGGAGCAACCCGAAGCGCCCCGCTTCGGAGCCGGAGGCGCTCACTTTCTCGGAGCCGGAGCGGGAGCCAGCACCCCACCGCTCCTACCCCGCCGCCCACTTACTCTCCTGGGCCATGCTAATGACAGTCTCGGTGGTGGCGTGGTACTCGTCCTCCTCCAGGAAGTCCTCGGGCTGCAGCGCGTCGCCCTGGAAGTCGTGCAGGTCCAGAATCTGCTGCAGCGGCGGCGCTTTGGGCAGCAGCTGCTTCACCACCTCGCGGCTGATGTTGGGCGCCTCCTTGAGCCGCAGTTTGCTCAAGATCTGCGACTTGATGCTCTCCAGGCGCAGCTCGCGGCTGTGCTGCCGCCACACGCACACGGGGCAGCCGTCGGGCTCGGGCGCCACGGACGGGGCCGGCCGGCTCGAGCGCTCCCCCCCGGCCCCCGCCGCCGCCGCCGCCGCCGCCGCCGCCGCCGCCGCGGGGCCCTCGGCCGCCTCCCCCCGGGGCCGCAGCTCCAGGGCGAGGAGCAGGAAGCCCAGCAGCAGCGGGGCCGCGAGCACCATGCTGGAGGGGAGGGGAGGGAGGACTGGGGGGCGGGGACGCCGGAGTCCCGCGGGGAGGGGGCGGAGGGAGGAGGGAGGGAGGAGGAGGGGGTCCGGGCGGCGCGGGGATTGGGGGCTGCCCGGCCGAGGGGGGGCCGGGGGGGCCGGGGGCGGCGGGCGCGCGGGCGGGGCGGGCGGGCGGCCGGGGCGGGAGGCTGGGGGGGCCCGAGCCCGGGCCAGGCCCTTTATAGCCCCGGCCCCCGTGTCGTCAGCGGCCGCGATTGGCTGCGGAGCCAACAAAAGAGGCAGCGCTGTCATCCGAGGCGAGAGAGGGAGCCGGAGAGAGCCGAGGAAAAGAGAGGGAGGGAGCGTGGACTCAGAGAGAGGCAGAGACAGAGATCCTAGGATGAGGAAGAGGAAGAGGGAGAGAAAGTCAGAGTCAGAGACCAAGGGGATCCTGAGAGATAAAGGGGGGAAGTAGACACCGATCAGGGGCACAGATGTAGAAAGAGCAGGAGGAAGAGATGAGAGAGACAAAGGCAGGGGTAAGCGGGGGAGGAGACACTGGGAGGAGAGACTTAACTAGAGAGACAGAGATAGAGAAGGAAAGTGACAGGCAGAACAAGTGGAGGGCTTCGAGTGAGGGAAGTCAGAGAAGACAGGGGAGAGATAGACCCGGGAGGATAGGGGGCATGGCTAGTCAGGGGGCAGATACGGTATACACCACGGGAATTCCGGGGTGCACAGACGTGGGAGCAGGGCCAGAAGGCCGGGAATGAGAGAGGGAATGAAATCTGGAGGAGGAATGCAGGGGCAGAGACTGGGAGATACCAAGGGAGCCCCAACGTGGAGGCAGACACAGAGGATCAGGGGAAAGCAGAGATGGGAAGACAGACAGGCCAGCAATGAGAGTCAGCGTTGGTGGGAGCCCTGAGAGTTCAGGGGGAGGAGGTGGAGAATTTGAGCCCAGAGGAGCCCCAGCTATGGGAAGGACCTGGAGAGAAGCTTCAGGCTTCAGGCTGTTCTCCTCTGGGATCAAGAGATGGGAGAACTGGACATGGAGGTTAGCAAGGGAGGCTAGGAGGAAAAGAGACTAGGGCCAACCTGAGAAGGTGGACAGGTGGTGGGAAGTCCTGAGACCAGAGGAAGACTTGGAGCCAGGAAGAATGTGAATGTGAAATTGAGGCTTGATTCAGGGATAAAGAAGTCAGTAGGCTGGAAAAGGCAGGAACTGGGGACCACTGGGGGATGAGTGAGAGGAAGCAGGGCCAGAGACCACTGTGCTTGCAGAGCAATCTGGATCTCTGGATTCCCAGGTGTAGTTTTGGATCTGGCAGGGCTCAGAAATCTGAGAAGGAGCTTGTAGTTGTAGGGGCGAGGATGAGAGAGAGATCTGGCTTCAGAGGCCTCAGTTGGAGAAAGTGAAGTCCCCAGGGGAGAAACCCAGATGTAGGACCAGCCATAGTCTTCAGGTGTAATCCTGGGTACAACCAGCGGGCAGAGTAGAAGAGTGCCAAGCTACTACAGTGCTCCTGAAGTACTTAACTTTTTCTGGTTTTGGATACCTCTTCCCAGACCCTCTGCTTCTCCAGGATGATTTATTGAGTCTAAAGCCCTAGAAGCTGGGTCCTCCTCACTAGGGAGGATGCCCACATCCTTTCTCTCTGCCTTGCTTCTCTCTTAACTAAACAAATTGTTTCTCTGTGTGCTCTCCCACTTGTTGTATGTTTCCAATAATAAACTTTGTACCAAAAAAAAAAAAATTAATGAAGCCCTAGAGGTCAATAGACAACGAATAGACTGAAAACATTTGGTGGGGATCAGATCAGTTCTGGCTTCCTGGCACACATAATGTTTATTTAACAAGTGGGTGAACATTATTGGGCTTTTGAGGCAGAACAGAAGGACATTGGTTTCCTCTCTGGACTAGATGGAGCCTTGGGTATAAGGACAGAGTTGGGCTTGGGAACTGGAGTGGAACGAGGCAGGAGGTAACTGGGGGCCCAGGTATAAAGAAAGGAGTTTGGGTAGGGATGAGGAGGGCCAAGGTAGGGAGCTTTGAAGAGATGATCTGTTCTGTGGAGAACAGGAACTAAGACTGCAGCAGAGTGGAAAACAAACAAAACAAAAACCTTAAGACAGCTGGTTCCTTCCAAGACATGAGCATCTCAACCTTTCATCATTTCTTCCTCTAGAAAATAGGATCGCCTTGCCTGCCCTCACTGGTTGTGAGGATGACACAGCAGTCAATCAGTAAGGGCTTTCATAGGCTCCTTCTTCACCGTTCTTTGCTCTATTTTCTGATTTTCCAGAGCGGTGATTACCTTCACCCCATACTTTAGCCTATCCTGTTCTCCAAAATGTTTTTCTGATGTAATTTCCTCAGCAAAATTCAAAACTCCTTGAGAGCAGAGGTGGTGTCACCTCTCTTCCTCAGAGGAAGTGGCCCAGTTTTTACTTCCCTACAGAACATGTAGCTAGTGGCAGGTCTAGGAGATGCAAAGAAAAACAAGACTTACTCCTGGGTTTCCCTGGTGGTTCAGTGGTTATTAATCCACCTACCAATGCAAGGGACATGAGTTCGATCCCTGGTCCAGGAAGATCCCATGCTCTGCTGAGCAACTAAGCCCTTGCGCCGCAACTACTGAGCCTCATGCTCTGGAGTCTGTGCTAGGTAACAAGAGAAGCAACTGCAATGAGAAGCTCAGCTCTTGCACCACAACTAGAGAGCAGCCTCACCCTGCTCTCTGTGACTTGAGAAAGCCTAGTACAGTGCAGCAACAAAGACCCAGTGCAGCCGAAAAAAAGAACAACAACAACAACAACAAAAAACCAACCAAACAACAACAATAGAAAAACTTAGCCCTCTTTTTTAAGGGAGCATATAGAGTAGATAGGACACCAGGTAAACAATCTTGGCCAAAACTCCAGACCAGATGCCTCTTTGATATTGCCATCTAGAAACACCCTCAATCATAGATGAAATATAGTAAACAAAGAACATCTCTCTCCTGAATTGTGTCCCCATTCTGCTATTTCATCTTAGTGAATGACAATCATCTAGGTCAGAAACCTGGATGTAGCCTTTGCCCTCTATCTCTTGATCACCTCCCCAGTATCTTGGCACAAGTGTTTCCTCTTCTTGGAACAACTCCCCCTCCTACCTCCATTCCCTCCCTCCTTCCCTTCAATTTACTCTTTCTTCAGGTCTCAGTATAGATGAGATTCTGGATATGTCTTTCAGGAGTCCATTCCTGACTCCCAAGTGTACAGTAGATGCTTCTCTTAGCTATATCTGCGTCCTGTGTGTCGTGGGGCTTACTCACATAGCTTCTAGACTCAAACTGAGACTGCCTGGGTTTAAGATGCAGCTCTCCCACTTTTCTGGCTGTGTGAACTTGACTCTCTGCCTCAGATTCCTTATCTGTAAGGTGAAGATGACAATACTGGACCTATTTTATAAGGTTATGAAGATTAACTGCCTGACACCCAGTTCTAAATGAGATAATTAGTCATTACCATCACCCAACTTATCAGTCTCACACTGTGAGATCCAATAAAGCCAGAACTTTTTTCAAAGAATTCTTCACTGATTTTGACTAAAGAATGAAAGAATCTTGCTCGCTGGCTCTGGTCAGAGTCCCGTTAGGGAAAGAAAACTGTATATGTACGGCCAGAAGGAGTTATGGGTATCTGCCAAATACTAGAGAGCAAGAGTTGGGAACTTGTGACACAGAAAGGATTCTGCTTCCTGGCTTCCTCCCGCGGATTCCAGGACTGCATTTAATCCAATGAGTGGGCAAGCCTGCCATCTGGTGGTAGAATCTGGAACTTCTGCTTCTTGGAAGTGGGACTAAAACGGACCTTTTTTTCTTCCTCCATACTTAGCGTATTTTTCACTTTAAGATTTCTAGTCTGAGAAGTTCTATATCATAATGTATTAAGGCTTTCTCCTCTCTCCACCCTCTCTTATATCTTGCCTCTTTCCTTGAGTTCCCTCAAGCTTGGGAATGTTGGGTTGGGTTCCCTTGGGTTGCAGGGAACCCCCGGGAGTTCTCTTTCAGGAACTTCAGATTTCCGGCTGTTCTAGACCCAGTCCCAAGGAGGGAACGCTATTGGCTTAACGGCAAAGGAGTTAGGAAAGATGTGGACATTTACCTCTTTCCTCACCACAACACTAGCTAACCAGGGGTTGTGGCCCCGCCCACTGCCCTGATCTCCTAGGCAACTGTTTTCCGGCCAGGGTGCCCCTCCCCCGCTGTCACCCAGGCAACCTTCAGTCCCACCTCCCTTAAGGTCCTGACTGGTTCATAGCAAACGTGGGTTGGAGCCCCCCGGGAGGCACTGAGCTTTGAAGGTTGTGAGCTGCCGGGAGAGAAGCAGAGATGAGGTTTCAGGAGCTGCTGGAGGAAAGAGGTGCTTGTGTAGCCTTGGGTAGCGGGGGCCTTTGTTACATCCTCAGGAAAAGGAGCTGTAAATCCTGGGAGCCAGGTCAGCAGGGCTCTAGGCCAGAGGCACCTGGCCCACTCCCAGAGGCGGGGTGGGGGAGAGGTGGAAGCGGGTGGGGGGACGAGGGGGAAGCTACTCTGAGGGTAAAGGGGCACTGCTACCGTGCAGGCCACCCCACACCCAGACTGCTTTGTCCGTCAGAACTGGGTTCAGTGGGCAGTAACTCATGACCCCTGACCCCCCCTTCTTGCTTCTTCCTCCTAAAGGCCCTAATTCTAGGGTCAGTGGACTCATTCCCTGGCCCTGCAGGTCTTTCCGAGGAGGGGGAGGGCTGGGCCATAGAGAAGCAGCTGGGGAGGGGGATTCCCTAGTGGGGAGAGACTTTCCCCTCCTGGCCTTCCCGTCAGGAGCCTCTGGGGATGTGGTGTGAGGAGGCCATTCTGGACTGGGGAGTCTGCTGGTGGAATGGATCCTCCCAGGTCCCTGCCCACATACCCTGAAGCCCTTGGAGAGAAGCTCAACGTGTAATTACCATCCTCTCCCTCACCGCATTCTAAACTATCATTATCCTCCCTGGATCTCCCCACAGCTTTGTTAACCTCTTTGACCCCGAGGCACTCTGAGAGAAGTAGGAGATTGGGAGGAGGGACCCAAAGTTCACTTTTGGAGGGTTGGGGGTGGAGGTGGTGGGATACAAGTGGGGATCCCTGAGGATCACTTGGAGTCACATCTTCCTCCAGTGTCCCTGCCCCTCTCTGCTCCCCACTACCTCTCAGGGCAGGCCGAGCCCTCCCAGTCCTGGGGTGTACCCTCTTTCCACTTTCACTCTTGGTCTCTCTGGGCCTGCCCACCTCTTCCTGTCTTTCTTTCCTATTTCTGCTTTGCCAGGCCCAAGTGGTGGGGTCCTGCTGGAGGCACCACTATTCCAGTTGCAGGCCCGAGAAAAGGGTGTGAGCACAAAGTCTGCTTCTCTGGGGACTAAGCCCTAGTGGATGAGCTGACCCAGCCCCAAGGAACAGAAATTCGAGCTAACCAGCCAGCCCACATTGCTTCTTTCTCCTTTCTCCCAGATTCTGATCTGCTCCCTCTCAGAAGAAACCATAGTTGTGTCAACTCTCAGGTGTAGATTTCTGCCCCCTGGCCAGGTCCTGGAGCCAGAACCACACATCAGGGAGCTCCTGCCCCAGGAGGTGCATGAAGAGGCCTTAGGCTGGAGCTGCCCAACCTGCCCAGTCACCGGTCAGGCATCTGATTGACCCTGCTGGTAACAGTGACACGGGCTGGGAGGAGGTTGGGACAGGAGTCAGGCAAGGGAGAATGAGGGACCGGAGGTCAGGCTCTGGGGGCCCCAGGAGTAGGGAAAGGAACAGATAAAAAGAGAGCAGAGTGCTGAGGATCCAGCCTGGCAGTGGAGGCTGGGGTAGGGTGAAGCTGGGACTGGAACCCTGGGCCAAGGCCAAGGTGAGTAGGAGGTATCAAAGGAGATTGGCTTGTCCTTCCCAACCCTTTCCTCGGCCATCTAAAGTGGGGTGGCATCCAGGTATTACTCAAAGCAAAATCATTTGAACCCCCATGAGTCTAAAAACAGGATATGATCAAGAGTTATCATTCTTTTTTAAAAAAGTTTGTATTTTGTATTGAGGTATAGCCAATTAACAATGTTATGACAGTTTCAGGTGAACAGTGAAGGGACTCAGCCATACAAATACTTGTATCCGTTCTCCCCTAAACTCCCCTCCCACCCAGGCTGCCACACATTGAGCAGTTTCATGTTCTATACAGTAGGTCCTTGTTGGCTATACATTTTAAATATAGCAGTGTGTATATGTCCATCTCAAGCTCCCTAACTATCCCTTCCTCTCATCCTCCTCCCCCTCCCCCCGGCAACTGTGAGCTCATTCTTGAAGTCTGTTTCTGTTTTGTAATTTCATTTAAGACTTACCATTTTTAAGGTATATTGTCATCCTGCTCATTTAACTTACATGCAGAGTATATCATGTTAAATGCCAGGCTGAATGAATCACAAACTGGGATCAAGATTGCCAGGAGAAATGTCAACAGTCTCAGATATGCAGATGATACCACTCTAATGGCAGAAAGTGAAGAGGAACTAAATAGCTTCTTGATGAGGGTGAAAGAAGAGAGTGAAAAAGCTGGCTTAAAACTAAACATTCAAAAAATGAAGATCATGGCATCCAGTGCCCTCACTTTGTGGCACACAGGAGAAAAAGTGGAAGCAGTAATACATTTTATTTTCTTGGGCTCCAAAATCACTGTGGATGGTTACTGCTGCCATGAAATTTAAAGACGCTTGCTCCTAGAAAGAAAAGCTATGACAAACTTGGACACCATATTTAAAAAGCAGAAACATCACTTTGTAGACAAAGATCCATATAGTCAAAGCTATGGTTTTTCTAGTAGTCATGTATGGATTTGAGAGTTGGACCATAAAGAAGACTGAGCACCAAAGAATTGATGCTTTTGAGTTGTGGTGCTGGAGAAGACTCTTGAGAGTTCCTTGGGCTGCAAGGAGATTAAACCAATCAGTCTTAAAGACAATCAACCCTTGTTGAAGGACTGATGCTGAAGCTGGGAGATAGTGGAAGACAGAGGAGTCTGGCGTGCATGGGGTCACAAACAGTTGGACACGATTTAGAGACTGAACAATGACAACAATACTTAAGGTGACAGAACTATCCATTTTATTCTCCTCTAATGCTCACACCTGTCCTGTGCTGTGAGGAAGGGAGTGGTCTTCCTCCTGCCTAAGTGGGAGAAAGCTTCGGTTCAGGGAGGGCTAGAGTTTAGCCAAAGTCACCTACTCATGTGGGGCCGAGCCTGTCTCTCACTAAGGCTTCTGACCTCAGGGTGTTGCTTGCTGGTGGCAAACGTGGTGCACGCGGCACCAGAGTTGGTGTGTCAAGACCCTGGTTCTCACTGCAGATTGTACTTGAGTCCATGGCTTCATCTCTCTGAGCCTTCCTTTCCTCGTGGTGAGGAGGTGAGCTGACTTTGGCAATGATGTTCACCTGGGTGCCATAGTGCAGTGAGCTAGTCTTGCCCGGAGTTGGGGTTGGTCCTACAGTGACTGGAGTCTCCTCTTTGTGCCCCCAGACTCGGGCAATCAGAACATCTCCAGCCTTGCCCTTGTTTTGATCTAACCCTAAGATCTGAGAGCTGCTCTAAAGCACCCCTGCCTCCCTTCTTTCCAAAGCTAGGGCTTCTGGATTGAAATCTCAGGTCCCCAGTTCAGACCCGACCTCTGGACCTGAAGTCCCTACATCACCCTTCCTGTCCTCCCAGTGAAGAGGGCGTCCTTTTTCTTTCTCTCTCCCATCCATGTCTCCTCCTGCTTCCTTCTCCCCACCCTGAACTTCATCCTTCCTCTCTGCCCTCTCCCCCAACTTCTCCCTTGTCTTCCACCTTCTCTATTTGCTCCTGTATCTCCACACTCCTCTCCCACCCTCCTCAGTTCTCCCCTTCTCTTCCCTCCTCCCCTTCCTTATACCTCCTGGCTCCTTGCCCATGTTCCCCTAACCCCATGGGCCTCCACAAGAGGAGTTCCTAGTTCACTGGGGCCTTCCTTTCCCACCAGAGCACCTGGGAGAGGGTCGGTAAGAATGGGGGCAGAGAGCTGAGGACCCAGCCTGGCAGCTTTACCTCTGGTCCGGCCCCTCCTAGTGGGGCTCAGGTCGGGGGCCTGCTGAGTGGAGGGGAGAAGAGGTCTGTTGCAGGTCTGGGCTGTCGGAGGCCCTGGGCACTGGCTGCAAGCTGCTGTGCATTGCACTGGGTCTGAGCAATGCCTACGTGCTCTCAGATGGCACCACCCTTACTTGGGACACCTGTGGCCCCCATGCCCTGCTGCTGGCTCTGATTGGGAGAGCTAGAGAGCACCTTGGTTCTGCTATGTGGGGAGGGGGAGGGGAGAAGCCCACCCCAGCTCACCCACCACCAACTAGTGCCAGGCACCCAAGGGACAGAAGCCTGAGCTAATCAAGTGTATGTATATGTGTATGTGCTCAGTCGCTTAGTCATCTCCTGCTCTTTGTGGCCTCTTGGACTGTAGCCTGTTAGGCTCCTCTGCCCATGGAATTTTCCCAGCAAGAATCCTGGAGTGGGTTGCCATTTCCTCCTGCAGGGGATTTTCCCGACCTGTGTCTCTTGCGTCTCCTGCACTGGTAGGCAGGTTCTTTACCCTGGGAAGTCTAGCTAGTCTGGTGACATTTCTGGACACTAGCCCTTGGAGTTGGTGCTGGAGGCCCTGAAGGACGTGATGTGAAGGGCCAGGTCTGAGGTCAGCTGCCTCCCCACTCAGAGGTACCCAGGGCTCTATGCCAACTTTCTTGGCTATCGGGATAGGCCATTCTTTTTAAAAAATTAGTGTCAGTGACATAGAGAACAGACTGGTGGTTGCCACGGGGGAGAGGGTTAGGGGAGGGATGGAGTGGGAGGTTGGGGTTAGCAGATGTAAGCTTTTTTACCCCCACTTTTTATTTATTGTTTTGGCTGTGTTGAGTCATGTGGGATCTTAGTTCCCAGTTGTTGTTCAGTTGCTCAGTTGTGTCTAACTCTTTGTAACCCAATGGACTGCAGCGCACCAGGCCTCCCTGTCCCTCGCCATCTCCCAAAGTCTGCCCAAGTTCATGTCCATTGCATTGGTGATGCCATCTTAATTCCCAGAGCAGGGATCAAACCTGTGCCCCCTTCAGTGGAAGAACGGAGTCCTAACCACTGCCAGGGAATTCCCCGAGTTTTCAGATACAGAGTGGATCAACAACAAGGTCCTACTGTATTGCGCAGGGAACCATGTTCAATATCCTGGGATAGACCATAATGGAAAAGAATATAAGAAAGAATATAAATATGTATAACTGAATCACTGCTGGACAGCAGCAGTTAACGCAATACTGTAAGTCAACTAAACTTCAATACAAAATTTTGCATTAAAATATACATAACACAAAATTTACCACTGCAACTGTTCTTAAAGTGTTGGCTCTAAGTATGTTCATGCGTTGTGCAGCTGTCACCACCATCCATCTCCGGATTTTTTTCATCTTCCAAATCAGAAGCTGTATACCCAGTGGAACAATAACAATAACTGTCTCTATGAACATGACTAGGAATGTGACTAGGAATGGACTTTTCTTGCTGTCCCCCTTCCAGCTCCACACAGATCTGTTCCCCTGGGTCTCCTTGGCCCCGTTCTTTCTCTCCAAGCTGCTGCCAGCACTCCACCCTGGCCTCAGTGTGTTTCCAGTGTGTGTTCCCTCCCCTTGGTGTTCCTCCTGACCCTCCTCCCAGCTCCGCCCCTGCCTGCCTGGAGGCCTCCACACTCACCCAGGGGGTGCTCACGATCCTGCCCTGGCTCTGCTCTGGAAAATGCCACCCCACCCAATGGCCTTCTCTTGCTTCTCACCTTTCTTTACTATTTGGTGCTTCTGGCCGCTGTCCTCTCCTCCTGATCTGAGAGAGCAAGGCAGAGGAAAAAGCAGAGGCTCTGGAACCCCAGAGATCTGGGTTCAAATCCTAACAATGCCCTTTACTAGCTTGGACTCAGGGCATGTCACTCCCTGTCTCTGAGCCTCGTTTTCGTTATCTCTGCTCAGGTGGTAAAGAATCTGCTTGCAATGCAGGAGACCCAGGTTTGTACTCTGGGTCAGGAAAATCCCCTGGAGAAGGGAATGGCTACCCACTCCAGTATTGTTGCCTGGAGAAGTCTGTGGATAGAGGAGCCTGGCAGGCTACAATCCATGAGGTTTCAAAGAGTCAGACACAACTGAGTGACTAACACTTTCACTTTCAAAACAGGACAAATCACACAGCCTTCACTGGGTTGTCATTAGGATTAAGAGAACTCATGGCTCTAAATGACCAGCACTGGGCCTGGTAGAGTGAGGAGTCGAGCTCTGCAGCTTCCTTTCCCGTTTGGATCATTTACTGCTGCTAACCCCTCCCCCATTTTCTTTAAGCGCAAGGGTTTCCTGAAATCCTGTCTCAAGTGTTCTCTTACCCTGGCCTTCACCCATCTGTACATTCGTTGTTGTTTAGTCGCTCAGTCGTGTCTGACCCTTTGTGACCCCATGGACTGTAGCCCACCAGGCTCCTTTGTCCATGGAATTTTCCAGGCAAGAATACTGAAGTGGGTAACCCATTCCCTTCTCCAGGGGATCTTCCTGACCCAGGGATCGAACCCACGTCTCCTGCATTGGCAGGTGGACTCTTTACCCCTGAATCACCAGGGACGCCCTGTCTGTGAATTTCGACATCACTTTCTCTAGTCTGACTACTCTCTCCTGAGTCTCATGTTCCTAATTCCAGGTGGGACATCTCTACCCAGCTGCACCTTATGTGCCTCCCGACTTCGGTGACCACTACCTCTCCCTTGGGCTCCCAGGTCTGGAAACTGAGTTATCTCAGACTCTTCCCACTTCTTCTGCTCCCACAGGTAGGCACTCACCCCGTTCTTTGATTTTCTCTCTGAAAGCCCTTTCCAAGCATTTCCCCTCCTTTTGCTGGTTCTGGCCTTCATCAGCTCTCCCTTGGACTAAGATGTGCCAGCTACCCTCTGAGCATTCATCCGCCTCCTTTCAGCAGGTCAGCGTTCACCCTCTTGGTAATTTCCCACCCTCCTCTTTGCCTCGAGAACACACCCTACACAGCCACTCAGTTCTTAATAGTCGTGTACCCAGACTGTCTTTTTTTTTTTAATTGGAGGCTAATTACTTTCCAGTATTGTAGCGGGTTTTGCCTTACTCTGACATGAATCAGCCATGGGTGTACACATCAGACTGTCTTCTTTTCACTTCATCTATTGTTTTTTGAAGTATTCCAAAGTCAATTACAGATGTGACATTTCACCCCAAAATATTTTAGTATGTATCTTTAAAAAATAGAGAAAATTTCCTATATAACCATACTATCATCAATAACATTATTTTCTCATGTCTAATCTTCAGATATATTCAGATTTGCCTAGTTGTTCCAATTCTTTGGCCACCTGTGGAGAAGAGCTGATTCACTGGAAAGGACCCTGATGCTGGGAAAGATTGAGGGCAGGAGGAGAAGTGGGTGACAGAGGATGAGATGGTTGGATGGGATCATTGACTCAATGGACATGAGTTTGAGCAAGCTCTGGGAGAAGGAGGACAGGGAAGCCTGGCGTGCTGCAGTCCATGGGGTTGCAAAGAGTTAGACACGACTTAGCAACTGAATGACAAGTTCTTAAAATGTCTTTCACCATCGGTTTGTTCAGGCAAAGATTCAATCAAAGACCAAACATTATGCCTGGTGTTTTGGTAGCTAAAGTTTCTCAATCTTGACTGCAGACCACCTCCCTGCCCACCATCTGTCACCACATCCTTCCCCAGTTCTGTGAGCCAGCCAACCCCAATATACCATGCGGGATCTTAGTTCCCGTGCCCCTGCACTGGAAGGGCTTTGCTTTTTTAATTGGTTTGTTTTGGGCTGCACTGGGTCTTCATTGCTGCATGTGGGCTTTCTCCACTTGTGGTGTGTGGGCTTCTCATCGCAGTGGCTTCTCTTGTTGCAGAACACAGGCTCTAGGGAGTGCAGGCTTCAGTAGTTGTGGTACACAGGTTTAGCTGCCCTGTGGCATGTGGGATCTTCCTGGACCAGAGATCAAATCAGTGTCTCCTGCATTGCAAGGCAGATTCTTAACCACTGGACCACCAGGAAAGTTCCTGCCATGGACTTTTAAAACTAATCCTTTTTACACTTGGCCCTTTCCTTGTCCCTGGAACTGAGTGACTGCCCTTTTATTGTCTAAGGTCACTTCAGAGAGCAGGGCTTCCCAAGTGGCACTAGTGGTAGAGAACTCGACTGCCAGTGCAGGAGACATAAGAGGCGCAGGTTCAATCCCTGGGTCAGGAAGATTCCCTGGAGGAAGGTATGGCAATCCACTCCAGTATTCTTGCCTGGAGAATCCCATGAACAGAGGAGCCTGGTGGGCTACAGTCTATAGGGTCACGAAGAGTCGGACACGACTGAGTGACTAACACCTCGGTGAAATTCATTCTTTTTTGATTTTCTCTGGGGCAGAGGCAACACCTGTCCCTGCCTCTGAGCTCATCCAGCTGCCACCAGGGGTTTCTGCCTCTGTTCACAGTGTGGGCTTGCTTCTGCCTGCTGGCAGAGGACGGGGCCACCAATTCTCTTGCCTCACTGGCCCTGTGCCCAGCACATGGCTGGCAGAAACAGATGAATACTCCTTTCTTCAGCATCTTTACTGCTCCTGCACAGCCACCAGCACTGATAACTGGGAAACGAAGTCCAGAAGTGGAGGACATGGCGATCCACTCCAGTGTTCTTGCTTGGAGAGTGCCATGGACAGAGGAGCCTGGTGGGCTGCAGTCCATGGGGTTGCACAGGGCTGGACAGGACTGAAGTGACTTAGCACGCACGCATGCAAGGTCCAGAAGGGCCTCGGAGTGTCTTACTGGAAGATCGTGATCCTGGAAGCTGGCTCTCAGCCCAGCCCAGATCGCCTTCCTTTCGCTCTTAGTTTCTTTCCTTCCTTGACATATACTGTGGCTCAGGAAATGTTCTTCAGGCTGGATGAGAAGAATCTAAGCGGCGGGGCCCAGGAGGGGCGGGCAGGTTGTAGTGGCTGGTTATGTCCTTGAACTGTTCACATAGCTCCTGGGGACCACCGGAAGGCGCAGCTTGAGACCACCCCCTCACCTTCCCCTTCCAGTCCTCTCTTGGCCTTGCCCTCTGGGCTGTCCGCCAGGATGGGGTGGGGCAATCCAGGGAATATATGCCATGCCCGCGTGAGGATTGCCCCCAAACCTCCATCGCCATAGGGAGATCCTGGAGGGGTGGGAGCCCACCTCGGCCACCCTCCCACAGAGGGAGGAGCCTGACTGACGAGTCCTAATTGGCTGGGTGACATGGTGCTGGGAAGGGCTTCCTTCACTTCTCGGGTCACTACTCTGGAGCCCCAGAAAACGGAGGAGGGGTTAAGAGAGGGTGACAGGAACACCCACTCTAGAACGCTGGAGGCTGTGAGGCTGGGGCCTTTCTTAAAGTTTATTCTGGCCCCACCAGATCCCAGAGAGCCAGCAGCTTCCGCTGTTGACTATGGGGCAGGGGTGCGGGGCTGGAAAGGAGTTGGAGCGAGAGGAAGAGGGTGGGCTCTGGGGGGAGGATGAGGAGGCCTTCTGAAGACCATCTAGTCATCTCGCCTCAGCTCTGCAGCCCGACCCGACGCTCAGAGAGTAACTCCTGACGGCTCCTCCCTCCTTTGGCTTTCACATGTCTCCTCCATTTCCCTGAGCCAGAGAGATCCAGGCGGCGCCGGGTCCCGCTCTCCTACCCTGGGGTGGCCCCGTTCAGGGGGCGCCAAAAGGGCCTCAGGCACCCCGAGGCCTTGCCCTGGATGCCCTCGCTTGGTGGGGGTGGGCGCTGTCTTCTGGGCGGGGGCCACGTGGCCTCTACCGGGCGAGGGGCTTGGCCTTCCCCACGTGAGCCCAGTGACTCAGGCCGCAGCTGTTCCCGCGTCACATGAGGGAGGCTGGAGGCCACTCGGCGGGGGAGGGGGCTGTGGCTGGAGCCGGGGCGGGGCCGCGCGCCGGGCGGGGCCGGAGCCGGGGGGCGCAGCTAGACAGTCCCTGAGCGGCCGCGGGAGAGCTGCACACAACCTCCGGGAGCCCAGGTGAGGCCGCGAGACCCGCGGAGCTGCGGCGGGGAGTGGGGAGGGGATCACCGGTCGCCCCCAGCTCGGGGGCTCGCCCCAGGCCTCCGAAGATCCGCCGCGCTCCCCGCCGCTCCCGAGGCCCTCGCAACTTTGCAACTTCGTGAAGTTCCGGAGGCCCGGGACAGGCTGGGAACTTCTGTTCGTCGGTGATCGGAACCCAGGGGAAAAGGCCCGGGGGTCGGGCTGGGGCTGGGGAGAGGTTTCCGTGACTGGTTGAGTGGGGAGGGGTGTTTAACATCTCGGGGCCGGAGGGCCGAGGGTGGGCGTTCTGTCCTGGCCGCTGCCGGCGCCCCGGGATGGGTCCCGCGCCCCGGGAGGCGGCGGGGCGGGGTCCGGGCTGGGCGGCTGGCGCCCCCGCCCTTCTCCTGCGGGTGCAAGAGGGGCTGGAAGACGTGGATCTGACCGCGGGTTTCCGGGTGGGAGGGGCCGGGAGTGGGGGCCGCGCAGGGGAGGTCTCGAGGGCCGGCGGGGAGCTCGGAAAGCGAGATCCCCCCTCGACCGGTTCTGACCCCCCTGCCCGCCCCTCTGCCCCAGGCCAGGCAGCCATGGCGGTGGAAGGAGGAATGAAATGTGTCAAGTTCCTGCTCTACGTTCTCCTGTTGGCCTTCTGCGTGAGTGGGGAGCGGGCCGGCGGGGGCGCGCTGGCAGGGTAGGGGGCGACCTGGCTCCGGAGGGCTGAGGGCTGAGGGGCCAACCGTGAAGGCAGCTGGAGACCAGATGTGGGAGCAAAAAGCCCGGGCAGCAGCCGAAGCCAGCGCAGCCTTCCCCTCCTCGAGCTTTCGGAAACCTCTGAGGCTGGTTTGGACCGACAATGGCCGGTCTCCTTCTCCGTAAGCCCTCTGGGCCCTTCCTGTCTGGTGACCCAGCCTCTTGTGATATGGAGCAGTGGGGCAACCAGCCAACCGCCTGTTCTGATGCTATCGCCGCCCCGCGCCTCGCCTCGGCTTGTGCCTCCGCTCCCTGCTTCTCTATTCTTTCTCTCCCTCCACCCCTTCATCCCTCTTCATTCCCTCATCACTCCCCCCGGCCGCTCGGGGTGGGTAAGGGCTCTGCCCACTTCTATTGCTCCAGTCCTGGGCTCCTGGCTTGAGAGGCTACTGTTTGTCCAGGGACGGGCCGGCCACTCTGACCTCTCTAACCCCTCCCTTCTCCCAGGCCCAGTAGGCCTGAGGAGCCCTCCTCATAGCTGGTGAGGATGTGGTCGCTGATGAGGATAGTGAGAGGGCACTTCTGGGAGCCCTGGAGGCGCATAGGAAGAGGCTCAAAGGAAGCACTGCTCTTTGTGAGGCATGTGTGACCTGGGATCAAGGCTTACTGGAAACTTCTGTGTTTTGTATTTGGTGAGGAGTTGCTTGAAGGAAGATGTGGTTCCTCTTGATGGCTTTCTCCCAGAGAACCTTGAACGGTTTGCCAAGCCCTCAGGGTGGGGTAGGGATGGGTCAGCCTCCTCCCCCACTGTCAAGTTTCCTGGAGGTATGAGAATCAGTCTCTCTGGAGTGGGCTTCCGTCTGAGTCCTGGGTCACCCGCCGCCTTCCACTGTGGGGTGCGGGTGGGTGGTGGGTCTTCTGAGTCCTGACCTGCCCTCCTCCTTACAGGCCTGTGCGGTGGGACTGATTGCTGTGGGCATAGGGACCCACCTTGTCCTGAATCAGACCATCACCCACGGGGCCACCCCTGGTTTCCTGTTGCCCGTGGTCATTATTGCAGTGGGTGCCTTCCTCTTCCTGGTGGCCTTTGTGGGCTGCTGTGGAGTCTGCAAGGAGAACTACTGTCTTATGATCACGGTGAGTGGTTGTGGGCAGGCACGGGTGCCTGGGGCTGCTGAAAGGGCATTTCTCTGGGCAGGGTTTGGGGGGTGGGTGGGTGAGGGAAACCTCGAATGTTCCTGAGACTGGCAGGGCCCTCCCATCCCGACTCCAAACCTGACTCCTGTCCTTTGCACCTGCAGTTTGTCATCTTCTTGTCCCTCATTATGCTAGTGGAAGTGGCTGCAGCCATTGCTGGCTATGTGTTTAGAGACAAGGTAAGCAGGGAATAAGGGGAAATCCTCGCCTCAGAGGCCTGGCTGCTCTGGGACCCAGGTGTCCTGAGTTCTGACCTCCACGGTGCTCCTCTCTACTCCCAGGTGAGATCAGAATTTAATAAGGACTTCCGGCAGCAGATGCAAAATTATCCAAAAGACAACCAGACGGCACTGATCCTGGACGAGATGCAGAAAGACGTGAGTGGGGTTGCTGGGGGCAGGGGTAGTAGGAGGAGATTCTTACCTCCATGTTGAAGATGGAGGGTCACTTAAGAGCCTTTCCCCCATATCTCTGCTCTCCCCCAGTTTAAGTGCTGCGGGGCGGCTAACTACACAGACTGGGAGAAGATCCCGACCATGACCAATCGAGTCCCTGACTCCTGCTGCGTCAATGTCACTAATAACTGTGGGGTTAATTTCACCGTGAGGGGCATCCATACTGAGGTAGGAAGGGGGCTGAGATAGTAGGGGACTTGGGGAAGCTGGGAAATGTTTCAGGAGGTGAGAGGGACCAGAGGTGGAGGTGAAGAAGGTTGGGGCTCTGGGAAACTGGGCATCAGGGATTGGGAGGGAATCTGGTAGTGCTGAGGATGGGGTGAAAGGAAAGAGGGTGGGGGAGCCAGGTGGGCAGGGAGGGGGTGGTGGGAAATCTCTGATGGGGTCTTGTTTGTGCGCCCGCCACCCGCCAGGGCTGTGTGGAGAAGATTGTGGCCTGGCTGAGGGGGAATGTGCTGGCGGTGGCTGCGGCAGCCCTGGGCGTTGCCTTTGTGGAGGTGAGAGGCGCCTTTGGCCGTCTGGGGACTAGGGGCAGTGGGCAGGCGTTGAGCAGGGTACTGGTCTGTGGGGGGAGCCCTGGTTGTCTCTGGGGTCTCTTGGGTGGGTCTCTATCCTGCCTCCCTGACTCCTCTTCACCCCCACCTCTCTCTGTCTTTCTAGATCCTGGGTATTGTCTTAGCATGCTGCCTTGTGAAGAGCATCCGAAGTGGCTATGAGGTGATGTAGGGGGTCTGTGTCTTCAGCCCCCTCATCCAGGGGAGTGGGGTAATATACTCCAGGTTTTTCAATTAAACGGATTATTTTTTCAGACACCAAAGTCTCAGTTTGTCTTAAAAAGTGATACTTTATCCCTTCTCCCTCTTTATCCATGTTCCCATCCTCTGGGACCCTGCTGTATTTGTTCTGGGAAAGGCTGGCCTGTTTGGGGGGGGTCGGGGGGGCGAAAGGAGGATTTTGCTAAAGGCTTTTTTTGGTCTGGTAGTAGATGTGGAGACCCAGAGGAGGTTGAGGCCCACTGCCCTCCCTGTGCTGCCAGGCTCAGTGCTGAAGGGTTCATGAAACCATCTCCCCAAGTCAATGGGATTCCCTACAAAGGTCCTACCTGGGAGAGGCCAGCCTACATCCACCGTAGACATCTCCCTGGCCTTCTGCCCACCTCTGAGGTCCCAGCAACTCCCTGCTCCACTAATCCTCAAGGGGGCCTGGCTTCTTTCAGGGTGGTGATAAATCACTTTTATACCTGTGCGGTCTGTTTATGTCCTTCTTGACTTACTTTAGATAATAGAAGAATTTAAGAGGTGGGTGCCCGTTTTTCCATGGAAACCACCCAGCTTGGCCTTGATTCCTCTTCACCACCTCCCCACACCCCTCTACCCACTCTAACACTCAGCTTCAACCTTATTTCATGCAGAAAGGAGACATCCAACAGTGCCCTCTGGTGGCCACATCTCTAAGTGCAGCTTCAAACACGCAAGACCGTCCCCTTGCGCCCCCTTGTGGGTACTAGATGTTTTGCAGGTACTAAACGCCAGAGACTCCGGAGGATGTCCGCTTAGGTGGTGGTGGTTGTTGAACCCCCGTCTCCTGTGCATTGGCAGGTGTATCCCTTACCACTGAGCCACCAGGGAAGCCCCAGCCTAGGTTAGGAGTTAAGTGGGGTCAGTCTCCCACTGTGCACCTTCATTTCTCCCCACCCACAGTGTTTTTTGTTTGAATGATACACATTTATTGAGTGACTGTTTTATGCCAGGCACCAGGTAGTACCAGGGTGGGGGGCAGAATAAATCAGAGTCCTTGCCTTGAACAACCATCTCTTGCTGGAGGGCTGGATTTAGTAGACTGTCTGGGCAGGTTTAGGAAGGACCCAGGTGAGCACAGCATCCACCAGGCTGGCTGGCAAGTAGGAGGCTGGCAACCAGAGCAGCTTGGCATCCCAGCCTGGGCTGTAGCGGGTTCTGGGGTGACGGGCGGTTAGGGCATGCTCCAGGCACCTGCTCACCTTGGCCAGGTCCGGGTCACAGATCATGTTCATGATACGCTGCTGCACACTCAGGTCTGCGGTCCAGTGGATGGTTGTGATCAGTGCCCCTGTCCTGCTCCAGCCCACCCCAGGCTGTGTCTCCTGGGGTTCTCAGTCCCCTCCCCAGTTTGGGGGGTGGGCAAGACTGCCTATGGCTGGGGTGTTCTCTTATGGCACCCCGTTTCCCCTCACCCCCTCTGACTGCCCTGCATGTCTCCTCCCAGCAGGCTGATGCAGGACTAGCCTTCTAGCACCCTTGTTTCCCTTCATACAGCCCTTTGTGGGCCCAGCTACTCACATTTGGTGAGGAAGGCCTCCCCATAGAGGGCCTGTGTGGCTGGAGGTAGCCGTGCCCAGCAGGCCTGCAGGGTGTCCTCCAAAGTTTCCAGGTTTGTCACAGGGGTTCGGAAGAAGCCAGGTTCCACAATAGAGACTCGTACCCCAAAAGGAGCCACATCTCGCCTGGAGTGAGGGCAGAGGAAGGTTTCTGGGTTCTTTATAGGGAGAGAACCTTCAGGGACATGCATAAAGGAGGCTGATATGGGAAAAGGGTCATGAGTTCTGACAGGAAGAGACATCCCCACTGCCACGGGACGAGGGGCAAGTGGGCCAGAGTGGAGGCAGAGTTTCATTTGTTTTTGTTTTTTGGCCATGTTGTGTCATGTAGGATATTAGTTCCCCAACCAGGGCTCAAATCTGGGCCCCCTGCAGTCAAAGCATAGGGTCTTAACCACTGGACCACCAGGGAAGTCCCAAGGAGGTTTATTTGTTTTTCTTCCTTTTGTATTCTCTTCTAGCACCTAGAGCAGGGACCAGCAAACTTCTTAAAAAGGGCCAGATAGTAAATATTTTCAGCATTGCAGATCTAAATATTATGTAGGTACTTACATAACCGATTACAGTGTAACCATTTAAAAATGCAAAAGCCATTATTAGCTTGTAGGCTGGCCCTGGAAGCACAACCTGCCAACGCCTGAACTGGAAGAATCATGTTCCCTAGATTGGGATCCAAAACACAGGGTCCCAAGTGCTGGATCTTTGCTGGGGAAAAATCAGACTGGTGTTTGTTGGGGGAAACTGGGAGTACCTAGAACAGACTACCCAAGTCCAAGTTGAAAATATATTTCCATGATGCTGATTGGAAAATTAAACGACTGAGAAATAGGGACAAAAGTGGATATTGATGCTATTTGCTAAGTGATGGTGACAGAAGAAGGTTTCCTTCAGAAGGTGGGCTCAGCTTGAGGGAATCAAAGGTCTGCTCCAAGTTCAGGCCCTTTTCCTATAATTGTCAAGTCTCCCTTGTGCTCTCATGGGACTTCGAACGTTATTGTCTAAAGATAAGGGGCAGGAAGACATGAGGACCAGGCTCTATAGGTATACGTGCCAGTACTCTCACCATTGTGTGGTTTTGGGTGAGCTGGGTGTGTTTGTGTGTGTGTTAGTCCCTCAGTTGTGTCCGACTCTTTGTGACCCCACAGACTGGCCCACCAGGCTTCTTGGTCCATGGAATTCTCCAGGCAAGAATACTGGAGTGGACAGCATTCCCTTCTCCAGGGGATCTTCCCACCCAGGGATTGAGCCTGGGTCTCCTGCATTGCAGGCGGATTCTTTACTGTCTGAGCCACCAGGGAAGCCTATCCCCTAAGGGTGTTAAAACCTACCCTTACAGGATTTTCGGGAGGATTGACTGAGAAAGTGTTATGTAAAGGTACTCACTGTAAGTGACGGTTATCATCAGTAACAATAACACTGACGAGAGTAGGACTTTGGGGGCATTTTCTTTGTACCAGGCTCTGCTGAGGCCTCACATGCACCCTCATTTCACTCACCCGCGAGGCAGGCCTCATCATGATTTAACAGGAGGAACACACTGGGGGGGAAGCGGTAACTGGTAAAGTCACCAAGCTCACATGAGTGAAAGCTGGGATCTGAACCCGGGAGGTTGAGACCTGAACTGTCTCTTGGGCCCTAAACTCTACCGTGCCACGAGGTGGGCAGCTGCTAATCTGTTGGTTAAGCAGGCTCCCCCTGAGTTGGGAGCAGAGCCCCTGCCCCCCTCACCTGAGGCTGTCGGAGAAGGCCTCCAGGCCAAACTTGGAGACGCAGTAGCCCCCTCCATTGGCTGCCAGGCGGCCCAGGACACTGGTGATGTTGACCACTCGGCCCCGGGCCTGCAGCAGCAGGGGCAGCAGGGCGAGGGTGACCCCGATGGGACCCAGCGTGTTCACATTCAGCACTCGCTGGAAGTCCTCCCGCGTCTGCCATGGGGTGGGCCCAATGATGCCAGCCACACCAGCATTATTCACCAGACCAAAAAGCCCTGTGGGGGGATGAGATGCGTGGGGTGGGGAGGCATTCCCGTGGCCCCTCTCCTTTCTGGGAGGATCTGAGCCCTGCTACTCCCCCCACACAGTCTCTGGCTTCCCACAGCCCCTGTGTGTGCATGCCTCACATGCTTAATCCCTGTGGCTCCTGTCACACTCACCTGCTTCCCCAACGTGCGTTTCCACCCACTTGGCTGCCTGCTGGACGCTCTGGGGATCTGTGACATCCAGCAGGGTGGTGTGGAGGCGGGAGGAGGCGACCCGCTGGAGGTCCTCCGCCCCGGAGGGTGTCAAGCAGCTGGCCAGGACTCGGAAGCCTCGCTGGTCCAGCCTCAGAGCAAGGAGCCGCCCAAAGCCCGAGTCACAGCCGGTGATGAAGATGAAAGCATCACTGGCTGGCAGGCACTGCCGGTCCCTGAGCAACCACAGCACCGCCCAGAGCAAGATACCCAGCAGCAGAGGCAGCCACATGGCTGGAGCCCAGGTGACCTGCAGGTGGCAGCCGAGGCTGGGCAGGGGGACAAGTCTAGTTGATGCTGGCCCGCCAGCCCTCACCCCTCAGATCCTTGCCTAGCTCAAAGTCTCTGGTTTGCGCAGACTGACAAATTGCCTGCTTGGCAGATAACTGGCAGACCAACTATGTTTCATCTAAGTAAAGTGAAGATCTGGGCAGACCCTGTATCTGTGGGTAACTTAACTGAAAGGAGATGAGCTGGGTCCTATGCGCAGATCGGCTGCTTGGGAACAGAGGGATCTTGTTTGTTGTCACCTCTTAGCTCCTACTAAACCAGCTGAGCCCTGTTTTTGGAAACACATAAGGGACCCCTGCATTCTAGTTCTGGTGGCTCCAAACTTATTGTGTGAAGCTGAGCACTGCCCTGTGTCTCTAAACTTGTTCTCTCATCTACCAAGTAGGGCTAACACCCAGTATGCCCACCTGGGAGCTGTGGAGGATCAAAGGGGATAAAGTGTGAGGGGACAAAGGAAAGGCTTTAGGCTTTGAGTTATCAGTATCACTAGTCTTCTCATAGCCACTGCCCCACCCCTCCCCCAGCACCCTGCTTACCTCCTCAGGGGAAAGCGGTTGGCAGGTAACTATAGCACCTGAAGCTGCTCCTTTTGTTTTGCTTGAGAAACTTGTGGTCCAGGTCTTCCCAGGCTCCCACACTAGCTACAGCTAAGGCCAAAGTCCGTGGCGGTTGGACTGGGTGCCGGAAGTATTAAGTGCATGTGGGGCTGGCGGCGGGTGGGAGGGTGGGGGAGTGGGGGAGGAGGAGCCAGGGAAGCTGGGCCTGAGCGTTGAAGCTAGGGCTTGGCACCGGCCAGGAGCGCCTGGCTCCCCGCTTGGCTTGGTCTTTCCTAGTGGGGCTTCCTGGCTCCCTCTGTCAGGGAGTCTGAAGACGAGGGTATCTGTCCAGGATGGCAGCTGCTCTCCTCAGTCGGTAACCTCGGGCCTGTCATTCCTCCCCCTCTCTGCCCTGAAGTGCTCCCACATGCAAGAGTTAATCTCCCACCTGGTCCAGACTCATGACACTGCTTAGCACCAGGCTGGGAGAGGCCGTGAGCACGTGGAGAGGCAGAGAGCCAGAGCTGGACCAGGCCTGCTCCCTGTCTGGTTTCTCCTCTGCCGGAAACGGAAGTCCTGGGTTGGGAGGCTTGGGATGGGGCCCCGTGCCTTTCTCTGGGGAGGGGTGGGGAACTCCCACCTTCTGCTTACCGGGAAGGGACCTGCAACAGGTACCAGGCCCGAGGAGGAGAAGAGACTTGAGACTGTAAGAGGAAGCTAGGTCCAGTCCCTATCCAAAAGAGACACCCAAAAGGTAGTGTCTCTTAAGAAGAAGCAGCTTTAACTCTTCCATCCCCGCCCCCCACGCTAAGCTTGAGACAAACACAGAGAAATGGAGGCTTGGCTTGTGTTTTATTCATGGGCTGTCAGCCTCCCTCTTGCCTGCCTGGGGCAGGTAGGAGGAGTAGGGGAAGGGAGGGCAGGTGGGGCTAGGAGGGGGCTGACTGTAGCTGCCCTTTGTAGACGTACTCCAGCGCGGTGGCAATGGTGCGCATGTCCAGCTCGATGCTCCGAGCCCAGTTCTCCACATCCCCAATTTCCTGGAAGGGAGGGGGCGGGAGCCCAGGAGTCAGGGTGGGGGGGTATGTGACTCCAGGGGCTAGATGGGGGCACATTACATCCATCCCCTAGAAAGGGCTTTGCTTGGACCCATCAGCTGCTTTTACCTCTTCCTCTAACTTCCGTGGCTCTGGGGCCATAGATTTCTGGGCCTTCTGGGACTAATAACCCCAGGCCAGAGGGGAGCCCCTGAGGGTGCGGTCAATGGGGTCACAGGATGAGGCTGGTGAGGCAGGCAGTGTGGCTTACCTTGAGAGCCTGGTTGAAGTTCTCCACCATCCCGATCCACTGGCCTGTCTGCTTGGCAAACTGGGCTGCTTGGACCTGCAGGGTCTTCACCTCATGGTCAAGCTTCCTCTGGTTCATGTAGGCCTGGGCCACACTAGAGGTTGGAGGAGGAGGGAGGCCATCTCACCCAGCGGGTGGGGAGTGGTCTCCAGATCTAACATCCCAGGGCTGCAGTAGGAGGCCTCTGAGGAGTCAGGCTGAAGAAAACCTTGGGATTTCGGCCATTCCTGGATGTAAGACGAATAACTACAAGTGCATCCAAGTGAGCCCAGTCCCTTCCTTTTACTCTCAGGATTCCCAGGAGAGCTAACTAGATACAGACCATTTCCTGCCCCCAAAAGGAGCTCCCAAAGCTGGGGGAGAGAAGGGAGGGTGCCCTTGGTCCGTGCGGGTGGAGGGGGTACCACTGGGGAAGAAGCTGGGAGGGAAAAGGGGCTGTGGGGAGGCTGGAAAAATTCAGCAGCAGGGACACATCTGGCAATGATTGGGAGGCCAGGGATCAGTGCAAGAAGCTGGGAAGGGAAATTGGGCCCCTCCCTTAATCCGGGGTGGGATGGGAGAGCAACCCCCTCCCCAGGAACTTAGGGTCAAGAGAAGACATCCCAAGGGCTGCTTCCTGGCTCTGTCTCTCTCCCAGTCCTCCTTTCGCTCACACAGATGAACACACACACACACACACACATGCACTCTCTCTCTCTCACACACACACACACACACACACACACACACACACACGCACTTCTCTTCCTTCTGCTCTAGGCAATAGTTTTTCTTTTCTCCTCTATCATGGTTGGCTGCAGTTCCATTACTGCCACGAGGTTGGTATCCCCAGTCCTCTGCCCACTCACCCCCACCCCCGCAATAATTGTGCAACAATTGTTCTCCCTAATTGGTTGATGAATCTTTCATTCTCCACCCCAAAGCTCTAGGTCAGCTGGGAGACTCCACATCCGGTGCCCCCACCCACTGGAATCTGTGGGGGCTGGAGAGGAGCAAGGGGGTTGGGGGGCAGGGGGGGTTCCAGAGAGTGGGAAGGACACCTGACAGGGGCTGAGATAGACTGAGCCTTTGTTTCCTTTCCTGGGAATGAGAAGAGCTGAGGGCAGCAACACAAAAGGCTTTCTAATCTGGCTTTGGCTTAGCTGCCCTCTAAGCTGGACATAGGGTGGCCCCAAGCAAAGAAAAAGAAGCCGGAGAAGCCTGGGCCAACCTCACAGCAGAGCCCAGGAGGCGCCAACGTGGGAGGGAGGGAAGGCGTTGACCCTGTCCCTTCTCTTTGGGAGACAGCTGGGTCACAGTGCAGGGTGTTACAGCAGCTGAAACAGTAATCGCAGGGGGCTCCCAATGCTTCAAGTTTCCCCTGAAATCCCCATTTTTCCCACTGACCTCCTGCTCTCTCTCATTCACACTGAGTGGAGGGGGAGAACTGGAATGGGGATCAGAGATCCCAACCACAGCCTTCTCTTCCCCTAATCTTCCTGAGATGAGCAATAAAGATGGCAGCCCCTGCCTGGCTCACTTGGGTGACTCAGTCTCTGAATTCATAACCAAGCTATTCCACTTGCCCTGGGTAGAAGGCATCACACTGCCTCCTTTCTCCCAACAGATGGCCTGGCTATCAAATCATCATCTCTGCACTTTTCTGGGTCACTTGGGGTCAAGAGACAACGTTCTCTACTCCTTCCCATGTATCTGGTCATTACTGGCATTCTTACTTAGGACGGGAGCAAGGGGTGGTCTCTGGAGACCCGGAAGGACGGGGGAGTGTCAGCCTGGTTCTGAGGTGGCTCCTGGCATAGGTTCTGCCCTCACCCTCACCAGTTGTGTCATCTCTTTCCTGCCAGTTGCTCTCCAGACTTGCCAGAGGGTGCGAGGTGCAGAAGGAGAGGGTGGGAAGCTGTGGGGAAGGACGGTGCTCTCCCTCCCGAAGCAAGTGACAGCTGGACTTGGAGGGGTGAAGGGACGTGGCCAGATGGCATCAAGTCGTGAGCACCAGGGAGGTTATTGTTGGGAAGGGGAAATCTGGCTGCTTCTCTACCCGCCGCAGCTGTTCCTCCCTGCCCAATGTTAGGGGTCAGAGCTGACTCAAGACTCTCTCCATAAAAGTTAAGCTGGGTGGGGGAGGGTAGGGGAAATGAGCAGAGCAGCTCACCCCCTCAGGAGCAGCCTGAGAGCTAGGCCATTGCCTAAACTTGGGTGGCGGGTTGTTCGTGTTGATGGGAAGAGGTTCATACCCCACATTGAGGTGATCGACCAAAGCTTCTGTCAGGCAGGTCGCTGCAGTGATGGCCTCTCGCCTTCTCTTCTCTGGGTGGAGAGGGGAAAGGGATTAGATAGACTTGGTTTTTTGAGGAGTGATGCTTAAGGTTCCCCACCCATTCATTACTATTCTGCTAGCTATGGGAACACCTCAAGTCATTCCAGAGTGCCAGAGCTGACAGGGCCTTGCAAAACATAAAGCAAGCCTTTTCATTTTCGAGGTGAGGAAACTGGTAGCCTGAGAAGGGAAGCGATTCCCCCAGGGACGCTAACGAGTCCTTGGCAGCGACCAGGACTCCAGACTCTCAGGCACATTTTCCTCACTGGTTTGGCCTAAAGATCGGTAACTCTGGGGTTCCCAGCCTGGATTCAGGACACAAGGGCCCCATCGCCATTTCGGCGGTTTCAGGCCTCCAAGAATTCCAGTCCTGTCGGGTCCTCCTTTCTTCGGGAGGTTTCCTTCCCACTTCGAGGACGGGCGGCTCTCTGGACCAATCGGCACAGCGTTCCGCGAACGGGGGCGGGGCTAGGATACCTCGGACACTGCGCTGGGGGCGTTGCCCAGGGGGACGCTAACGCTGCTAAAGGGACTAGGGCCGTTGGGAGGGGATCGGAACTCCCCCCCGCCCCGCCAAAGCTCCTGTAATTTCCTCTCCCCCAAGCGCGCTCCCTTCCCCGGATCTGGGCCGTTACTCGAGATCCAGGCTCCGGGCTGAGGCTAGGCCGCGGAGGGCGAGAAGACGGCGGGCTGGATATTCGGCTTACCCTGCAGCTCTTTGCGTTCATTCTGCTTGGCCTGGTGTTCTTTCAGCAGGCGGGACAGCATGGTCGCGGCGGGCTGGGGGCAGGGCGTGCCCGGCCGCCCTCCGACTCGCGGAACGGGAACTCGCGGCTCGGCTCCCGCGGGGCCGGGGTCACGTGGCCGCAATGTCACGTGAGGCCCTGACCCGCCCTCCTCTTGAGACCTGGGTGGTAGGTAGTGAGGATCTTGGCTGGGAATGGAGGGAATAGTAGGGGCAGGCGAGCTCTTGTCTTTATTGGGAAGTCACTTTTGCTAAGTGTGGGAAGACGTTTTCTTTAGTACTCAGATTGCAGAACAGTTTTTAATCTCTGGATCCCGGGATCCTAGCAGGGTTGTTGCCAGGCTATTATGGTTCGGTTGTTGCGGGAGCAGAGGTTCCCAGGACTCATTGAAATTCTTTTCCTTCCCTGGCCTTTCTCTGTTGGCAGCTCTGGCCGGTTCTCAGTGAATCCTCAGCTCCCCCCTCTAGAGGGGGAATGCTATCCTCTCTCTTCAAGCCCTGTCTCTTCTCGACACTCCCGCCAGAGTCCCTCATCGTTTTAGGCATTTCCAGCGGCCTCCTAGGGAGCTTTGCTAATTTGGCTGGCTGTGTGTGGTGAAAGTGCCATTTCATCTCTGTCCTTTTGTGGTCAGGGAATGCGAACCCATTTATTGCAGCCTTACCAGCAGAACAAGTGCTGCTGCCAAAGGAGAAGGTAAATTATATAACACTTCTCTGAACGAAAGAAGTGTTTCTGCTGTTAACCCAAACAAGAAAAAATGATAAACATCACCAGTATGTACTCGCTCTTACAACATTCTCTCTTGGTGCACCAGGCACCGACATGCAGGGTGGCTTTGGGCAAGTTGCATGTCCACTCTGGATGTTGGTTTTCTCTTTAGTTAAATTAGCAGATTGGATTAAATCAGCCTTAGCTGAACGCTAGACTTAATTGGTGAAGTTTTAAAAAATGTACCTTGGTCCGTGACCAACCTCTGAGGGTGGAGGCCTGGTACAAGTATTTTTTAAAAAGTTGTTCAGGTGATTTTAATGTGCCCCAAGGTTGAGAACCACTGCACTAAACCATATCTAAAGCTGTTTTCAAAACTTTGGTGTTCTCTCACTTCAGTTACATGGTTGAAAATTGACTTCATTATATATGTACCTGCAGGGGGAGGAGACATAGATGCTGATTGATTTAGAATAGAACATTCTTGAATTTCTGAGTCAGAGTTGAAGATTACTGATCTGTAAGTTCATTCAACTCTTTGCAGAACAACATCTTAAATCCTAGGGAGCTGCCCAGCTGTCAAAGGATTAGTGAGTTAAACGGTTAAATGGCAGCAGAAAGCAGAACATCAAGTGCCAAAATAAAAACTCTGAATAAAAAGTGTTGGGTACTGGGACTTCCCTGGTGGTCCAGTGGGTAATACTTGCTCTCAGTGCAGAGGGCCCCGGGTTCGATCCCTGGTTGGGGAACTAGATCCCTCATGCCACAACTAAGACCCGATGCAGCCAAATAAATAAGTACTAAAAAAAAAGTGTTGGACATTGTGTTTGTGTGTCTGTGCTTATTATATGGGTACTTCTTTAACAACATCTCCTGAGTACTTACTACCATGTGTGAATCACTCTACATGTATTATTTCATTTAATTCTGAGAATAGTCATGTGAAGTATAATAATGTGCAGATGAAGAATCTGTGGTACAGAGCAGTGCAGTGATAGAGCTCATAAGCGGTCGAGCTAGGATACAGAGCCGGGTTATCTGATGCCAGAGCTTGAGTGTAACCACTGTACTATACTGCAGAAATCACGGGAGAGACCCCAGCAGGGGGAGGCCCAGAGCCCTTTGGGGGACAGCTCCCTGTCTCTTTTCACTACATCTCTCTATTCCTGTGGAGCATCAGTTGAAGGGAATACCAGCAGGGTAGGAATGTTTGAGAAGAGGCTCTGCTCCAGAGAGGAGCTGATCAATAGAAGCGGGAAGAGTGAGCGCACTGCAGGGCAGTCTTGGCAATCCTCCCTGCTTCTGGCTTTTGCTTCCAACTGCAGTGAGCAAGCAAATTGGAGGCAGACTGGAAGATGCCCGGTGCCTCACCCCCAAAGCTGGGAGAGGAAAGCAGAGGTTGGAAGGGGTGGCAGAGAATGGTGACAAGCGGACCTGTGAAATAGAGGGGGGTTGGTGTTGGGGGTTTCAGCGGTGAGTCTATAATTTAAGATTAGGATGATTCATGGTGAGTGCCATGGCCATTCTTTGTTAACCTCACCCGCTTGGCACAACCGCCTGACATTTTCACAATCAGTATAGAGACTGCCAGGGCTCTGCAGACATCAACCCCACCCTCCTTTCCCACACACTGGCTGTTTCTTTGCCCTAGAGCTGAGCAGAGGACATGGATACCTGTATCTGGGGACTCCAGCTGATCTCTCCAGGGTCTTCCTCCACCTACTCTTTTTCTGGGCTCCTGTGGCTCACTGTCTAACCTCAGTGTCTACTGTTGTTGAAACTCAGCTCTACTTGCCTTTGGTAGAGATGGACACAGGCTGCATGCATAGTAGGAAAATGACTCTTGAAATCTGAAATCTCTTTCTGACCACCTCTGCTTACACTTTTCCACCCAGATTATTTTTCCTCTTAGAATCAGTGAATGTGCCCTCATACTCCTTTTTGTCCACTCATTTCTCAGTTCTTCTGAGGCCTCTCTTTCAGAGTTCGCTTTAATTAGCAAGCTTTAGGCTGACTGGCTGGGCAAAGCCTTAGGGCCGGAAGCTGCTGAGTTGTTAGGGATTGGGTGAGGACTGAGGCAGGACATGGTGTGAGTGGAGAAGGCTTCTCATATTGGGAAATCTGGCTGGGCTTCAAGAGGGGGCCGTTGGTGGTGTGGCCGAGTTCCAAATGTTGGCCTGGGGCCAGTGCTCAGAGAAAAGGGGCCCAGTCTAAATGGCTCACCGTGGGAAGTAATCTCCCAGTCCTTCTCCCCAAGACACAAGGGGTTTCCCTGGGATCCTCAAAGATCAGAGCGGTCAAATCATTTCCCCACTGACTGCCCTCAATCACATGTATAGCTTTTCTCTCCCAGCCACTCCCATAGTTCAAACTTCGGCTACAGGCGAAATTCAGAGGCCAGCAGAAGGATTCCAGTCCTGGAGAGGTGGGTGGGGTGAGAAAGTCCTCTTGTTGTCTATGCTGTGGAGGAAGAGGCTGACCCTGGGACAAATGCTCCAAGGCTCTGTTGCCAGATGAGGTGGAGGGAGATGTTAACCCTGCAGTGTGTGTTCTGGAAGTGTCTGCTGCTCATCTAGAGACAGCAGCTGGGCAGTGTGTGGTCCGGGGGAGCTGAAAAATAGGGAGCCCAGATGGAGGGGAAGAGGGCTCTTAGAGGGGGGAGGGGCTGGAAGAAAAAGGCAAGGGCCTTTGCTGGGTCTGGACATTTATAAATTTTTAAAAATGTTTTGAAATTATTTTGAAATAGTTGTAGACTCAGAGGAAACTGCAAAAAACAGTAGGTGAAATCCTCTGTATCCTTCATCCAGCTTTCATCAGAGGCGACACCTTATATAACTATAGCACAATATCCAAACCAGGACTCTGACATAGATATTATACAGTTAACTAGACTATAAGCCTATTCAATTTTCCCCAGTATTTTTTAAACATGCATTCATTTATAATTCTATGTAATTTTATCCCACAGATGGATTCAATAGCCACAACCAAAATTAAGTTATAGAACTCTCCATCACCATAAAGGAACTTCCTATACTACCCTTTTATATTCACACCTCCACTTCCCCATCCCTATCCCTTGAAAATCACTAGTCTGTTCTTCATCTTCATAGTTCTTCATTTTGAGAATATCATGTGAATGGAATCATACAGCATCAGCATTAGTTTTAATTTAATGAATCCCTGAACTCCGAATTCAAATACAAAGGTTCTCTGGCAGATTATTTATTTGAATATTAAGCTGCTTCTGTTCTCTGGATTCCTCCAGCTTCTTCATTCCCTTCTCAATCTGCAATGCTGCTCTCTACTCCAAATCTGGCCTCATTTCTCCTTTAGGGAATATCTACATGTCTAAATTTACTAGGCTGGTCTGGGACTCTTGTGTGTTCCCCGCCCTCCCTTGCCCCACTATTTATAGCCAGGCTAATTTTGGGTGGCCTCTCTCTCTCTTTTCTTTCCTTCTCCTTCCTCCTGTGGCCGGTGAGGTGACTTCTCAAATATTTGGGCAGAGGAGGTCAGAAGCAGATTCTTGGCATCTGATTTCAACCTCGGATTTAGCAGGAATAAGCGGAGTAGAGATGGAGGGAGGCAGGAGCTGCAGGTGGAGAGAGGGAGGCATTTGGGGCTCTAAAGGCATTTTTTAAAAACTTCTATTTATTTTTATTTTTTTTGGGCTCCAAAATCACTGCAGATGGTGATTGCAGCCATGAAATCAAAAGATGCCTATTCCTTGGAAGGAAAGTTATGGCCAACCTGGATAGCATATTGGAAAGCAGAGACATTACTTTGCCAACAAAGGTTCATCTAGTCAAGGCTATGGTTTTTCCAGTAGTCATGTATGGATGTGAGAGTTGGACAGTGAAAAAGGCTGAGTGCCAAAGAATTGATGCTTTTGAACTGTGGTGTTGGAAAAGACTCTTGAGAGTCCCTTGTACTGCAAGGAGATCCAACAAGTCCATCCTAAAGGAGATCAGTCCTCGGTGTTCATTGGAAGGACTGATGTTGAAGCTGAAACTCCAGTACTTTGGCCACCTCATGCGAAGAGTTGACTCATTGGAAAAGACCCGAATGCTGGGAAGGATTGGGGGCAGGAGGAGAAGGGGAAGACAGAGGATGAAATGGCTGGAGGGCATCACTGACTCGATGGACATGGGTTTGGGTGAACTCCGGGAGTTGGTGGTGGACAGGGAGGCCTGGCGGGCTGTGGTTCATGGGGTTGCAGAGTCGGACATGACTGAGTGACTGAACTGATTTATTTTTAATCAATTTATTTTTTAATTGAAGGATAAATGCTTTACAGAATTGTGTTGATTTCTGCCAAACATCAACATGAATCAGCCATAGGTATACCTTTGTCCCCTTCCTCTGAACCTCCCTCCCACCTCCCTCCCCATCCCACCCCTCTAGGTTATTACAGAGCCTTGGTTTGAGTTCCCTGAGTCATACAACAAACTCCCATTGGCTATCTATTTTGCATATGGTAATATAAGTTTCCATGTTACTCTCTCTATATATCCCACCCTCTCCTTCCCCCACCCCAGGCCCTCTAAAGGCATTTTGACCCCAGTTGGAGGATATTTGGGCTGAGAGTCAGGAGTCTGGGTTCCATCCTGATTTTACTCCTTTGCATTCTCATATCAGCTCTTCTCCAATGTCAGGGCTCTGAGATAGAAAAGGGATGGAGAGGACCTGTGTGGGAGATGATAAAGTAGGATCTTAGGGCCAGTCTGCTGTGTTACTTGGAAAGTACCTGTTTAGAGGTATGCTACTGCCCTAGAGGGGATGGATACAAATGTATTGTTGCCAAAATGGAGGCACAAACTAGTAACTCCCCCAGGGCACGGATTGTCTCACTGGGCAGCAGAGTGAGAGCCTATTAAAAATAATTTTTAAAAAGTATAATCCTGGAAAAAGAAGCAAGAGAGAAAATGGACACTGGGGAAGAGGAATTAGGGAGAACATGTATTGGAGCTTTTGAGACAAAGAGGGAGAAGAGAGAGTCTTAAGAATATGACAGTTTTTGAAGGGGCAAAGGAAACATTAGAGACACTGAGAAATAATCTAGTAGGATTCCAATGGACAGAGACAAGAAGTGTAAAGATAGAGCTTCAGATGGGACAAAAGGAGAGAGTGAGAGAGAGAAGGGAAAGATGGGGCACATGGATATACCCAAGACCAACACCCAGTAAGAGAGACCTAGGAAGGGGAGGTGGGAGCAAGTGACGTTCCAGTTGTGCCAAATCATTTCCTATCTCTCTTCTTGGCCCCATTTCTGGATTGGAGTTATAAATAGCAGAGCTGGAAAATGTCCTCCCCCTTTGCTTTTGTCTCAGCCTGGGGGGAAGGGAGAGGCAGAGGCACAGCTTGTAAGTCCTTGTGGACATCCCTGGGAAGCCCCAGCTCCATCCTGTGAGGGCCAGTCCAGGACTCTGCCCCCTCCAGTCCCTTCCTTTTTGGAGGGTAGGAAATGTACGGTTCTAGGAAGAATCTGGAAGGTGGAGAGATCGTTCCCATCCCTTTGCCTCTTGGGTCCAATCTCTCTCAACTTGGCCTTCTCTGAGAGCCAATCCTTACCCCCAGCTCACTTTCCTCTTCTTCTGCCACCCGGTTTTCCCCCCATTTTCTTCATTCCTTTCTTGTTGATCAAACTCTTACCCTTCTTTCTCCAGCTCTATTTTCTTTCTACCTGCCTCCTTTGCTCCCCTCCCCCAGGCCTGCTGAGTTTTTCTTTCTTCTTGCCTGTCTTTTCCTTATTTCCCCGAATGCTGACGATGCATGTGTCTAGCAGAGCCTTTGCCACTGCCGGGCTCGGAGGGATGGGATGGGATGGGATGTGGTGGGAATTGGTTTGATTCAGACAGCAGGAGAGGTGTTCTGTGTCCTTGGGGAAAGAAGGGAGCATTAAGGGACCACACCGGACTCATCTGCATCTCTTTCTCTCTGTGTCTCTCTCTTTTCAGACTGTCTTTTAGCCTCATCCACTTCTCATCTCTGGCTCACCTCCTTCACTCCTCTTTCCGACCTCTTTCTATCCGTAATTCTCCTACCCCATTCCCAGGCGCCACCTCTATCACTGGCTGGCTAGGGCAGGAGTTAGGGGGGAAGGGGAGAGCGGTGGCGGGGGCGGCGCCGGCACTGGGGTGGGGCTGGGGGTACGTGGGGAGCAAGGCCTGTTCCCACCCAGAGCCGCCCTCCTGGGCATCCCTCCGCGACTCCCCACGGCCTCCACCTGCCTCGGGCCGGGGGGCGGGGCGAGGGCGGGGCCGGGGCGGCGCCCGTGGGAGCGGAGGCGGGAGCCGGGTGCGGGGACTAGGGGCTGCGGCCGCTGCAGTCTTCCTGGCCGGTGCTGGGGCGGCGGGAGAGGGGTAGAGGGGAGGCGAGGTGGAAGACTGGGAGGATCCCTTGAAGGACCAGCGAGACTCGGAGACCAGAGACCCTCCTCGGGAGATCTGAGATTCGGGGCGCCAGAGTTTTTCCTTGCGCTCGCCTGGAGCGCGAGCAGGGGGTTGCCCCATGGCGGGAACTCCGGGCCGCGATTCTTGGGGGACCCCTGGGATTTGTTACCTTTTTGGCTCCCTGCTCGCCGGACTGCTCTTCCCAGGGGCTGCTGCCTTCAATCTGGACGTGATGGGCGCCCTCCGCAAGGAGGGCGAGCCGGGGAGCCTCTTTGGCTTCTCGGTGGCTCTGCACCGGCAGTTGCAGCCCCGACCCCGGAGCTGGTGAGTCACCGCACCCGCCCAGAATCCCAGCGCCCGAGCCATAGGTGCCCACCCGGCTCTCCCTCCCCATCTCTCAATCTTCCAACCTTATCAAGACTCAGGCTGCCTCCAGATATCCCACGCCCCAGACTGAAGCCTTATCTGTCTTGGATCTGAGACCCAGGCGATCTCGCTTTGGGGATGAGTTGGAGAGCAAGAGTCTGTCTTGGCTGGGAGCTATCTATCCCCTTTCGCTTTTCACCCCAACTTGCATCCTTGTTCTAGTCCCAGGGCCTGTGGCTCCCCTCCTTCTTTAGGAGGCTGAACTCCCTCAGGGAGGGAGCAATTCACCTCTGCATAGGTCAGAAGAAGGAGAGGACAGAGAGATTGAGGGTACCATGGGGAGGATAGAGGGTAGACTCTAGAAATAACTTTCTGCGAGGGCATTGCCATGGAAGGGAATGAGAGCAGCAGGACTCTGGGAGGCCAGGAGAGACTTGAGCTTCTGTGGCTCAAGACTACAGGGAGGCTGGGAGGCAACCTGGGAGGATTTGGCACTCTGCACTAGGTAGTTTGGAGACAGAGGGTGGCAGAAATCAGAGCCCCCCAGAATTGTAGCAGCAGCAGCAGTAGTGAGAGATCTAGAGGGGATGCTGGCCAGGCTGTTCCCCTTCCTCCTGCTCAGGAAATTTCCAGCTCCAAGAGTCTCAGCAGTAGGGGGAGACAGGGAGGGGTGAGGGGGCAGAGGACAATTCTGGTTATTTTCTAATCAGCTCAGGACCCGTGGGAGAAAGATAGGCTTGTGTGTGGGGACTGTGACTGTCACGATTCCTGTACTATTGCCCCATCTCTGTGTACGATTTTAAAAAGACAGTGTGACTTTTCTTTCATTATCTGTAATGTAGGTATGACAGCACCTACCTCACTGGATTATTGGAGGAGTAAAGAAAATAAATTGTATCTACTTTTTAGTAGGATAGTTAACTCACAGTAAATATTCAATAAGCAAAAAAAAAAAAAAAAAAAGACAGGCAGGAAAGGGAAGAAAGCGGCCCACCCCTTCCTGCCAGGGGACTTTTCTCTCCTCAACTAGTGCCTAAGCCACAGTCAGTGTCCATTATTGGGATCAGTGCTGTCCACTGGGACCATCTCCTCCCCTCTGCTATTGCCCCAGGGGCAGAGGGAAGGGATGAGAACTCATTTCTCTTCCCTGGCTCAGGGACTAGGGGCTAGCTCTGATCTTCTTTTTCCATTATCTCTGTCATCAGGGAGCAGGGTCAGAGATCCTCCACACTTTGGGAGCAATGGAAAGCTACTGACTTCATCTCTTCTTCAGTCTACTATCCTCTTCCTCCCTCATTTCTGTCTCCCTTCCTTCCCCTTCCCCCCATCTGCCAGAGTCCCAGGACTGGAGGCCTTTTTAGGACATGCTGAAGTCTCTGAGCTATTTCCAGGCAAATTCTAGGTTATTTTTAATGGCTTGGTCTCTTGTCATTTTACCCTTGTCTCTGAAGGTGGCCCCTGATTCTGTCTCCCAGAGCCAAGCTGGGGGCATTCCCAGAGGGGCCTGCTAACCCCCTCACCCTGCTCTTGCTCCAGCAGGGGTGCTCTGCTGTCTGGTGGCACGTGAGGGGTGGGATACGCTGGCTAAATCCCTGGCTTTGGGGTTGCAGGTTGTTGTCCCCACCACTCTCTGATCGAAAAACCTTACCAGTTTGGATGTCTTTCAGTCTGGCCCAGGGATGAGACTTTGAAGTTCAACCTTCTGCGGTTTCAGCCTCATTTGTTTCCATCAACTGTAATACCATCAATGGTACTACCAAACAGAGTATGTGTGTGTGCTCAGTCGCTCAGTCATGTCTAACTCTTTGCGGCCCCATGAACTGTAGCTCACCAGCTTCTCTGTCCATGAGATTTCCCAGGCAAGGATACTGGAATGGGTTGCCATTTCTTCCTCCAGGGGATCTTCCCGACCCAGGCATCGAACCCGTGTCTCTTGCATCCTGCGTTGGCAGACAGATTCTTTATCGCTAACACCATCTGGGAAGCCACCAAATAGAATAATTGTGGATATTGAAAGGTTTGTTAACATATGTAAAATTCTGAGCATAGCACAAGCCCCATTGTGGGTGGTATGAAAGTGTTGGTACCTTTTTTCTTATATGGTGATCCACAGAGCTGGAGCATAGCTTTAGTGCCTTACGGCAAGCTAGATCCAAAGGCTTGGCCGGAGCACCCCCAGGGCTGAGCCAACCTTCCAGGCCAAGCACCCTCCCCAGAGGGCCACCCAGATTGAGAGAGTCAGAGAGGGCTGGACTTGGGTCAGAGCCTGGAATGAAGGGGAAATTAAGAGGTGCAGAGGTAGTGGGCTACTCCTTCACTTCCACTTAGCCAGCCTCCCAGACAGTCCCTTGCTCCTAGCTGCCTTTCTCTCTACAGTGGCTGCATCTGTGGCTACTGTTTGTTCAGAGGTCTGGGGTGGCTGGGGATCGTGGGATGAAGCCAAGAAAGAGTGTGTGGCTGGGGCGGAGGTGGAGGGAATGGAGAGGCTGTGTGTGGGAAATCTTGTTTCAGGCAGGATGGTCTGGTCTGTTCTCCATCAAGAGAGGGGCTGGGCATAGCTATGCACTCAGCTTCTTTTCTCCGTATGGACTCCTCCCCTTCTTTCAAGTCCCTACTTGTGACCTCCAGGGAAGATATGAGCATTGAACATGAACTGTTAGCCTCTCTTGGTACTTAGTTCTGTGCTGACCAACTGAGACACTGTGTGTCTCTGTGAGTCTGCATGACATGTGGGTCCAGCAAACACATCTTGAAGTCTCCTATGGGGCAAAGGCAAAGATGAATGAAGCAGCCTGGGTCCTCCAAGGGCTCACCATCTCTGTGTTTATAGATGGGGGCACCTCGGACTTGTCTGGAGGTTAGCCAGGCCACCTAGTTCCTTTTTCTGCTCGGGGTACCCTCCTCTCCCCATCTCCCTCTTCCTTTTCTGAAGGTGGTCAGTCATAGTCATTGGGTGGAAAAGGCATGGATATTGGAGTTTAGCAGATGTGGGTTTGAAATGTCTCTGAGTGAGTTTCCTCATTTGAAAGATAAGCAAAGAATCCTTACATAGGACTGTCGTGAAGATTAAATGAGATAATGCAGGTAACATGCCGAGCCTGGTGCCCTGCACCTAGTAGAGTCATAAATCTTAGTTCCTCACATCCCTGGCATCTAGCCTAGGACCTGATTCATAGTAGGTGATGAATAAACATTACTTCCTTGTCTCACCAGTGCCTGACACAGGGTTTGGCAGATGATGTGTGTTCTGTGCTAAGTCACTTTGTTTGTGTCTGACTCTTGTGACCCCATGGACTGTAGCCCGTCAGGCTCTTCTGTCCATGGGATTCTCCAGGCAAGAATACTGGAGTGGGTTGCCATGCCCTCCTCTTTCAGATGATAGATTCTCAATAAATAGTTGTTAACATAGCCCTGGTGTATGCTGTCTCCCCTTCTACTCCCCACCCCCTCTTGTGACATTGGCTCTGATGTGGGATGACAGCTGCTCAGAGATGAGGAGTTGTGGGAAAGGAGAGTGGCTCTGTGCCCATCAGAACTGGCACAGCGCCCCACAGATGCCTGTCTGCCATATCGCTGTGTGCCCCAGTAGGGGAGATGGAGGAAACGAGTGGGAGAGAGAGGCCTCGAGGTTCGTCTTGCTGACACTTTTGAGTCTCCTGTGAAGAGAGGATCCTCATAGCCAGCCGGGTGACCATCACCTTGCCTTGCCCTCTCTTTCACTCCTGGCCTGAGGGTCTGCCCACCAGGGGACCCAGGCAGCCTCCATTCCCAGCATAATCCTCCCTGGGGAAGAAGCCTTGGCTGTGATCATGGAAAATTGTCCTGCCAAGAACGTTGTAGCTGGGAAAGAGTCTGAAGGGGAGGTAGGAGAGAAGGCTGGGCAGGGTGGGGTGGTGGTGGGGAGGAATGGGGAAAATCGTAGACAAGGGGAGCACAGGAAGGATGAAAGGGGATTCAGGATGTAGGGGGTGAACGGGGCTAGGATTGGAGACAGAATAAGAAACTGGCCTCCACCTCTATGCCAGTTCAAGTGACTGACAGAATCTTGGGCTGGCAGGGTTGCTGGGTGGTGGGTTTTTGATGGATCCCCTGTAGGGAGTGAGGGAGTGGGACCCACATCTAATCTCGTTTGGCCCCGGAAGCTGGTCTCTGGGCCACCTCATGGTGCTGTTACTTTTGCTCCCAGCATTCCTGGCATTTCTGGGAAGGTTTCAACTGAACTGGGGTTGGAGAGGAGGGCAGAGCTCGGAGATGGGGCCAGGGAGTGGGCGTGGGGGGTAGGAAGGCTTGGTCAGGAACAGGTGCTGGGAACAGGCGGTTCTTTCAAATCAACAGTATGGGCCAGGCTGCTCGGGTTGCCAATGTGTGTGTGTGTATCTACTATCATGCAGTCCCTCACCCAGATAGTATGCGCATACGTAATGTGCTGATTGCGTGGCCAAGTGTATGGATTTGCCCGTACAGGGACGTGGGAAAGCTGGCTTTTGGCCCTTTGCCTTGGTCCTTCAACACTCTGCCTGGTACCGCAGAACTGGGCCTGGGTGGCTCTGGGAGGTGGAGGGCTCTGGCCACTAGTTCCTGCCCCTCCTCCATTGTGCAGGCTGCTGGTGGGCGCTCCCCAGGCTCTGGCCCTGCCAGGGCAGCAGGCAAATCGCACTGGAGGTCTCTTCGCTTGCCCCCTGAGCCTGGAAGAGACCGACTGCTACAGAGTGGACATTGACCGGGGAGGTGAGGGCTCTGTGGGGCTGGGATGGGGGGACATGTGAGGGGGGAGGGGGGGACTTGGCCTCCTCTTTCCTCCCCTAACTCCCAGTGTCCTGCCACCAGCTGATGTGCAGAAGGAGAGTAAGGAGAACCAGTGGTTGGGAGTCAGTGTTCGGAGTCAGGGGCCTGGCGGCAAGATTGTTGTGAGTACTGTATCCTTTTTTTTGACTTTTGATCAAATTTACCATTTTTATAGAAAAAGAGCATGAAATTTCATTTTTATTTTTTTATTTTTTTTTAATTTTTTTATTTATTATTATTTTTTAATTGTTTTTGCCATACATTGTCATGATATCACCATGGGTTTACATATGCTTCCCCTCCGGAACCCCCCTCCCTCTTCCCTCCCCCCTGACGAATGGATAAGAAAGCTGTGGTACATATACACAATGGAATATTACTCAGCATTAAAAAAAAATTCATTTGAAGCAATTCTACTCAGATGGACAAAACTGGAGCCCATTATCCAGAGTGAAGTAAGCCAGAAGCAAAAACAACAATATAGTATATTAACGCATATATATGGAATTTAGAAAGACGGTAACGAGAACCCAACATACGAGACAGCAAAAGGAACGCAGATGTATAGAATAGACTCGTGGACTTTGTGGATGAGTGTAAGGGTGGGATGATATGGGAGAAGGGCATTGAAGCATGTTAATTTTCATATGTCTAGTCAATCGCCAGCCCAGGACTGATGCTCGGGGCTGGTGCAGTGAAATTTCATTTTTAAAAAGGGGGAAAAACAGTTTGACTCTGTAACAGTAATATCATGGCAATGGATACTACTTCTTGTGACGCTTTGCAAGGGTGTTGAGTGTGTGTTTGTGTGTATGTATGGTGTGTATATACACACAAATGTGCTTACAGAACTCAGGTTGGCAGTACGATGTGATTGTCTGCTTCTGAGGACTTCTGAGAGATGTAAACAGGTGGGAGGCACGGCCCCGTCCTTATAAATTTAAAAATATCTAACAGTTCATCCACCCATCCATGTGTTAAACTTACTAAGAACCTTTTAAGTATCAGGCATTGAATTGAGAGAGGACATGTAAACACAGGGAAAAGCCTGGTCCATGCCTCAAAGAGCCTCCTGCATAGTTACAGAGATTCTCATCACTGATGCGCACAAACATAATAATACAAGTCCCTTTGGGGTAGAATATGGTTAAGGCTAGGTGAGTAGTGTGGTCCCCAGTCTATACCAGTTCAAGGAAAGAGCAAGAGCGAAGACTGCTACAGGTGGGGGTGATTTGAGTCTGGATTTCCAGAATAAGCAATACGTGGAGAGATGAGAGGGAGGGAATTGTTTGCAGACCAGGTGGTGGCTCATTCAGGAACAGGACCAAGCTGGGCATGCTGTGGACAGTCCCATCTTACGGGATCAAGGAGGCATGAGTTCTGTGGCCTAGTTGTGCTGTGGGTGCCAGGGGAGAATGTGGAGCAAGGGCCTCTTGCTGCCAGGGCAAAGAAGTGGGTGCAGAGAAGGCAGGGATGAGGGTTATGTATTCTATATACCTGCCTAATGCTAGGCTGGGAGGTGGCGCCCAGGTGATGCTGGCAGAGACGCGGGTATGTGTGCATATGCACGCGAAGCAGCGTCTGCCAAATTCATGCGCATGGGCAGCGTGGCTCGAGCAGGGTCCTGGCCCTCACGGTGGGGTGACCCCTTCTGCTTTCCTCCCAAGACCTGTGCACACCGATATGAGGCGCGGCAGCGTGTAGACCAGATCCTGGAGACGAGGGACGTGATCGGCCGCTGCTTCGTGCTAAGCCAGGACCTGGCCATCCGAGACGAGCTGGATGGGGGAGAGTGGAAGTTCTGTGAGGGACGCCCCCAGGGCCATGAGCAGTTTGGCTTCTGCCAGCAGGGCACGGCAGCCGCCTTCTCCCCCGACAGCCACTATCTCCTCTTTGGGGCCCCAGGAACCTATAACTGGAAGGGTGAGTCACTCCCCGGAGAGGGGAGAAGGGAACCAAAATGTCCCAGTCCTCAGAGAGGGGGTTGGGGCAGCATGTGGCCAAGCATGCCTGCGTGTGTTCACTGCCACGGAGCCCCAGGGCCCTGCCACGCCTCCCACCGCGTCTCGCCGGCACGCACACGACTGGGGCCATCCATCGCCTGTCCTCCGCATGGCTGAGAGTTCTGCACCATGCTGGCATGAGCCCCCACATGCCCAGCTGGGGCCCGCATGCTCCAACACACCAGCCCACACCTCATCACTCCCATTCCCATCTCCGCACGCTGCCGCTGGCCGGGCTGACACGTGGTGAGTGCAATGCCAAGTCCAGGGGTAGAGAGAGACCCTGGGCAGCTTGGACTGGGAGGGGGGTGGAGATGGGGCTGGAGAGGAGAGGCGGGGCTTCCCTGGATGCCTGATGAGCGCCCAGGCCTGTGGGTGGTCTTCACTCCCCACCCTGGGCACTAACGGGTCTGTCCTTGCAGGCACGGCCAGGGTGGAGCTCTGTGTGCAGGGCTCAGCGGACCTGGCCCACCTGGACGACGGGCCCTACGAGGCGGGGGGTGAGAAGGAGCAGGACCCCCGCCTCATCCCGGTCCCTGCCAACAGCTACTTTGGTAGGGACCCCTCCCCGCTGGAGCCACTCTAACCCTCTGCTCCTCTCTCTTGTCCCCCTCCACACTCCCATCCTCCTGTCTCTGTCTCTGTCCCTCACTCTGTCTTTTGTCTCTCTGTCTCTCTCGTCCTCTTTCTCCACCTCTCCCTCTTCTGCCTTCTTGCCGTTCTGTCTGCCTCTGTCTCCATACCTTGTGGCCTGTCCTCTGGATGTCCCTGCCCTGGTGTTTCCCCTGCCCCGCCCCCGCAGGGTTGCTCTTTGTGACCAACATTGATAGCTCAGACCCTGACCAGCTGGTGTATAAAACTTTGGACCCCGCTGACCGGCTCCCAGGACTGGCCGGCGACTTGGCCCTGAATAGCTACTTAGGTTTGTAAGCTTCCTTCTATGTCCTGCCCTACCCCTCAACACCTACCCAGAGAAACACCCATTGGGCCCAAATTGCAGAGAAGAGCTGAGCCTGGTGGCCAGGCCCAAGGTGAAGAGGCCCCAAGGGTGATAGCCTAGAGGGCTGTGAACAGGGTTCTCCATGGAGGAAGATCCAGGTGGGCTGAGGCTGCAGTGGGAAGGACGAGGCTGGACCTCTGGTGGGTGGATGGTGGGCATGTGTGGAGGAAGATTGAGTTATGTTGGTAAGTTCCTCTTCTCGTCTCATCTGCATTGTTCTGCTGAAGGGGAGGAAACCAGGCCTGGGGGATGTTTGGTGACTCCATCTCTTCCCCATTTCCCCCTTGTTTCCTCCCCTCCTGTCCATGTGGAGACTTCCTCTCCCTGCCAGGAGTGGTGTGAATTGGAGGGATGGGGGGCTCCTGGGCATGCCGAGGGGAGAGCAGTTTCAGGGAATCATAGGGGGGCACCCTGGCCCAGCTCCTGCTGCTGCCCAGCCGCCTGGGCCTCCCCAGTCCCCAAGGCTACCCCATCCCACTTCTCATGCCCAGCTCCAGGCTCTGGATGGGGAGGATCACCGGGTGTCTGGAGGGGCAGAGGAGTGGTCCAGCTTTGATGGTGATACCTCGGGGGGCACCTCCACCTTTAGGCTCTAACCTGCGGGGTGGGGCAGGGTGGGGGAACTTAGACCTGCTCTGGCTGGGAGTCTGATGGGGGAGAACTCACCGGTGAGTTGCCCTCATCCAGGTTTCTCCATCGACTCGGGGAAGGGACTGGTGCGAGCTGAGGAGCTGAGCTTTGTGGCAGGGGCCCCTCGTGCCAACCACAAGGGTGCTGTGGTCATTCTACGCAAAGACAGTGCCAGTCGCCTGGTGCCTGAAGTGACACTGTCTGGGGAGCGCCTGACCTCCGGCTTTGGCTACTCGCTGGCCGTGGCTGATCTCAACAATGATGGGTGAGAGTGAGGGAGGCGAGTGAGCTGGGGGAGGCTGGGGCTGGGAAGGGCCTCTGGCCTCTCCTCCTGACTCCCCCTCCTGCCTCCCTGTCTCCATAGCTGGACAGACCTGGTAGTGGGTGCCCCCTACTTCTTCGAGCGCCAAGAAGAACTGGGGGGTGCTGTGTATGTGTATATGAACGAGGGGGGCCACTGGGCTGGGGTTGCCCCTCTCCGGCTCTGCGGCTCTCCTGACTCCATGTTTGGGATCAGCCTGGCAGTCCTGGGGGACCTCAATCAAGATGGCTTCCCAGGTGTGACTGGGAATGGGAAAGGCTGGGGGGCAAGGAGAGGGGGCGGGGAGGCAGGCGGGGAAAAGCCTCTGAGGTGAAGGGCAAGATCCTCTGAGGACTCAGGGAGAGGAGCATCCTGGGCTTGTGTCTGAGCTTTAATATTTACCAGCTTTGTGGCCCTGGGCAAGTACCCTTTCTGAGTTAGTGATACCTGCTGAGAGTAGTTGAGAGATTAACGACACATGCAAGGTGTCCAGGACTTAGTAGCCTCTCAGTAAAATTAGAAAACAGGGTTTGGAGCTGAGTGACTGAAGGACAGTTGGGGCCTGGACCTCGTGCCTCCTCACCCCCACCCTCAGGTCTGATTGCTTTTCTCCCATGCCTGCAGACCTTGCCGTGGGGGCTCCCTTCGATGGGGACGGGAAGGTCTTTATCTACCATGGGAGCAGTCTGGGGGTTGTCACTAAGCCTTCTCAGGTGAGGGGAGAAGTGGGGTGAGGGATGGGTGTGGGTGGACCCAGGCAGCCCGGCAGCAGAGGGTGGGGGAGGCAGAGGCTGGGGATGATGGGTGGGGCGTTGACGGTCTGGTCCCACAGGTGCTGGAAGGTGAGGCCGTGGGCATAAAGAGCTTTGGCTACTCCCTGTCGGGTGGCCTGGACGTGGATGGGAACCACTACCCAGACCTGCTGGTGGGTTCCCTGGACGACACTGCTGTGCTCTTCAGGTGGGTCCCCCCTCCCTATTGCCCTCACCCTCCCGAGGCCGGAGCCCCTCTTTAGAGCCAGATCTTCGGCCTTCCTCCTTTCCCAGCCTGATGTTCTCATGTCTTCTGTGCCCTGGACTGCCCGTTCTCCAGGGCCAGGCCTGTCCTCCATGTCTCCCACGAAGTCTCTATTCTTCCACGAGCCATCGACCTAGAACAGCCCAACTGTGCCAATGGCCACTCGGTCTGGTGAGGCGGGATCCTAAGGGAGGGCAGAGGGGAGCCTCCAGGGTCCAGCTCTTCCCTGTCTGCCCAGATTGGGGCTGGGGCAGGAGTGGGCAGGCTGGGAGAGGGGCCTTGTCCTATCAACCTTACCCTTGCCCCCACAGCATGGACCTAAGGATCTGTTTCAGCTATATCGCATCGCCCAGCAGCTATAGCCCTACTGTGGGTGAGTAAGGCCCCTCCAAACCCACTGCACTGGGTTTCAGGGTGGGTCACTCTGGGGTGCAGAGAAGGGCCCATTGAAGCCACCCCCATCCCAGCTCACTGGCTCCTCTTCTCCCGCCTGCCACAGCCCTGGATTACATGTTAGATGGGGATACAGACCGGAGGCTGCGGGGCCAGGTGCCCCGTGTGACCTTCCTGAGCCGTGGCCCCGATGACCCCAAGCACCAGTCCTCAGGCACCGTGTGGCTGAAACACCAGCATGACCGAGTCTGCGGAGACACCATGCTCCAGCTTCAGGTGGATGCTGACCCCTTGGCCTCTGGGGGTCATTGTCATCGCATCATCTCTTTTCTGGATTCCTCTCAGCTTCTTCCCTAACACATTCACACCTTAGTCTAAAATCTCAACTTTTGGGATGGTTTCCTTTTGGGCTGACCTCTCCCTTACCTGCTGCCTTCTTGCGTCTCCTGTCAAGTTCTTTTCTCCCTGGAGATGGTGATGGCATGTCCATCTTCTTGCATGATCCTCAAAGCCCTGAGTCCCGGCTCTTCTCCCGTCTCTAGCTTAGTTCTCTACCTCTCTCCTTCATCTCCCAGAGCCTCTTTCCTGGCTTCAGGATCTGTCCTAGGTCTGGCTGGGGCTTTGGGCGGGGCTGGGGCCTGGGGGTGGTTCTTGCATCCATGTCTGTCTTATCCCTCCCCAGGAGAATGTCAAAGACAAGCTTCGGGCCATTGTGGTGACCCTGTCCTATGGTCTCCAGAACCCTCGGCTCCGACGACAGGCTCCTGGTCAGGGGCTGCCCCCGGTGGCCCCCATCATCAATGCCCACCAGCCCAGCACCCAGCGGACAGAGGTGAGCCTGTGCTCTGGTTGAGCCCAGGAAAAGATGGGAGGAATAGATATCATGGTCCCTTGTCAGTAACACTCATTCACAGTGAGGCAGAATTCTTTCCATGTTACCCTAGTCGTTCCTCTTATCTCAAGATGCTGTGACAGGTGGACCCCAGATGTAAAATGGCCTAGATGATGATGTGTTCCTAGTCAGGGGGGTCAGACAGTCTTTCAGATGCCCAGGGTGCTGGAGGTCTGCCATGTTCAAATGTGGCCTCTAAGGTCCTTAGGTCATCTCTATTCTCTATCCTGGTCTGCTGGAGGAGGACAGGGGAGCTCTGTGCATAGTTCTTATGGCCAGTCCAAAAGTGATGCTCTTCCCTTCTCTTCATGTTCTAAGTCTGGGACTTGGTTACACACAAGAAAGGCCTAGGAAATGTGGCCTTGCTGTGGACTAGCCTGCTGGCCTCTCCCATGGCCTTGTAATCACTTCTATCATTTTACTGATGACACAGCTGAGGGTGGTAAAGAGACCAGCTCAATATCACACGGCTAGCAAGCAGCAGATCTGCAAGTTGAATCCAGGTTGTTTACTCCTCTGGTCCCCTACCCCGCCACATGCCTTAGTGACACATTCATTCCCTGAGAAGGACCCCTCTTCAAGTCTCCCCCCCCCCAGATACACTTCCTGAAGCAAGGCTGTGGTGAAGACAAGATCTGCCAGAGCAATCTGCAGCTGGTCCACGCCCGGTTCTGCGCCCGCGTCAGTGACACGGAGTTTCAGCCTCTGCCTATGTGAGGGGGAGCGAGGGAGCAGGTGGGGTGGGGAGGCAAAAGTTCAAAGTACACAAGGAAGTCCCCTGGGGAGGGCTCGGAGGAGCCTGAACCTGCAGAGGGGAGGGTGGAAGGTGGGGAGAGCCTGCAGACAGCTTGGAAGTTTGCAGGATGAGGGTGGTGATGGGCCCATAGCAGCTTACCTGGCACCTTCATCATATTTTTGAAATTATATAGTTCACATACACCTCACTGTTCAGTCTTCACAACCCTGTGAGGTAGGAATTACTATCAGTTCCACTTGGAGGCCTAGGGAGGTTTACTTACCTGCCCAAGGTCAGTAAGCAGTGGACCAGGGACCAGGAGGGTGGTTCCTTGACTCCCAGTCTTTCTTTTTTTAAATGTATTTTAAAATTTTTATTTTATAGACTGAAATGCTAACCACTCAGTGCTTCTTCTCTTTAAATCTTATTATTTATTTTTGGCTGTGCTGGGCTGTCATTGCTGCACACAGACTGTTTCTAGTTGGGATGAGCTGTGGGCTGCTCTCGAGTTGCGGAGCGTCGGCTGCTCATTGTGGTGGCTTCTCTTGTTGCAGATCACCAGCTCTAGGGCATGCAGGCTTCAGTAGCTGAGCCTTCTGGGCTCTAGAGCACAGGCTCGATAGTTGTGGGCAGGTGCTCTGCAGCATGTGGGATCTTCCCAGATCAGGGATCGAACCCATGTCTCCTGTATTGGTGGGTGGATTCTTTACCACTGAGCCGCCAGGGAAGCCCTCTAAATTTTTATTTATTTGGCTGTGCTGTATCTCAGTTGCAGCAAGTGGGATCTAGTTCTCTGACCAAGGATTAAACTCAGACTTCCTGCATTAGGAGCTTGGAGTCTTAACCACTGGACCACAAAAGTCCCTGACTCCAGTCCTGACTCTTTCCGTCTGAGGCTGGGACCTGTGTGTGTGGAGATTAGGAAGGCCCAGGTGGAGGGAGAGATTCAGAGGGTGGAGGCAAATCCCATGCATTGGGGGAGGGGGCAGGAGGGAGAGGCTGGGTAGGTGTTCAGGTCTTAGAGCAACTGGGATCTGGTCCTGTAGGGATGCGGATGGGACGACAGCCTTGTTTGCTCTGAGTGGGCAGCCAGTCATCGGTCTGGAGCTGAAAGTCACTAATCTACCCTCGGACCCAGCCCAGCCCCAGGTTGATGGGGATGATGCTCATGAAGCCCAGCTCCTGGTCACCCTCCCTGCCGCTCTGCACTACTCGGGAGTCCGGGGCCTGGACCCTGTGGTGAGGACCTGGGACAGGGTGGCAGTGATAACCTACAGTGAACGATGTTGGATTCGTGATCTCTGAGGAAGATTTAGCTTCAGGACCCGGGATCAGGCTTGATCACTCAGAGCTTTTGTGTGGCGGAAGTTTCACTACAGTGAGAAAGGACAGAGAAAGCTTCTGACAGATATCAGAGGGGGATGGAGAGCGCCTTCCTCCCTGGTCTAGTCAAGGCTTTTAGCCGACCCATTCCCACAGCATACATCTTAAATGAATAAGATTAGTCAGAAGGTTCTTGTTAAAAAGGAGAAAAATGTCCTCGTACAAGATAAATTGTTGTTATATAATCATTAGTACAGAGCTTAAGGAAAAACAGACCTTTGAGCAAGATGCATTGTTTTGTTGTGTAATCATTAGCTCTGGGCTTAAAGAAAGTGAGTCTTAAAGATTGTTGTCATAACAACTCAGAGTTTAAGTCTTCTGTGACTAAGACAAAGCAATGTAGAAAAAAAAGTTTGTCTCTTTCTCCTCCTGGAGGGCCCTGAACTCCTTATCAACCTACAAAGAATTAACTCTCTCAGAAGTGGGGTCTTTGGGGCTTTGGTAACCCCAGCTGGCCTCTCCTTTTCTCTCCACTCCAGGAGAAGCCGCTGTGCCTGTCTGATGAGAACGCTTCCCACGTCGAGTGTGAGCTGGGGAACCCCATGAAGAGAGGCTCCCAGGTTGCCACAGCTGCCCTTATCCCTGTCCAAGTGGCTCTCTCACCCCTGCCCCCCTTCAAGCCCCTCACCCTTCCAGTTTCTCATCTTGCTCCACTCTTGGTCTAGGTCACCTTCTACCTCATCCTTAGCACCTCGGGGATCACCATTGAAACCACAGAGCTGGAGGTGGAGCTGCTGTTGGCCACGTAAGGCTGGGGGTCCAGGGTGGGTGATGATGGGGGCTACTGGCTAGAAGTCCACCTAGAAGGGGCTCTGCTGTCTGCCCGTGACCCCTTGGGGTGGTGCCTGGGCTTGCTGCCCACACCTGCCCCCCCGCCCCCATCAGCATCAGCGAGCAGGAGCTGCATCCAGTCTTGGCCCGCGCCCGTGTCTTCATTGAGCTGCCACTGTCCATCACAGGGTAAGCCCTGCCTGGGTGGGCACTTCCACTGGAGGGGTGGGCACTGCCACTTCCAGAGCCAGGCCTGGGCTTTGCCTCACTGGCCTGACCTTCCTGACCTTCCATCAAGCCCCAGCCCCCCTCAGCCCCTGTTTTGACCCCTCCTCTCCAGGGTGGCCATTCCGCAGCAGCTCTTCTTCTCCGGTGTGGTGCGGGGTGAGAGCGCAATGCGGTCTGAGCGGGATGTGGGCAGCAAGGTCAAGTATGAGGTCACGGTGAGTGTCCCGGTGAGGTCTCTCCCTTCTTGGCACAGAAGAGATGCTGAGACGTGTTCCAGGGGCTGTGGCTTTTCTCCTGTCTGGTGCCTGGTGGTGTTTGTGTTGCAGCCTCAGGTGACCATTTCCTGCTCATTCCTGACTGAAGGTCCCATCTCACTGTGAGAGCACAGGGCCATCTACTGGGGCATGGGAACACGGGAGGAGGGCTAGTGCCTCTTCTAAGAACCCTCCCCTGCCTGCCTGGGGCCTCCCCACACCTCCCAGGGACATCTCCAGGTTTTCCCAGATTTGGGGTGGGCAGGTAATGGTGCGTGATCTAGGATCCTGAGTCTTTGTGGAAGTTATGCTTCCTGAGCCTTCCCTGCAGCCTTGTCCCCTCCATCTCATGGGTTTAGAACTCACCCTTTGATTCTCTTGATGTCAAAAAGTACCAGCTCCCAGTGGACCCTTCACGATTTTCTCCCTGCCTGTCCATTAGAATTCAAAGTTCTGTGTAGTAGGATTATGTCATTCTGTCCTTCAAACTCTTCCGTATACCTGTCTAGAATTTAGCAAAGTATTAGATTAGAATAAAAATTTGCATTTACTTACATAAGTACATTCAGAATCTTTCGATCTAGAGTTTTGCTTCCCCATAAGGATAGGGAGATTCTATTACTTTCTAAGGAAATTTTAAGAACTTAAAATATTTAAAGCAGGAGTTCTAAATGATTCTAGATTGAATTTACCATGTCTATGAATCCACTAGATTATGTATACACATTTTGAGTTTGTGAGTATGGAAATTTTGGGGGGAAAGTATATAAAAACTGGGTTTCCTTTGTGGTTCAGCTGGTAAAGAATCCTCCTGCAATGAGGGAGACCTGAGTTTGATTCCTGGGTTGGGAAGTTCCCCTGGAGAAGGAAAAGGCTACCCACTCCAGTATTCTGGCCTAGAGTATTCCATGGACTATACAGTCCATGGAGTCGCAAAGAGTCAGACACGACTGAGCAACTTTTACTTTCGTATAAAAACTGTGATCCAGGGTTTTCTAGGAGACTTCACGTTTAGGCACTTCAAGAGCATTTTAAGTCTCTACTGGTCTATGAACTCATGTTATTAAAGAATCACACTATATGAGAGGGTCCTTATTGATTTATTCATGATTTTTCTATATATTGTTTTATAAGGCAGCTATTTTCAAGCATTTTTAGAGTATTCTACATTTTATAAATATTTTATATATATATATATTTACTATATTTTCTAGTAAACATGTATATGTGCTTAGTTGCTCAGTCATGCCTGATCCTTTGTGACCCCATGGACTGTAGCCCTCCAGGCTCCCCTGTCCATGGGGATTCTCCAGGTAAGAATGTAGGAGTGGGTTGTTGTGCCCTACTCCAGGGGATCTTCCCAACCCAGGGATTGAACCCAGGTCTCCTGCATTGCAGGTGGATTCTTTACCATCTGAGCCGCCAGGGAAGCCCAAACACGTATATATCTAACATAAATAAAAGCTTTATAGAACGCTCCTTCTTTACTGCATGTGATACAACCAGGTGTTTTTTTAAATTTTATTTTATTCTATTAACTTTTTTTCAAATGCTGATTGCAACCCATTAAATTGATTCCGGTAAATAATAAACTGCTAGTGGGTTGCAGTTCACAGTAGGAATCAGAGATCAAGTAAAGCTACACAATTGCTGTGGATGCCATTGCCCTCCAGGTTACTAACCTGAAATCTTCAGGGAAAGGTTGAATAGTCACATCTGTATCACTTTCAGGCTTCACAATCACACAGAAGTGAAGTCAATGTAGCAGTAAACAAAGAATATTCTTCTTCATTTGGTAATCCAACTGGCTTATAGGGGGGTTTTAGTCTTAAATATTCTTAGAGGTGTGTGAAAACTGCAAGGCTATGTCATTACAAAATGATATAAAATGTATCTCATTTTCTACAGTATCAAGGGACTTCCCTGTAGCTCAGATGGTAAAGAATCTGCCTGCAATGCAGGAGAGCCGAGTTCGATCCCTGGGTCAGGAAGATCCTCTGGAGAAGGAAATGGCAATCCACTCCAGTATTCTTGCCTGGAGGATCCCTTGGAGAGAGGAGCCTGGCGGGCTGCAGCCTGTGGGGTCATAGAGTCAGACATAACTAAGCTAAGACATGACTAATACTACTACTTCACACTCTCTTGTGTCCACAGGTCTCTAACCAAGGCCAGTCGCTCAACACCCTGGGCTCAGCCTTCCTCAACATCATGTGGCCCCATGAGATTGCCAACGGGAAGTGGTTGCTGTACCCCATGCGGGTAGAGCTGGAGGGCGGCCAGGGCCCCGGGCAGAGGGGGCTCTGTTCCCCCAGGCCCAACATCCTCCAACTGGTGAGGCTCAGGCGAGGTGGGTGGGGACCCTGAAGCAGGGTGCAGGGGTGTTGAAGCAGGGTGCTGAAGCCGGGTCGGGGTGTGGAGGTGGGGGGTGTGGGGTTCAGACTTTGCAGAGGCTGCTGTGGGGCTGGGGGCCTGTGGAGGAAGCTGCTGCGGAAGAGGTGCCATCTCTTCTTGCTGCGTTTGGAGGGACCCTCACTGGGCGCCCTCCCCCGCCTCAGGATGTGGACAGCAGGGACAGGAGGAGGCGGGAGCTGGGGCCGCTGGAGTCGCAGGAACCCCGAGAGCAGCCGGAGCCCAGCACGTCCTGGTGGCCAGTGTCCTCCACCGAGAAGAAGAGAAACATCACCCTGGTGAGGACAGGGGGTGGGCGAGGGGCGGTGGTATGACAGAGGGTGGCGGCAAGGGGGAGGGCGCAGAGCTTCAGGGTGGGTGTGGCCTGTGGCGAGGTGTGATGGTCAGGCACCGGGGCAAGTTGACTGGACGCGTCACACCTGGGGGGCAGCTGCTGCCCCCCTCCAGCTTCCCCAGCGCCCGCCAGGTGTTCACTCCAGACCAGGCACTTAGCTACAGCTAGTTCCCTGTGCAGTCCATTCTGCCTGGCTTCCTATGGAAGGTCACATTTTAGAGGGAGTGGGATGGTATTAGCCACCTCTGAAGTCTGTTTGTTATTCTTTTGAATTATTTTTGGACAAAAAGTCAGTTTGCATAAGGAAATTTGACATGCTTTTCACTATGTTAAAAACACCATGTCAAAAAGATTTTTAAAAGTTCTAATAATTAACTCGATAGTATATTTATGTGGTTAAGTTTTTCCTTTTCGAGTAGTTTGGCCTCCCCTTTTCCTACTTGTCTCACATAGTTATATTACTGAGTGGACTCACTGAGCAGGTTAGCGCAGGCTCTGCGCTGTCCGTTTTAGGATGGCGCTAGCAGTGAGAGTTGGGGGTGCGGGAAGGGGGACAGATTAGGGCGGTGCTTGGCTTGGTGGCAAAAAGGTGACTCCTGCATACGGAAGGATGGGTAATAGATGCAAAAACAGGCAAAGAGACCTTTGCAGGGGGAGGGGAGTAGTTGGGCAACTCTGGTGGTATCCGTCTGGGAGAAAGTTCCCCTGCCACAGCCCATCCTTCCTGGGGGCCTTTAGCTTCCCTGGCCCCCTTGAAAGCGTGGCAGGAAGCTTCACAAGCGTAGTATGTGTGTGCTTAGTTCAGTCATGTCCGACTCTTTGTGATCACATGGATGATAGCCTGCCAAGACGCCTCTGTCCAAGGGATTCTCCAGGCAAGAATACTGGAGTGGGTTGCTGTTCTCTTCTCCAAGGGATCTTCCAGACCCAGTGATGGAACTCCAGTCTCCTGCATTGCAAGCAAATTCTTTATTGTCTGAGCCACCAGGGAAGCTCCCAGGGGGTAGTATTAGCTCGTGTAATTGCTGTTTCCTTGTTAAATGGATAGTCTTGCTTTCTCCAGGTGACTGATTTCTACTGAAAGGCATCTTTTATCTTTTTTTCTGGTTGTGCCCTTTGGCATGTGAGATCTTAGTTTCCCAACCAGGGATCGAACCCACGTCTCCTGCATTGGAAGCATGGAATCTTAACCACTGGACCACTAGGGAAGTCCCAAGGCCACTCTTTTTTCTTTGAAATGGGAGACTTCCATGGCACTCCAGGGGTCTTTGCCTTCCAATGCAGAAGGTGTGGGTTCAATCACTGATGGAGGAGCTAAGATCCCACATGCCTCTTGGCCAAAAAACCCAAAATATAAAGCAGAAACAATATTGTAACAAATTCAGTGAAGACTTAAAAAGTGGTCCACATAAAAAAAAATCTTAAAAAATTTTTGAAATGGATTCTTTTACTTTAAATGACTTTTAGACAAATTGACAAAGGATTCTTGAATTACTCTACAGTGGCAAAATAAGGGATGATGCAGAGAATTCAAACACTCTCAAAACCATTCTTCTGTATGGGAAGTGTGATGAATAGAACATTAGTTTTTAGGCAGATGGTCCATTAAGTGAGATTGGACCAAATGGATTTAGGTCAGACCTGGAAGGAGCAGGGTCTCAGTCCCCTGTCCCCTTAGTAGCTCCTGGGGCAGCCATATCTTCCTTCAGTGAGTTTGGGCTTTGCAGAAGAGTGCAACTTTACCCATTCTGGACCTGGGTTCAAGTATCTGCTTCACCAGCTTTGCTAGCTGTGTGACCTGAGACTGGTCACTGGATTCTTTAAGCTTTAATTTCCTAGTTTAAAAAATGGGGATGATAATAATCTGCACCTTGCAGGACAGTTGTGAATTTAAATGAGATGAGTATCTTGCAGATAGTAGGTGCTCAATAAATTAGATCATCGTTAGGTAACATATGCATCTACTGGGGAAGCTACTCTGCCTGCCTGCTGCTGTCAAGAGATCTCCTCCCTGCTCCCCATGCATTTCAAAGCCAAATAGCCCAGATTTGGGATAGGCTGCTATTCTAGACCACAGGGTTAGTTTGGGAAGACTTCTTGGAGGAGGAGAGTTTAAAGTCAGGAAAGGAAAACAGGAGAGATATTGAAGAGTTGGGGAAAAGCGGGGCTCCTAGAGGGATGGAGGGGAGGCTCTGAGCAGACTGTGTCTGTGTGACCACATTTGTGAGGGTTGCTGGGCCCTGGGCAGCTTGACGGGGCGGGACCAAGCAGCTCAGAGCCCTGCCTGTCCTGGTCCCCAGGACTGCGTCCGGGGCACGGCCAACTGCTTGGTGTTCAGCTGCCCTCTCTACAGCTTTGATCGCGCGGCTGTGCTGCATGTCTGGGGCCGCCTCTGGAACAGCACCTTCCTGGAGGTGAGAGCACAGCTGGGGTTCTCTTCCCGGATAGCCCCTCTGGGACCCACTTTTCCTTCTCCTTCCTCCTGGTCCAAGGGCAGCATGCTCTCAACTCGAGACAGGCAGAAACACCCTCTGTGTTGGGCGCCATTCTGTTTACAGCTTCAGGAGCTGGGGGGAGGTGGACGCATGGGGCATTTAGGAGGAGGGTCTCCTTCCCTGTCTCCTTAGGAGTACTCAGCTGTGAAGTCTCTGGAAGTCATTGTTCGAGCCAACATCACCGTGAAATCCTCTGTTAAGAACTTGCTGCTCAGAGATGCTTCCACGGTGGTGAGCTGCCTGGCTCAAGGCTCACGGGGAGGTGCAGCCGGGGTAGCTTGTCTCTCCAGTTACTCCAGCCCTTGTGCCCTTCGTCCCTCACTCCCTAGATCCCGGTGATGGTGTACCTGGACCCCGCGGCTGTGGTGGCAGAAGGAGTCCCCTGGTGGGTCATCCTCTTGGCTGTACTAGCTGGGCTGCTGGTATTGGCACTGCTGGTGCTGCTCATGTGGAAGGTGAGGCTTGGGGAGGGTGGTGCCGGTGGTGGCGGGGCTCCCCTGTCAAGCTGGGGTGTGGTTCTCGCATCCACAGTCTCGTTTATTCAGCAAATCTGTGTTGAGCACTTACCGTGTGTGCCAACATCTCTATCAGGCCCTGGATGTTTCAAGGATAAGTCAGATGTAGATCTTGTTCTCAGGGCTTTTGTAGTCTAGCTGGGGAGGGGAGCCTTGTTGTCCAGGGCGAGGCAGTGGACTAAGTCAAGAAAGCACAGTGGGAATTCAGGGGAGGGAAAGCTTGAGAGCAGATGGCCCTGGAAGGGCCTTAGAAGGTGGGGTAGTAGGATCTGGATGTGGGGAAAGGAATGTGGGTCTGAGCCTTTCAAAAGGACCATGGGAGGGTAAAGTCATGGAGGCAGGGAAGTGTGGTCTGATTTAACTGGAGCATGGTGGCTAAGGCTGGGAAGAAAGCCATGACCAAGAAAGCCAACCAGCGTGGAGAACTGCCTCCAGGGAACTGTCTCCAGGACTGAACTCTGAGCCACCACATACCAGGCTCTACATGGAACCATTCTTGCACACAGAGTGTAGCCAGAATCGTGTGTGCATCCGGGGCTCCTCATAAGAGCACACACATGTATATGTCAGGACCGAGAATGACGTCCATCATCAGTGGCCATCCCTTGAAGCACATGCCACATCTGAGCCATGTGGAACCGCACATGCCCTGGGGGCCTAAAAGAGAGAGAGCTGCCACCCTTCCCAGGACCAATCACAGACCAGGCACAGCGTCTGGCAAATGTGTATCATCAGTGGCCAGGCCTCTGGGCATCCAGACTGTTGGGAACCTTGCCATTCTAAGGGAGATTGGGGCCTTTGAGAAACTGGATCCAAGATCTCTGCTGCCCACTCCCATGGAAGTGGGACAAAGCAGAGATAGGGGCCCCCATCCTTCCCATTCTCCACCTTCTTTGCTCCTCTCCTCCCTTACATCCCAGTGTGGCTTCTTCCGTCGGAGCAGCCAGAGCTCATCTTTTCCCACCAACTATCACCGGGCCCGGCTGGCCGTGCAGCCCTCAGCTGTGGAAGCTGGGGGTCCAGGGACTGTGGGGTAATTGTTGGGTGTGAGCATGTGTGTGTCCAGATTTGTATGTGTTGGGGAGTATGTATGTGAGTGTAAGTCAAGCTCCCAGCATTCAGGAATATGCAAAGCGAAGAAAGGAGATTGCATGGGGGTGGTGTGAGTTCCAGGAACTTGGGTGGGAGGTGACTGTCAGGGTGAGGTTATAAGGGTGAGCATAACCCAGCCTGAGACATGTGCAAGGGTTGGTTGGGCTCTTGGAGAGTGAGCATGTGGGGAGTGCTGGGAGGTGCCCTGCATGCCTTTTTTGTGGGCATGAGAGTGCAGAGACACAAGTGCAAGGAGATGCCATGCAGTCCAGCATGTCTGAGTCTTGGGCAGTCTTGAGTGTGAGTGTGCCCGGGGTGCACTTCTGTCTTGGTATGTGAGGGCCAGCATGCTCATGACTTAGGGAAGGGCCATAGAGGAGAGGGGGCACCCTAAGGGGGCTGCTGCCCAGTAGGCAAGTATTGTGTGTATGAGGCTTGAGAAGAATCATTCTGGAATTTGCAGGGGTCTAGGAAGCCATATTTTCCCTTAGATCTTGTTTGTGTTCTCAGGGATGCTGCTGTGTCTCTTAAAAAGCTTAGGGGTGTCGAAATCTTTGGGGCAGCGGTCCTGAAGTTCTACCTTCAACCCCTCTTTCAGGTGCCAAGGGAGATGTCTTTGGTCCTGCAGCTCAGGCCCCTCCTGGTCTTTCTCTTGCCGTGCATGAGAACCGGGGAACCCGGCATTGATGGTGGCACCTGTGAGGGCTGCTTCTGGCACAGGCTGCTGTTGATTCTTTCTGTCCCAGGGATGGTGGGACAGCAACTGGGCTGTGCCACGCCTGTGCTCCAGGGACCCCAGCCCCATAGGCTCCTCATGTCTGGCCTGCTGTTCTTCCAGATGGGATTCTTCAAGCGAGCGCGGTACCCCGAAGCCACCGTACCCCAGTACCATGCGGTGAAGATCCCACGGGAAGACCGGCAGCAGTTCAAGGAGGAGAAGACGGGCACCATCCTGAGGAACAACTGGGGCAGCCCCCGGCGGGAGGGCCCGGATGCCCACCCCATCCTGGCTGGGGATGGGCACCCAGAGCTGGGCTCTGATGGGCACCCGGTGCCAGGCACAGCCTAGCCTTCTCCACCCTGGCCTGGCCCATAGGCCCCTTGCACCCCTTCCTCAGAGAAGGATCCTGGGGATGACGAGGGTAGACTGGGTTGCTGGTGTCCCATCCAGATTTGGCAGGATCTCTTTCCTCTGGGGCACAGATCTCTGCCCCCCATGAGGACCACCCCCCGCCAAACTTCCCCTTATGATGCTGTGAGATGAGAGGGGGTAAATCAGGGATGGGTCATGGGGGAGGGTGAGAAGGGCGGTGGTGTCCTGATTCAAAAGTGGGGAGAAGGGACCCTAGTCCTTCCCTCTCTCACTCCGTCTGTATAATGGGGCCCCAAGGACTTGTCTCCCGAAAGTGCCTTAAGCCCAGAGGGTGGGGAGGAGGTTATGTCACTGACTCAGGGGCTCTTCCCTCCCTAGCTTCCCCTCTCCTCTGACCTTAGTTTGTTGGATCAATGTAGTGGATTTTGTTTATTTATTAAAAAATGTTTGAGGACAAAACCTCTGTCTTTTTTGCTGAATCCTGCTTCCTCATGCCCAGAGAGGCCAGTTCTCTCTGCATCCCCACAGCTCAGGTGGTGGTGGGAGGGGGCTCTGGGGCCTGGCAGGGAGTTTGGTGACTTTTGTGATCACATCCAGGGGGCACTTGGGTGTAGTCTTAGAAGCAAGGGAGGGGAAACATGGGGACGGGATGGGGAGGTGTCCTAAGGGTGGGTGGGAAAAAATTGGGAAACCCAGTATATGACTTTGCAGTTGAGGAGATGACAGGGTATAACTCTCTTCTCCCTGTGGTCAGGATGGTAATAGAGCTTTTTCACTGTAGAAGGAAGGGTTGAAGTTAGATTCTCCCCTGGCAGACATGGGGGAAGGAGGGATGGGGGTGGCGGGGAATGGTTTCAGTCTGCTTGGATCCCTCTTAGGAGAAGGGAGACTTGGGTGGGTGGGATCGTCTGACTGACCGACTGGAGGCAGGATTTGGGGAAGGCTTATTTCACTGCCTTTCCCATGATGTGGGGCCCTACAGGCAACCACTTGAGGGGAGGCGGGTGTCGTTCCACTTGGAGTTCAGAGAATTGGGCATTCTCCAGATCTCTCCAGGTCTCTCTGGTGAGGTGGCAGCCGTCCCCAATGTGCCTCCAGGTGGGCTCTAAAACTTGCTGCCACAGGAAGGCCCAGCTTCCACGCGGCTCCGCCACGTGTTCCCAGAAAAAGAACACTCCTCCCTGTGAGAGAAGAGAATGTGTCACCTACATGCTCTACTTAGCAACCTTCCACTGACCTCACGCCATCCCGCTGACCAAGCCCGATCAGAGCCTCCTGGTGGAGTGAGAGGTGCCAATCTGCGAGTTTAGGGAGCAGAGAGCATCCTGCTCTTGACTTCCTCTGAATCCCCTGACTCCTACTCGTCCACTCAAAGCCAGTGTGAAAAACCTCTGGTGACCCAGGGGGTTGCCTGGTGAGAGATCTTTAAACGATGACCAGAAGGACAGCTTAGCTATGGGCAGACAGATGGAGAGGTGGAGAACCAGGGGCACAGACCTCACTGGATACAAAGACGCTCCCCGAGAGCCCTCCCTGAGACCCAGATGCCTGCGTTCCGGACATCTCAGCCAGCTAACCGGGGGCACCTTGCACTTGGGCTCCTTATTAAGCGAGAGCTCCTCTAGCTCTTCCCTCCTCACTGCACCCTCCCTCGGTGATCTCATGCACCCCTATGCTTGGAATTTACCAGCTACAAGCCGGTGACTTCCAAATCTAAATCTCCAGGCTACATCTTTTGCTGACCTACAGATCTAGACATCCAGCTGCCTCTGTGTATCTCGCCTGGCTGTCTCCATAGCACCTCAGACCTCACAAGTCCAGAACAGGTTTCTCCTTTCTTGCAGACTGCACTTCCCTGTACCCTCCTTCACTCCCTCCGCTAGTGGTTTATGCCAGAAACCTGGAAACCATCCTAAACTCCTTTCTCTCCACGTCCAGTTCCCAGTCTTATGGATTCTGTATGGTAGTTACTCAGTCGTGTCCGACTCTTTGTGGCCTCATGGACTGAAGCCCGCCAGGCTCCTCTGTCTATGGAATTCTGCAGGCAAGAATACCTGGGTGGGAAGCCATTCCCTTCTCCAGGGGATCTTCCTGACTCCGAGATCGAACTCAGATCTTCTGGTAGGCAGGTAGATTCTTTACCATCTGAGCCACCACTGAAGTCCCGTTATGGATTCCACATCTTCTAACATCTTTAACTAGAACACACTTTTGTTTCCCACACTTTCTCTATCCACTGCTTAATCCCTCAGGTCTCAATTTAAACACTATGTCCCTAGATGTCCTTCACTAAGGACACTTTGTTCAGTGGCTCTGCTGTGTGCTTCCACAGCACCCTACCTGCCCCATCCAGGCCCTGGTCATATCTCCTGATCAAAAGCAGTTGGGGGTGGGTGACTCATGATCTAGTACATGCGATACCCCATCCTGGGTGCCTTGGACACTGGGGTGGCTGATGCTATATTGCTGCTCCACGCCCAGATCCTTCCCTTTCTGCTCACCGGCCTCAGAACTCTCCGAACTTCCTTCAGGACCTTCTTTGGACTCTGCACTGAGCACAGCACCAAGGTGCTGACCACCACATCCATGGAGCCATCGGCCAGCTGTCTCATGTCCTCTCCGAAAGCCACCACAAACCGTTCATACTCAAGATGCCTGTTCTCAGTCATGCTCTTTGTCAGGAACTTCTCGAAGTGAGGATTGGGGTCCAGGCACGTGATCTTGCAGCCAGCTGGGTAGAATTGGAAGTTGGCACCGGTGCCACAGCCCAGCTCCAGCAAGGCCACCTTCCCCGAGGCACCTGCCAGCCCCCTTATCTGGCTGAAGAGTTCCCGTTTCTTGCTCTCCATCACTCGGTTGGTCTTGACCGCCAGCACGGCCATCAGGTAGGGGAAATAGGTCTTGCACAGGGGCTCCCAGAAACCCAGTAGAGCCATGAGGTGCAGGGGGAGGGTCAGGAGAAACACCAGCAGCTGCAGGAGTCGGACCAGGGCATCCATGGCAGCCTGGTTCCAGGTGGAGCTTCCCTGGGGAGACTGGCCGGTCTCTGCTCAGCTGCCACTGCTGACCTGTGCGTGAGTCTCCTTTCACCTAGCAAGAGGACTTTGCTCCCTGTTTCCTAATTGGCAGTTTCTTCTCTGCTGGGGTGGAGTGGATGTTTGAATTCCTCCAGAGAGCAGCAATCCCGAAGTCCCACAGGCTCTTTAACAAATTTTATTACGTAGGGGCATAATAAAGTGGGGGAAGTGGGGGAGAACAAACAGGTGGTGTTGGTGTGTCCTGGGTTCTGGGACGCTCTGCCGGGTTGAAGAGGTTGGTGTGTGTGGTCATCTCAGAGGGATGTGGGGAGGGGGAAGGGAGCTCCTTCTCAGATCACAGCTTTGGGGGCCCAAATGCCAAGGCAGAGCTGACTCACAGGCACGTCCTGGCATCAGGTTCTGCTCAGTTTATGTAAGCTGGGATTTTGGTTGAGTGCCCCTGAAACACTTCCAGGGCTTTGTAAACTATAACATGCCTCTGCCTCAGATAGAAGCACAGAAATGAAAGTGTCTTAACTCTGGTGGGCAGTGGAGGGGAGTGGCGTGGAGGGGTCACAAAACTTCTCTGCTGGGCACTGGCCCAGGGGCTGCCCCAGCTCCAGCAACTACAACCCTCTGTAAAAGACACTTTCCTGAAATAGTTCAGCCCTGCTTGACTCGGGAGTTGTTCCCAGACCTTTCCCCTAAGTGCCCCTGCTGGACCGGGCAGTGGGTTTGATCAGCAGGGCATAGGCAATGGACTTTGACAGAGCACCTGCCCCAACCAGGGACCTTGTTTAAACTCATCCTTCCCTAGAGGCCATCATTGGCCCTGGAAAAGGCTGTTTGTGAGATTTTAGATGATTGTAATTTCTCTCTTGTATACTGCCCATGCACAGTGGCCAAAGGAAGTTTTCATTTGGAGAAAAGAAAATCAGCAACTTTTGATAATCAACAAAACTGATTTGTGGTATTCTATTTTATGGAAAATAGTTGAGTGGCATTCCATTTTATGGATTTATCACAAATTATTTATCCATTCAGTTGTTGATGAACATTTGAGTTGTGTCCAGTTTTTGTCTATTATGAACAGAACTGCTATGAATATTTTTGTACATGTCTTTGTGTGTATATATGCTTGCATTTCCCATGTGTAAATACCTGCATGTGGAATGGCTATGTATTCATTTGTTTAATTATTCTTGGACATGAGCTTGGGAAAACTCTGGGAGATAGTGAGGGACAGGGAAGCCTGGCGTGCTGTAATTCATGGGGTCATAAAGAGTTGGACTGAAGAGTTGGTAACTGAACAACATCAACAACAAATATTCTTTAGTTTCGGCAATGTCATTCAATTTCTTTTGATTGTGGTAAAATACACATAACAAAACTTACCATCTTCACCATTTTAAGTGTACAATTCAACGGTGTTGAATCTACTAACACTGTTGTGTAGGCATCACTACATTCATCCCCATAACTCTTTTTTTCTTGTAAAATTGAAACTCTGCATCCATTAAACAGTAACTTTCTATTCTCTCCTTGCCCTAACTCCTGGCAAGCACCGCTGTACTTTCTGTCTTAGTGAGTCTATGTGACTGCTCTAAGTACCTCACATAAGTGAAGTCATATATTCACTTATATTCCTGTGACTGGCTTATTTCACTGAGCATAATGTTCTCAAGATGATCCATGTTGTAGCATATAGAAGAATTTTTTCCTGTTTAAGGCTGAATAATCTCTCTCTCTTTTTTATGGCTGCATACAACATGTGGGATCTTAGTTCTCTGACCAAAGATTGAACTTGTGCCTCCTACAGTGGAAGTTCAGAGTCTTAACCCCTGGACCGCCAGGGAAGTCTCTCATTTGGCAATGGTTTATAGTTTTATTGTACATCTTTCACCTCCTTGGTTAATTCTGAAATATTTTGTTATTTTCTATTGTAAATAGATTTTTTTTCATGTTGTTCATGTATAGAGATGCAACTGATTTTTGTGTGTTGAATTTATTTATTAGTTTTAGAAGCTTTGCTGAATTTATTAGTTTTAAAAGCTTTGTGTGTGTGTGTGTGTGTGTGTGTAATCTCTAGAGTTTTCTACATAAAATATCATATCATATGCAAACAAAGATAATTTTACTTCTTTGTTTTCAATTTCATTGTTTTAAAATTTATTTTTCTTGCCTAATTGCTCTGGCTAGAATTCTAGTGCTGTGTAGGATAGAAGTGGTGAAAGCAGTTATCCTTTTGTTGTTCCTTATTTTCAAGGAGATTTCAGTCTTTTACTATGAGTATGATGTTTGCAGTGGCCATTTTACTAGGACTGTGTTAAAGATATTTTAGAGAGAACTGGCATAGCTTGTTCAAGAGTGTGTCATGTGTTCTCTATTCACATCTTCTTTGGTCCTCTTATCAGTATTTCAGATATATTGAACATTTCTTAAGTTTATTTCTAGTTATTTTGTTTTTTAGTCAATATAAGACATATGTTCTTCATTTGTATTTTCTAACTGGTTTCCATTTGCGTATATACATGCATGCATCCTAAGCTGCTTCAGTTGTGTCCGACTCTGTGCGACCCCATGGACAGCAGCCCAACAGGCTCCTCTGTTCATGGGATTCTCCAGGCAAGAACACTGGAGTGGGTTGCCATTGCCTTCTCCAATTGCATATATATATATATATATATATATATATATATATATATAATTTTTGATTTCTGTTTATTTATTTTGTACCAGTCTTCTTACTAAATACTCTCATTGTTTATTTTATTTACTTATTTTTTAAAAGTCTTTATTGAATTTGTTACAATATTGCTTCTGTTTTATACTTTGGATTTTTGGCCAGGGAGTATGTGGGATCTTAGCTCTCTGACCAGGGATTAAACCCACACTCTTTGCATTGGAAGGTGAAGTCTTAACCACTGGACTGTCAGGGAAATCCCTTTCATTATTTATAATAATTGTGTCTATTTAATTATTTGGACTTTCTGGATCTAAAATGATCTGATCTGTGTAAATGATGATGATTTTACTTCTTCCTTTCCAATTTTTATATCTTTTATTTTTCCTTTTATTTACTCGCTTTAACTAATGCCTTCAGAACAATGTTAAATAGTAGTATGGACACTAAGTTCCTGACTTTGTTCTTTTTTCCCCTTCTATTTGTAGTTTTTTAAAAAAGATTTAATTTGAGGATAATTGCTTTACAATGTTGTGGTGGTTTCTGCCATACCTTTTTTTTTGTTCTTGAAATTAATAGGAATAGTTCTAATACTTTCCCATAGGTTATACGTATTTTTCTCTCAGGCTTTCACCTATCCTTTTATACTCTGCTCTATATTTCTGGGATTAAAAGTCTTCAGGCTACATTTACCTGACTCCCTTGCTTGTGAGTTCTGCCAATAGTAAGTATTCGAGGAGATCAGACTGTGGGAAGAAGAGGGCACCTCCTATTTCCAGCTGGGCAGTGTGGCTGTTGTCGGCAGTGGCAGTTCTGTAGCCACAGGGGGGATGGGTAATTCAAGGCTCCATAAGCCTGAGCCAAAGGCTGTACTGTTTTCAGCAATTCTAGCTCTGTCGACTTGGGCAAGTGGAGTGCCAGTGTTGACAACAGAACAGCAGCAGGAATTTGTGGGATTCAGTCCAGGGGTGTTTGCAGCTTATGATCTCTGGGTATCACCCTTTCTTCCTTTTCCTTCTTCAACTTTCCTAACATCTCCATTTAAACCAGTTCTGTACATTACATTGCTTCTGTTTGAAATTGCTAGAGTGAAACTGTCTGACTGGACCTTGACTAATACATCCATTCAGAATGATGTGGACTTTGAGGTTGAGATAAAAGTACTTAATAGTGTTAAGTAAGTATTGAGATGAATATTTCATACCAAGTCCTCTGTCCTCAATTCTATTGTAACTTTTCTTCTATCCTTACTCCAAGTTGATGAATTTACTTCATACTTTATGGGAGAAATGATCAGCTGTAAACTTCATTTTCTATCACAAGACCTACAGATTTTCTGGCATCTTCTCCTATCCTTCTTCTTTTATTACAATGGAGGCTGTGTTGTTCTGCTTAGGGTTAATCTCTCTGTTTAGGTCTCTGTTATATCCCAGCCTTTTTTAATTACTTACATAACAACTTTATCAAGATAATTCACAATTCACATACCATAAAATTTGCCCATTTAAATTATGCAATTCAGTGGTTTTAGTATGTTTAGAATTGGGCAAGCATCACAGCAGTCAATTTTAGAACATTTTCATCGCCCCCCAAAGAAACTCTAGGCTTAGTAGCACTCTGTTTTTTCCAACTTTCCCATTACCACCAATCTGCCTCCTGTTTCTATGGATTTACCTATTCTGGACATTTCATGTAAATGTAATCATTCTATAAGCTTTTGTGATGGGCTTCTTTCACATTGTATAATGTTTTCAATGTTCACTTACTTTGAAGCATGTATCAATGCTTCACCCTGTTTATGTCCAGACAACATTTCATTGTACAATGTACTATAATTTGTTTATGCATTCATAGGTGATGTTCATTTGGCTTGTTCACAGAAAAACACACTTTTTCTGTATTATGAGCAATGCTACTATGAATTTTAATCTTAGTTTTATCTCCTCTTTCTCCTGAATCATTTATCTCTATCACTTCACTACTCTGTGATCTTATTCACTGTAGCATACAAGGCTCCTCTGTCCATGGAATTTTCCAGACAAGAGTACTGGAGTGGGTTGTCATTTCCTTCTCCAGGGGATCTTCTCTACCCAGGGATCGAATCCAGGTCACCTGCATTGCAGGCAGATGCTTTACCATCTGAGCCACCAGGGAAGCCCATATCACTATGAATTCTAATGTTAGTTTTATCTCCTCTTTCTTCTAAGTCATTTATCTCCATCTCTTCATGGATCTTTCAACATACTGCTGCTGCTAAGTTGCTTCAGTCGTATCCAACTCTGTGAAACCCCATAGACGCAGCCCACCAGGCTCCCCTGTCCCTGGGATTCTCCATGCAAGAACATAGGAGCGGGTTGCCATTTCCTTCTCCAATGCATGAAGGTGAAAAGTGAAAGTGGAGTCACTCAGTCATGTCCGACTCCTAGCGACCCCATGGACTGCAGCCTACCAGGCCCCCCCGTCCATGGGATTCTCCAGGCAAGAATACTGGAGTAGGTTGCCATTGCCTTCTCCATTCAACATACTAGCATGCTCTAATATATGCCAGGTTAATAAAAACTCAACTCTCTTGTCTCCACACCTCCCTTTAGCTACCACCTTGCTTTATGGATCGACTTCACAGTCATAGTTCTTGAGTCACTGCTAACGTTATCTAAATTTCCTCACGTTTCATTCATTCTTCCACTCGTCTCACCCATTGCTCCAATATAAACTGTTTTTATCATGGCTGTCGATGACCTTCACATTGCAAGATCCAGTGGCTATTTCCTGTTCTTATCTTATTTGACCCCTTAACAGCTTCAGTTGCCTACTACCTCCTCCTTGAAATGTTATCTTGGGTAGGCTGTCCCAACAACAGTCTTATTCTTCATTTTCTTGGGGGAAGCTACATTTATGTTGACCAAATCTTGGCTCTCTGTGCACCAGAAACAAACAGAAATACAGAGACAGAGTTAAGGAGAAGAAAAGAGTGGCTTTATTAGTTTGCCAGGTAAAGGGGGAACACAGTAGGATAGCACCTCAAGAACTGTGCCCTCTGTCCCTGGTGAGTAGGGAAAGGTTATATAGTCAGGCAGGAGTATGTGATAAGGACCAAGGTAGTAACAGTCTTGTATTCTTTCTTGTGTAAAGTGTCAGAAAGGTGGGGTTGCTGACAAGATTAGGGTGTGTGCAGGGTCTTAGGTTACCAATACAGGAGACAGCAAGGGAGGCAGTTTGATCCCTGGGTCAGGAAGATCCTCTGGAGTAGGAAATGGCAACTCACTACAGTATCCTGGCCTGAAAAATTCCATGGACAGGAGGGCCTAACAGGTTATAGTCCACGGGGTCACAGAGAGTTGGACATGACTGAGTACGTATGCACTAGGGTCTTAGGTGGTCCAGTCTCCTAATTTTGATGAACCTCTCTGGTCCTTTTTTTTTTTCTTTTTTCTTTTCTTTTTTTTATTATTATTGTTTTTGCCATACAATGGCATGATATCACCATGGGTTTACATATGCTCCCCCTCCAGAACCCCCCTCCCTCCTCCCTCCCCGCGGAAATCTCGATGCACCAGCCCCGAGCATCACTCCTGGGCTGGCGATTGATTAGACATATGATAATTAACGTGTTTCAATGCCATTCTCCCATATCATCCCACCCTTACCCTCATCCATAGAGTCCACGAGTCTATTCTATATATTAGCATTCCTTTTGCTGTCTCGCATGTTGGGTTCTCGTTACCATCTTTCTAAATTCCATATATATGTGTTAATATACTGTATTGTTGTTTTTGCTTCTGGCTTACTTCACTCTGGATAATGGGCTCCAGTTTCGTCCATCTGAGTAGAATTGCTTCAAATGAATTTTTTTTAATGCTGAGTAACATTCCATTGTGTATATGTACCACAGCTTTCTTATCCATTCGTCAGTTGATGGGCATCTAGGTTGTTTCCATGTCCTGGCTATTGTAAACAATGCAGCGATGAACATTGGGGTACACGTGGCTCTTTCAATTCTGGTTTCCTTGGTGTATATGCCCAGCAGTGGGATTGCTGGGCTCTCTGGTCCTTGAATCTTGCCTCAGGTGGTTTCATTGCTGTTCCTCCTATGATTAGTAACTGTTCTGCTGTTGGGAACTGAGAAAAGGTCGTGGAGGCTGAAGTCTTGCTTATAAGAAATGGGGGACAAAAAAGCCTCCATGCCCAGGAGCCCTACAGGGCTCTGCTTAGCATCACTTGGTCTTCAATTTGGTGTGTGGGTGTTCTAGTTGTGGTGGTTAGGCTTAGCTGCCAGGTGGCACGTGGAATCTGAATTCCCCTATCAGGGACTGAGGCTTCCCTTGTGGCTCAGCTGGTAAATAATCTGCCTGCAACGCAGGGGACCTGAGTTTGATCCCTGGGTTGGGAAGATCCCCTGAGGAAGAGAAAGGCTATCCACTCCAGTATTCTGGCCTGGAGAATTCCATGGACTGTATAGTCCACAGGGTCACAAAGAGTTGAACACGACTGTGTGACTTTCACTTTCACCAGGGATTGAACAGGTGTACCCTGCATTGGAAGATGAATTCTTAACCATTTGTTCACTAGGGAACTCTCCAATCTTCTTGTTTCTATGTCATCCCCCTAGGTGTTACTTCTTAGACTCCCCCTGCCCCTTTTAAGGTCTTTCTCATTTGCTCAGTCTTCTAAATTTTGTTTCTTTTGGTTTGATTTTGGATCTCCCTTTGTCTACATTCTCTTATTAAGTAATACCATTCATTTTCATGACTTAAATACCATGTCTATGCTAATAATTTACATATTTATCTCTTTGGGGCAGTTTTTCCCTCTGAGTTTCATTTGACTTGCATATCCAGTTGTTTACATCTTCCTTAGCATGTTTCTTGGATGTGTCAAATTTGATGTGTCCAAAATGGGACTTATGACACCCCTCAAACCTCTTGTTTAACTCTCTGCCCATTCTCTTCACCAGCTCAATAACGGCACAATCAGTCGCTCAATTGCTCAGGCAAAAACCTAGGACTTAATTTATTCTCCTTCTTTTTCCTTTCAATCTCCCCCTCCCCCTCACTTCTTCTTTTTCCTTCTTCTTGTATTATTCTCTTTTTTTAAGCTTTGTATAATGGAAAAAATTGAATTTGAACAAAAATTAATAAAATAGCATAATGCACCCATGTATACATCATTCATTCCCAACAATTCTCAAACCATGGCCAGTCTTGCTTCATCTACATGCTCATCCACTTTCCCTTCCCACTCCCACTGAATACTGTTTTGAGGCAAACTTGTCATTGTCAACCTAAAAAAGATGCACAATCTGAGAGTTGCAAGTTTTACTTGGGGCAGAATGAGGACTGCAACCTGGGAGACAGCACCTCAGGTAGCTCTGAGAAACTGCTCCAAAGAGGTAGAGGGGGAAAGTCAATATATATGTCTGTGATGAAGGGGGAGTTCAACACAATCCAACACTTATTTTACAGAAGGTTTTCTGCTAGTCACCTTGAAGGGATTTAGCACTTTTTGAGATATGAGAGGGCTTCCCTGATAGCTCAGTTGGTAAAGAATCCACCTGCAATGCTGGAGACCCTGGTTAGATTCCTGGATCAGGAAGATTTGCTGGAGAAGGGATAGGCTACCCATTCCAGTATTCTTGGGTTTCCCTTGTGGGTCAGCTGGTAAAGAATCTGCCTGCAAAGTGGGAGACCTGGGTTCAATCTGTAGGTTGGGAATATTCCCTGGAGAAAGGAAAGGCTACCTGGAGAATTCAGGCCAGAATACTGTCCACAGGGTCCATGGGGTTGCAAACAGCCGGACACAACTGAGCGACTTTCACTTCACTTAGGTATGGGAAGATGCAAGGATTGGTCGTTTCAGTTCCTGAAAATGACTAGTTATCTAAAGATCTGTTCCACCACTTTCCTTGGAGCACACAGTGCCTCATTCTCCACCCTGAACTCCCTCTAGGGTGTGTTGAAGATCAACAGCTGCAGCAGGATGAGATTCAATCTCTTCAGAGACAGATGGCAAGCACCAATTTGTAGCTGACATCATTTTGAAACAGGAGGGAAGAGTCCATCATCAACTCCTGGAGTTTACTCAAACTCATGTCCTTTGAGTTGGTGATGCCATCCAACCATCTCATCCTCTGTCATCCCTTTCTTCTCCAGCCTTCAATCTTTCCCAGCATCAGGTCTTTTCAAATGAGTCAGCTCTTCACATCAGGTGGCCAAAGTATTGGAGTTTCAGCTTCAACATCAGTTCTTCCAATTAAAATTCAGGACTGATTTTCTTTAGGATGGACTGGATGGATCTCTTTGCAGTCCAAGGGACTCTTAGTTCTTCACTTTCTGCCATAAGGATGGTGTCATCTGCACATTTGAGGTTATTTATATTTCTTCCAGCAATCTTGATTCCAGCTTGTGCTTCCTCCAGCCCAGTGTTTCACATGATGTACTCTGCATATAAGTTAAGTAAGTAGGGTGACAATATACAGCCTTGACATACTTCTTTTCCTACTTGGAACCAGTCTGCTGTTCCATGGCCAGTTTTAACTGTTGCTTCCTGATCTGCATACAGATTTCCCAGGAGGCAGGTCAAGTGGTCTGGTATTCCCATCTCTCAGAATTTCCCACAGTTTATTGAGATCCACCCAGTCAAAGACTTTGGCATAGTCAATAAAGCAGAAACAGATGTTTTTATGGAACTCTCTTGCTTTTTTGATGATCCAGCAGATGTTGGCAATTTGATCTCTGGTTCCTCTGCCTTCTCTAAAACTAGCTTGAACATCTGGAAGTTCACAGTTCATGTACTGTTGAAGCCTGGCTTGAAGAATTTTGAGCATTACCTTGCTAGCATGTGAAAAAGCATAATTGTGCGTGCTATAGTTTGAATTGTTTGGTATTGTTTTTCTTTGGGATTGAGATGAAAACTGACTTTTTCCTGTCCTATGACCACTGCTGAGTTTTCCAAATTTGCTGGCATATTGAGTGCAGCACTTTAACGACATCATCTTTTAGGATTTGAAATAACTCAGCTGGAATTTCATCACCTTCACTAGCTTTGTTCATAGTAATGCTTCCTAAGGCCCACTTGACTTCCCACTCTAGGATGTATGGCTCTAGGTGAGTGACCACACCATCATGGTTATCTGGGTCCTTAAAACTTCTTTTGTATAATTCTCTGTAGTTTTTTTTTTTTTTACCACCATCTAATTAGTCTCTATTAATACATTCCATAAGAACAAGAATTGTGTCTCTTTTTCCTCATCACATTTCTAGTACCTAGCACAGTGCCTGGCAAGTAGTAAATACTGAAAACATGTGCCTCAAAAAACTACCAGGAGGGAATTCCCTGGTGGTCCAGTGGCTAGGATTCTGCTGCCACTGTAGGGAGCAGAGAGTGCGCGGGTTCCACCCGTGGTTGGCTGGTTAGGGAAATAAGATCCCACATGCCAAGACCAAAACAATAATAACAACAGCATCCATGACCCATAGATTCATCACAATTTGTAACTTAAAAAATTTGTCTATATTTTAAAATCTGGAAACTCCCTGGTGGTCCAGTGGTTAAGAATCTGCCCGCCAGTGCAGGGGACTTGGATTCAACCCCTGGCCCTGGAAAAATCCCACATGCCACGGGCCCACTACGTCCATATGCTACGACCTCTGGGCACGTGTGCAGCAACGAGAGACGCCACCCCAGTGACAAGCACATGCATGGCAATTAGAGAAAAGTCTGAGGCAGCAAAGAAGATCTAGTGCAGCCAAACATAAAGAAAAAAAAAATTTATAACAAAAAAAGTGCTGTTTTCTCTGTTGAGATAGCTCTTATAGAGCATATTTTCCTCTTCACGGCTATATCCTTGGGACCATTTCCAGTGCCTATCTCAGGGACCACTCAACATATATCTATCATATGGATGAATAAAAGGTCTATATCATTGAGAAAAGGTCCATGTCATTGAGAGCCTTCTCTGCCAACCTAAGAGGTTTGGATCTTATTCTATAGGTAATGGGAATCAGTCATATGATCTTACTGACTTGTTGGAAACATCTCTCTGATGACTGATTTAAGGAAAAAAGATTGGAGGCAGAGAGATCAGTGCAGAGAGGATTTGGTATGGTCCAGTGAAGGGATAATATTTGGAACAACAGTGGTGGGGGCAGAGAGGAGGAGATTTATAAGAAGGCATTTAATCCCCTTTTTCATTTTAAAAGTTTTGGTAAACTAAGTACAACACAAAAGTAACTGTTTAAACCATCTTTAAATGTATAGGTCAGTGGCATTAAATTCATCTCCATTATTGCACCACTATCACCTAACACCCACCTCCAGGACTTTTTGATCTTCCCAACCAACGAGACTCTGTACCTATTAAACATTAACTCTCCAAGAGCCCTTGGCAGCCACTGAGCATTTATAATTCTTAGCAGATTACTTTGACGCTTCTGACTCGGTCACTGGATCCAATTTATAAGGAGATGTTGTCTTTTGAAGATGGTGAATTTGGTTTTAGCATGCTGACTTTAAACATATGAATCTAGAACTTCGAAGAACATTTTAGACTGGAGGTAAATATTTGAAACCCATTAGCATAGAGGTTGGATCTGGTCCTGAACTCCAGACAAGCAAGCCTTCTTGTGCTCTTAGATTTGGTTGGATACAGTGAAACTGCCCCAGGCCAACCACTGGGAGTCATTCTTCACCTCCTGTTCACTGCCCCCATCCCCATTCAATAAATCACAAAATCTTGCCATGCATTTCCAAATACCTTCTAAACATATCTTGCATCTGTCTCCTCTTTCTTATTCCAACAACCAGTGCTTTAGTTCAAGCCCCCATCATTGGTTTCTGGACCATTAAAATTGTTTCCTAATGGGTTCCTCCTCCTTCTTTTTTTTTTTTTCTCCTTATGTTTTTAAAAAAGTTTTAATTGGAGGATAATTGCTTTACAATGTTGTATTGGCTTCTGCTATATAACAATGTGAATCAGGTGTAAGTATACATATATCCCCTCCTTCTTGAGCCTCCCTCCCTTTAGGATTTTAGTTTGGCACCTTGAAATCCATTTTCCACACTGTCACCAAATATGCTTTACCAAAAACACATACATGACCATGTCATACCCTGATTTAAAAATCTGAATAGTTTTTTCATTGTCTGCTGGATAAAGTCCAAGTGCTTTAACGTGGTAAACAAGGCCCTCTGTGATCGGCCCCTGATGAAAAGAAACCCCAGCCTCTTCTCTGAGGCTTCCTCCCAGCCCACCCCCATCCCCCACTTTTGGGCTGTTTCTCCCTTTGCCAGGCAGGTCCCTTGCACCACACTGGGCTCGCTCCTTTCTTTGGTTAGATTCACCTCAGGCTCTTCATTGCCCAGTATGTCTTTCCTGTTGAGTCCCTGACCTGATGTGGTTCTAGGCCTCTTTTTCCTCATACTGTATACAGATATTAATACTATTATTATACTCATCACATTGCATCAAAGATATCAGTTTACAGATCTGTCTACCTGTAAAGCCTGTTGAACACAAGGCAGGTCTTATAATTTCCTGTAGCACCAACACAGTTTGCAGAATGGATGAGTGCTGTAAAGGAATTGATGCATGAGTAGGAAACAAAACACACTTATAGGAAACTTTTAAGTGAAAGATAAAGCAGTGCTGCACATGATTAGTGCAAAAACAAAATATGCAGTGACACACTCCAGATTCTGTGAACTGTTTGTTTTTGTTGTTGCTGTTGCTGTGGTTGTCGTTTGTTTGTTTTTAACTTTGCAATACCACAGTAATCAGTATCTAGAACCCTGGGCTTCCTTGGTGGCTCAGTGGTAAAAAGTCTGCCTGCAATGCAGGAGACCTGAGTTTGATCCCTAGGGAGGGAAGATCCCCTGGAGAAGGAAGTGGCAACCCACTCCAGTGGATTCTTCTATATATTCTCACCTGGAAAATCCCAAGGACAGAGGAGCCTGGCGAGCTACAGACCATGGGGTCAGAAGAGAATCAGACACAACTTAGTGACTAAACCTAACCCTGGTCCTCAAAGTGCCCCTAGCTCTGAAAGCCAACATTATTGGTTTCACGGGGGCATTTGTTAGCAATGCAGAGTTTTGAGTTCCACTCCAGGCCTACTGAATCTGAATTTGCATTTAGAACAAGATCCCCAGGTCATTCACATATGTATCTGTGTCTGTATGTACATTGAGAAGCTCTGTCTTAAGAAACCACTTTATTGGCTGAGAAGGGAGATGGAGCTTGTGAATTCAGGGTCCTTGGTCCCCTTGGTTCTTCTAAGAGGCAGTGCTCTCTGGGGAGGCCTGGACATTCCAGGGCTTGATTTCAGGAGGGAGTGGTGGCAAGGCCTCCATTTAAGGGGTGCCTAGATGGGCAGATGTACAGACTTAGCACCTCACAGCAGGGTCAAACAGGAGCTGCCTGGGGCCTGGGGCTGGGCATGGCTAATTAATCCCAAATGGAGTCCAGCAAGGATCAAACCAGGTTGGTGGGGCAGGAGATGAACCTGGATGGGATTGGTAGGCGAGACAGACAGAGGCCTAGTCAGTGAGCGTGGGTCAAGGCCAGAGGATCAGAGTTCCTGGTGTTAGGGCGGGGACTGGGGCTGGGACTGGGGCTGGGACTGGGGCTGGGCCCTTAGCTTCAGGAATGAGGCGAGGCTCAGGGTTGGAGTAGGGGTTAGAATGCCTAGTGCAAACATCATTCTTGGCAATTCTGAGCAGTATTTTCACCTTTAGAAGGTGTGGCTCTGCTAGAATGCCCAGCTTTATAGTGCAGTTGGCAGACTTTCACTCAGATGTCCTCTGGTCACAAGGAACTCTCAAGAAGCATGGGGAGAGTGACAGGAGTGTGTGCCCTCCAGCAACTCAGTGTGCTCTTCTCATTACACAGATTTGTTGTGCAACTTCTGTGTGCACTCTCTCATGTTCAATAAAAATCAAGCATCAGTATGATGCTTTAGTATTTCACAGCAAAAATACTGGAAGCCATTAGATATGAGTTAGGGTGCTAGCTATATTTGTTAAGAAGTACCGAGCTCTCCTTATTTTCCCTTTCTGCTGTTGTCCTCATCGCGAGATAATATCATTTATTTATTTATTTTAAATTTAATTTAAATTTCTGGCCACTCCTTGTGGCATGTAGGGTCTTAGTTCCCCAACCAGGGATCGATCCCTGGACTCCCACGGTGGAAGTGCAGTGTCTTAACCACTGGACCACCAGGGAAGTCCCAAGATAGTAACATACATTCTTATTTTTTACGGCTTGCATAAGAAGATGAAGGCACACATCCAAATCAGACACAACAATACTAAAGAAGTAACACTCTATAAACAACGACATGTTATATAAAAAGCACTGAACCGTGAGGCTGAAATTCTGCATTTAGTTACCATTCTACTATGTGCAGGCTACATAGCCTGTCATTTATCTGAGCCTTAGTTTCTTCATTTGTTCCATGGGAAAAATATGTCATACCTACCTCTCAGATGAGGCTCAAATGAAGAAATGCAAGCGAGAACGCTTTGTAAACCACTTGCATCACCCCGAGGTAAGATATCACCGTGTGGCTGTTATTATCCTGCCTAGTAAATATCTGGAGAAGGCAATGGCAACCCACTCCAGTACTCTTGCCTGGAAAATCCCATGGATGGAGGAGTCTGGTGGGCTGCCGTCTATGGGGTTGCACAGAGTCGGACACGACTGAAGCGACTTAGCAGCCGCAGCAGTAAATATCAAGATGTGGAAGATCAGAGTAACGCTTCAGTCAAAGCCAGGTTGTTTGCTTTTGAGCATGCTGCGAGCACTGCAGGGTCCTAGTTTTATGACAAGGGATTGAACTAGTGCCCCCTGCACTGTCAGCACAGAGACCTAGACACCAAACTGCCAGGGAATTTCCCCAGGCAGTTCTTTTTACTGAGCTCTCCCTTTTTTTTTCTTCTCTCGGGGAGAGTGTTGAGGATGGGAACTTGAAGCTGGTACCTGACCTAGGAGGGCTGTGTGACCCAACAGAGCTCGTTAAGGCTTGGTAAGAAGTCCTGTGTTTCTAGCATAGATTAGCATTTTGCTAGGAATAGAATCCAAATCTGAACGTTAGGGGGAATATATGCCTTCTTAATATGAAATCAGGTTTTATTGACTTGATAGAAAAATTAATCCTTGCTATGGTGAGGTGTGCTTGCTTTTTAGGTAACTTGTGAAAAAATTGCCTACAGCATACTCCATTCATGAAATCAGAGAACTCCTCCCCAGTTTGGAGCTGGTAAAATATGGTAGAGGAAAACTTTTATTAACATTTGGCTAAAAGGCTAAAATCTGAAGCTTGAACATGGGTGGAGAAAGAGGAAAGCTCCACAAGAAACCTTTTTCTTCTTGGATTTTAAGGGCTCCTTTGTTTGTGTGATACAAAGAATGAGTTAAGGCAGCACATCGAGTCTTTTTATTCTGTACTGCTCTGTGCAAAGTGCCCAGGCCAGACAGAAAAGGAATGGTGTAAATCTCCGTTATAGCAATAGGAGTGACTTTTTTCCCCTAAGGAAGCCTGGAGAGGCAGGAGAATGCTGGCAGGGGCTGAGACATGGCCATGGATGGGGGAGGATGACCTTCTTCTGACCTCCTTGGATTTGCTTGGAGGAGGCACCACTTTGATCTACTGAGATGCTGCTGCTTTCCTGGTAAGAGAGAACTTGAGGTTGACTTATTTGAATTTTCACTCCCTTCCTCCTGTAGGGAGCAGAGAAATCCACAGTAGGACAGAAAGGGAGGGTCTTATCATCCCTCAGGGAACCAGGGAAGTTACATGGCCCGGGCCTTGTGTTCATGAAAGACCTCCAGTATAGGACTTTGCTATTATTGCCTAATAAGGTCACATTGTCTTTGCATTTATTGATGATATTCAAAGCTTAGGTTGGTTAAAAATAAACATAAAGAATGCACCAATGTTTTAGTAGGTCTGTTCTGGCATTTCTTCATTTTCTGATGCGCCCACAGTCTGAGAAATGCAAGTAGACTAGTCCTCTGTCACCCTCTGGGTGGCCTTGCCTGCCACATGGGGGTTGTAGATAGGATGTGCAGTCAGTTATGACAGTTCTACGAAGTCAACTCATGGTTCTGAATGTTTTGAAACCATGAAAGCTGCGTTTCCCCTTTCAAGAAAGGCACTGAAAACAATGGGGAATCATGAATGTCAGTCTAATGTACTATTTTACTAATATCACAAAAACTTGTGACCTCACTCCTCACCTAAGCAACTCCACTCCCGTCTGGCTCCTGAAGCACTCCCCAGAGAGCAGATCCCCAGAGAGCTGTCACTGACATTTCTGGAAGATCCCTGAGAAGCCTCGCTCACCAGGCTTTTCTTTATTGTCAGTGAGGAAAGCCTTATTATCAGGGCATTGATCAAATAATCAGCGACAGTATTTTAAGATTGTAGCTGCCCAACCTTGGAGACCATCATTCTAAGTGAAGTAAGTCAGAGAAAGGCAAATATCATGTTATCACTTATACATAGGATCTAAAAAAATGAATATAAACAAATACATCTTCCTTTTTAAAGTAACAGCAATAACAAAATAACATAGAGCTCCATATCAACAATTCATTCCTATGTATATACCAAAGAGAAATGGAAACATATCCTCTCAAAACGTTGTACACCAGGGGACTATACTCAGTATTTTATAATAACATAAAAGGGAAAATAATCTGAAAAAAATAGATATATGTGTATGTATAACTGAATCACTTTGTTGTACACCTAAACCTAACAATGTAAATCAACTATAATTAAAAAAAGTTTTTGTATGTGAAAGTTTGTAGCAAAGTTATTCATAGTAGCCGCAAAGTGTAAAGAACCCAGGTACTCTTAAACTGATGCACGGATAAATAAAATATGACATATCCATACAATGGAATATTATTTGGTCACAAAACATATCAGTATTGATTCATGCCACAACATGGATGAACCTTGAAAACATGTTAAGTGAAAGAGGCCAACACAAAACAATGCTTGCTCTGTGGTTCTATTTATATGAAATATCTAAAAGAGGCAGATCTGTTCAAGAGATACTGGGAGGAGGGAAGAATGGGAAGCGATGGCTAAGGGGTGCAGAGTAACTTTTTGAAGTGATGTGTGTGGTAGGTAAACAATGCTGTGAATATACTAAAACCCATTGGACTGTGTACTTTATTTTTTTAAACTATATATTTAAAATTATTTATTTATTTAACTTGGCTGTGCTGTGTGGCATTCGGGCTCTTACTCCCCTGACCAGGTATCAAACCTGGGCCCCTTGAATTGGGCAGGACCCCTGCATTGGGAAGTCCCCCCATCAGGGAATTCCCAGAACTTTGTATTTTAAATGAGTGGATTTTATGGTCCCTAAATTAGACCCAAATAAAATTGTAAAAAATAATACAATTAAAGTAGTTTCCTCTTGACATCCTTTAAATGTGGCGTCTAAAAAGAAATGATACAAATGAACTTACAAAACAGAAATGGACTCACAGATTTAGACTTAAAGACTTAGAATGAATTTATGGTTGCTGGGAGGAAGGAAGAGGGGAAGGAAGGGATGGTTAGGGAGTTCGTGATGGATATGTACACACCGCTATATTTAAAATGGGTAACCAACAAAGACCTATTATATAGCATAGGGAACTCTGCTCAATGTTATGTGGCAACCTGGGTGGGAGGGGAGTTTGGGGGAGAATGGATACATGTATATGTATGGCTGAGTCCCTTGGTTGTTCACCTGAAACTGTCATAACATTGTTAACCGGCTCTATCCTAATACAAAATAAAAAGTTTTGAAATATATATATATATATATATATATATATATGTATATATGTATGTATATATTTGGCATATATATTACAAGAATAATGTGATTAAATCAACTTAAGCATCTCATGAGTTTGGTTTACACCCAATGTAAAAATATTTAATTCAAAAATTAAAAAGCCCAAAGATTATCTAGGTAAACAATTACCTCCAATGGATTAAAAAAAGCAGGGGAAAAAAAAAAGCAGGTTTCTCTTTGCTCCCCCACGTTAAAAAGAAAATAGAAGGGACTTCTCTGGTGTTCCAGTGGTTAAGAATCTGCCTTGTGATGCAGGGGTCCACAGATTCAATCCCTGGTTGGGGAACTAAGATCCTACATGCTGTGGAATGACTAAACCCATGCCACAGCTAGAGTCCAAGTGCCACAGTGGAAGGTCTTGTGTGTTGCAACTAAGACACAGCAAAATAAACAAATTTTTAAAATATTAAAAAAAAAGAACAGAAACAGTGATTTCTATCCTTGGATCAGTGGTTCTCAGCTGGGGCCAGTTGCTATTTGCCTACCTCTGGAGACACTGTTTGTCACAGCTGGGGGGAAGGGTGCTACTGGCATCTAGTGGACAGAGGCCAGGGATGCTGCCAACCATCCTACAAGGCAATGACAGTCATTCACAACAAAGAATGACCTGGCCCCAAGTGCCAGGCACATCAAGATTGAGAAATCCTGCCTACATTGAGCTCCATGAGGACAGAGCAGGGTACATGGTGCACCCAGTCACTCCCACCATGGCCAATGTCCTCTGGTGCCATGGTACTCCCTGTATTGAGCTGTTAGAAGCCATACCAACAAACTCACTTTTAAAGCAACCGTAGGGACGTGACCCACAGTCATCTCTCTAGGGGTATCCTTCGGAGAAACTTCTGTCTGGTCTTAGCTCCAAGAATAGTTGTGGTGCCCCAAGCAGTCTGTCTCTGTTTTATCTCAGGGATATTGTAGACTCTGGAACTAACCAGACTTTCCTTTTTGGGTTGACTGCTAAACAGTTTTGAGTCAAACTTGTGACCCACCCTTAGGGAGGGCATGAGTCTTATAGTCTGCATTTTTTAGTTTCATTCCTGACTCTATTTTATATCCCTATCTCTCTTTTTCTGTTTTGAAATTTTATTTTTTTCTCTTTATTTCTATTGCTCCTACTTTTAATTTTAGCTCTTTTTTTTGGAGGGGAATTTGTTTGATATGTCTTGGTAAGTTGTTTATGCTGTGCAACAAGAAACAAAACACCAAATTAATAAATGTAAACAGCAAGTCTCCCCTTAGCTCTGGAAGTTCTTAGAGTGGTGGATGAACTTATAGAAGCATAGTAAGGACTGTGGGCAGGGACTAATGCCCCCCACTCCCAAAGGGTGCCTGTGTTCTTGCCCCAGATGCCTGCTGGGTGGTGAGGGGGCAGGATGTGAGAAGATAAGGGGATTCATAGAGGAAGTCAGCTATTCTTAGGTTGCTGTGTAGAACACTGTGGCCTCTTGATGTTAGAAGGAGCTGGACTTTCAGAGGACAAGTCACAGATGTGGGGACAGAGCTGGTAGGAGGGGGGGTCTCCGAGATAGGCAGGACTGGGTAGTGTATTAGGACGTCCTGGACTGGGGACCTGGGGTGTGACTTCTAGGTTTCAAGTCTCGGCTCCACCCTTGTTGGCCAAGTGACTTTGCAGTCACGTAGCTCCTTAGTTTTCCTGTCGTTAAAACACAACAGTAATGCCTGTGAGGCCTATCTCTAGGTTTGAGGTGAGGGCCAAATGAGATTATGAAATTGCTGAAGTACTCTGTTCATTTCTAGGCTGCAAACTATTAATTTTCTTTTTATGTCTTTATTTTAAAAATTGAAGTATAGTTGATTCACAATATCATGTTAGTTTCAGGTGTACAGCACAGTGATGCAATTATACATATAGGTGCTGAGTGCTCAGTTGCTCAGTCACGTCCGACTCTTTGTGACCCCTGGACTGTAGCCCTCCAGGCTCCTCTGTCCGTAGAATTCTCCAGGCAAGAATACTGGAGTGGGTAAGCCATTCCTTTCTCCAGAGGATCGCCCCTACTAGGGTTTGAACCCAGGTCTCCTGCATTGTAGGTGGATTCTTTACCACCTGAGCCACCAGGGAAGTATGTATATGTGTGTGTGTGTGTGTATAATATGTATTATGTATATACATATACATATATCTTTTTCAGAATCTCTTCCTTTATAAAAAATACTTGGTATAGTATTACAAAATACTGGGTATAGTTTCTTTTTTTAAATGTTGAGGGACAAAAGCAATTGTGGTGTTATTGCGGCTGTGATTACCATTGTACTTGTGGAGAAGTTCTCATTTTCTCATTTAAGGTCATTATTGTTGCTGAGGCTCTGGGGGTTGTGGGACTATGGACCCAGCCTGAGGGAACTTTGGCTGGCCCTGGGGAACTAGTTAAAAGTTACACAGAAACCCAGAGGAGAAAGTACCTATTAATCATTAAGCTGCATGTGGATGTATGCAAGACACTGCTTAGACTTGTGGAGCTGAAGAGGATCTCAGGGGGTTGAAGAGCCATCTCCTGCCCCAAGCTCTCTCTCAGGAGCTCTTAGTTCTGTGAGATCTTCCCTTCCCCATTTCCCCCACAAAGTCAAAGTTCAGCTCCAGAAATTCAGGAAGGTCTGGGCTTCAGGGTACATGGATTTCCTAGACTTATGTGTTTTTTCATGATCTCTAGGGTGGAGGCCACTATAGTTCTAGTTTCCTAGGTCTAGACCAGTGTGTTAAGTTGCTCAGTCATGTCCGACTCTTTGTGACCCCATGGACTGTAGCCCACCAGGCTCCTCTGTCCATGGGATTCTCCAGGCAGGAATACTAGAGTGGGTTGTCATTCCCTTCTTCAAGTGCTCTTCCCTACCCAGGGGTTGAACTGAGGTCTCCTGCATTGCAGATGGCTTCTTTACCTTCTGACACAGCAGGGAAGCCTCTTCTGGGGTGTAACCTAATGTTTTTAGCTGCAACTTGAGACCAGTTTCATCTTCTGATCTTTGTGGGGTTGACTGACAGTCATGGATCCCATTTCTCTTTTCATATTATTCTTCAGTTCTTTTTCTCTCTCCTTGACTCTCCTCATGTTCTTCCATCCACACACATTCCAGATACCGCAACCAACCTATTTCTATTTTCATCTGAATAAAAAAATTTTGTTCTGAGAAAGGTCATAGGACATAATGAAGAAAGCCTGCTTCCTGCCTTCCAGGCTGGAGCAGAGGACCTCCTACACCTCTCCATTCAAAGTGGTAATTTCCAAGGCATTTTTCCTTCAGTCCCATACTTTCTTCCATCTTGGTATCTTTTGGGCAGCTTTTTTTGTTTTGATTTTATTGTCTTTCCAGACTAGGGTGGAAATGGAGGTGGTGAACTCACTCACTTTCTCTCTCTCCCTTGATTCATGTGGCCAAATGCTGATTTGTATTATACACCAGACACTGTGTATTGTTATTTAATTCTCAAGACAATCCTGTGAGGTAGGGATTGTCTTTGTTTTACAGAGAGAAAACCTAGTCTCTGAGAGGTCGGAGTCACACAACCTGTGAGTGGTGAAGCCAAGAGTCTGACTTGGAGGGTGGTCAGGGCAGGCAGCTAAGGTAGAAAAGACATTGGGCTTGGGGTCAGAGGCTTGGATTTGGATCCTGACTCCATCACTGACTAATGGGACCTTGGCAAGTCAAACCTACTGTGTGTCTCAGCCTCAGCCTTCTCAAGTGCAAAGAATTAATCATGATGCCTGGTTCACTAGGCAGATGACGGGATTTAAGTAAAGTGATTACTTAACCCAGGACTAGACTCTGAAGATGCTTGGGCAATGTCCACTGTGACAGAGCAGCATGCACATGAAAGGCTGCTCTGCAGTTTGCCCCCAGCCACCTCACCTCCTGGTGCCCAGGCCCTTGTGTCATCATTTCCCCTCCTCTTGAGTAAATGGACGCATCAGGTCATTGCTACATGGGGCTCACAACAGGACAGATGCCTTTCCTCTGAGTGAGTGAATGAGGGAGCGTGTGAGCAAGATCACTGTCACAGAATTTTTGTAACCTTGACGTGTTAGAGCTAAAATTAAGGGCTCAACTTCTAACTGATTGTACACAGCAAAAGTAGTCGGCTGTCACTTTCGAGATTAGATTACAAAAAGCCTCTGACTTCCATCTTGTTCACTCTCTCCCTCTCTCCATCACTTCCTGACTCAGTCACTCAGAGGGGAGGTAGCTCCCATGCAGTGAGCTGGCATTGATGGTGAGGAGCTGTGTCCCCAGCCAGTGAGCACCTGATACTTGACAACAGCCCAGGCGTGAGCTGGGAGTAGCCCCTCTCTCAGGGTAGCCTTGGGACAAGGGGAGCCTGGTTGCCATCTTGACTGCAGTTTTGTGAGAGCCACAGACACCTAGCTAGGTTGGACTTGGGTTTCTGACTCAGAAACCATGAGTTATAAAATGCTTCTTGTTTTAAGTTACTAAGTTCTGAGATGACACAGCATGGCAGGCTGTTGAAGGGTGTAGTTTTTCTGAGAGAAGCAGCAGAGACTTCTCAGAGAAGGTGTGTCTGTGCTTGGTTTGGAAGGGCAGATAGGATATAAACTTGGGAAGTGGAGAAAGGTTCTCAGGCAGGAGAACAGCAAGCAGGTGTATCCCAGGAGTGGGAATCTGGTTTGGCAGAAATCACCTGACCTACCCGTGGGCCTAGATGGAAATGTCCTACCTGAGGTGTGAGTGGGCTCCTCCCTGTCAGGTGTGCTCAGCTCTGCTCTCAACTGAACGATGTTGGGTGAACTAAACGAGCTCTTCTAGATCTCAGCTTTCTCCTCTGTGGACTGCAGTTTGAACAAGTAGAAGATCTTCAAGGCTCCTTCCTTCTCCCATCTCGTCACCCATACAGCTCGGAGGGGCCATGTATAATGTGGCTATTCGGAGATTGACCACACGGGGGCGTGTGGTCCCATTTGACCAGCTTCCATATTTAAACTGCTACTGAAAAAAAAAAAACAAAAACACAAAACAAAACAATCCGCCTTTTCGGGTCCATTGATGGAACTCTACAGCACCTCCTTCTTGTTTTTTATTGGTAACTTTTTAAAATTGGAAATTTCAGGCATGCTCAATATCGTAAATCTGAAAACAACCTAAGTATTCTATTCACAGCCTTTCTATGACCCATGTTTGAAAAATGTGCACTGACAATCAGAAACATTTATTTATTGACTAAAAAATTAAACTATTGATAAAAAAAAATCTCCAAAGGCATAAGTAGGCATAAATGGTTGAAAATAAATCAGATACTTAATAATATGTTATGTTAAAACAAATTCCAGTTTTTCTTTTAATGTTTCATATATGATTTTTATTATTGTGTCATCAGTGGGTCAAAAACACACTTGAAAAAAATCACAAGCCAAAGTAACTTGAAGTTATGGACTTCAAGTGCATTTCATCCAAAGCGTATCATTGTTGGCTTTGGCATATGTCTGCCTTAACTATCTCTCTATTTATTTACCTGAATATGTATTTTATGTGGACAATTTGCTGTTTTTTTCTTGGTTTTTTATCAGCTAATAATACATTGTGAATATTTTTCCATGTCAATAAATCAACTTTTAAAAATAAAAATTTTCTTTTAAAATAGTTTTAGGTTGACAGAAAAATTACAAAGATAATTGACAGAAAAATTGCAAAGTTTTAGATTGACAGAAAAATTGCAATCTCATACACCCCACTTCTGGTTTCCTGTATTAGTAACATTTTAAATTAGTATGATACATTTGTCACAATGGTAAACTAACTGTGATACATTATTATTACCTAAGATCTATGTTTTATTTAGAGTTCTTTAGTTTTTGCCTAATGTCCTTTTATCTCTTCCAGGATACCATAGTACATTTAGCTTGTATGTCTCCTTAGTTTCTCAGAGGTTCCTTGTGTTGGATGATCTTGACAGCGTTGAGGAGTGCTGGTGAGATATTTTGTAGCCTGTTCCTGTATTGAAATTTTCTGATGAGGAAACTGGAATTATGGGTTTTAGGAGGAAAGCCAAGAGGTGACATGCCTTTCACATCACATTAGATCAAAGGTGCCCACTATCACCTGATTTCACACTACTGATGTTGACCTTGATCATGAAATGGTGTTTTTCAGGCTACTCTGTAAAGTTACTGTTTTTACTGCTTCTTTCCAGAAAGCTCTATATACAGCCCACACTTGAAGAGTGGGGATTATGCTTCCTTTCCTTGAGGGTGGACTATTTACTTGGGTTGTTTTGAAAAAAAAAACAACTTTTGAAAAAACAACTTTTTGAAAAAAAAAAAAGAATTAAAAAAAAATATATATTTTGGCCTAACTGCGTGGCATATGGGACCTTAGTTCCCCTACCAGGGATGGAGTTTTCAGCATTGCAAGGGAGACTCTTAGCCCTGGGACCACCAAGGAAGTCTTGAATTTTTTTTAAAATAAATAATTATCTTTTATTTATTTTTTACAAAAATTATTTTTAATATTGTTTTGGCTGCTCTGGGTCTTTGTTGGTTTGCTCAGCTTTCTCTAGTTGCGGCGACAGGGGCTACTCTTTGTTTTGGTGTGAGGGCTTCTCTTTGCAGTGGTTTCTCTTGTTGAGGCGCAGAGGCTCTAGGAACATGGACTTCAGTATCTGGAATACACTCAGGCTCAGTATTTGTGGGGCATAGGCTTAGTTGCTCCACAGCATGTGGGATCTTCCCAGACCAGGGAATGAACCTATGTCTCCTGCATTGGCAGGTGGATTCTTATCTCCTGTGCCACTAGGGAAACCCTGAATTTTTAATAAATACATGTATTGCAACCTAAAATAGAAAAAACCCCAAATAAACATGAGACTACCTTGAATTAGGAGGATTTCATAGAACTCTGTGCTGTGCTGTGCTGTGCTGAGTTTCTCAGTCATGTCCGATTCTTTGTGACCCTATGGACTGTAGCCCACCAGGCTCCTGTGTCCATGGGGATTCTCCAGGCAAGAATACTAGAGTGGGTTGCCATTTCCTTCTCCAGGGGATCTTCCTGACTCAGGAATCTAACTGGGGTCTCCTGCATTGCAGGGGGATTCTTTACCAGCTGAGCTACCATTGAGAGAATCAATTCTTAGGTAGGTTGATAAGAAGTCCAGGGTCCCCGAGGATGAGAAAGGGGTCTGGGGCTCTTGAGAAGGAAAGGACAAAAAATTTTTTTTCTGCATTCCTTAGTCTTAGTCACATAAAATGTTTTTTTTTTTCCCTTTCTTTAAGCCCAGAGTTAAAGATTACACAACAAAACAACTCAGTTTAAACTCTGTTCAAAAGATTTTATATGGATTTCCAGTTGAGGTTTTTCAAATCCTGAAAGATGATGCTGTGAAAGTGCTGCACTTAATATACCAGCAAATTTGGAAAACTCAGCAATGGCCACAGGACTGGAAAAGGTCAGTTTTCATTCCAATCTCAAAGAAAGGTAATGCCAAAGAATGCTCACACTACCACACAATTGCACTCATCTCACATGTTGGTAAAGTAATGCTCAAAATTCTCCAAGCCAGGCTTCAGCAATACGTGAACTGGGAACTTCCAGATGTTCAAGCTTGTTTTAGAAAAGGCAGAGGAACCAGAGATTAAATTGCCAACATCAGCTGGATCATCGAAAAAGCAAGAGAGCTCCAGAAAAACATCTCTCTCTGTTTTATTGACTATGCAAAAGCTTTTGACTGTGTGGATCACAATAAGCTGTGGAAAATTCTGAAAGAGATGGGAATACCAGACCATCTGACCCGTCTCTTGAGAAACCTGTATGCAGGTCAGGAAGCAACAATTAGAATTGGACATGGAACAACAGACTGGTTCCAAATAGGAAAAGGAGTATGTCAAGACTGTATATTGTCACCCTGCTTATTTAACTTATATGCAGAGTACATCACGAGAAATGCTGGGCTGGAAGAAGCACTAGCTGGAATTAAGATTACCAGGAGAAATATCAATAACTGCAGATATGCAGATGACACCACCCTTATGGCAGAAAGTGAAGAGGAACTAAAAAGCCTCTTGATGAAAGTGAAAGAGGAGAGTGAAAAAGTTGGCTTAAAGCTCAACATTAAGAAAACTAAGATCATGGCAAAACAATGAGATGGGAAAACAGTGAGAGCCCTTATTTTTCTGGGCTCCAAAATCACTGCAGATGGTGACTGCAGCCATGAAATTAAAAGACACTTACTCTATGGAAGGAAAGTTATGACCAACCTAGATAGCATATTGAAAAGCAGAGACATTACTTTGCCAACAAAGGTCCGTCTAGTCAAGGCTATGGTTTTTCCAATAGTCATGTATGGATGTGAGAGTTGGACTGTGAGGAAAGCTGAGTGCCGAAGAATTGATGTTTTTGAACTGTGGTGTTGGAGAAGACTCTTGAGAGTCCCTTGGACTGCAAGGAGATCCAACCAGTCCATCTTAAAAGGGATCAGTCCTGAGCGTTCACTGGAAGGACTGATGTTGAAGCTGAAACTCCAATACTTTGGCCACTTCATGGGAAGAGTTGACTCATTGGAAAAGACCCTAATTCTGGGAAAGATTGAGGGCAGGAGAAGAAGGGGACGACAGAGGATGAGATGGCTGGATGGCATCACCAACTCAGTGAATATGGGTTTGGGTAGACTCAGGGAGTTGGTGATGGACAGGGAGGCCTGGTGTGCTGCGATTCATGGAGTTGCAAAGAGTTGGACATGACTGAGCAACTGAACTGAACTGAACTGAAGGATTGTATAACAACAATGTATCCTGCTGGAGGACATGTTTCTGTTTCTTGAGAATCTTCTGACTAATCCTGTTACCTTAAATGTATATTGTGGGAGTGGGTCTGGTAAGACCTTTACAACCTTGAGACATTCTTCTGATTTGCTGTAATAATCAATTGAAAAATTATATAGCTCCCTTGCTAAGACTAGCAAGAGGGGCACTCTCCATCCCGTTTCTGATGTCTATCAGAAGCTTTCTCTGTCTCTTTTTATACTTTAATAAAACTCTTCTACACAAAAACTCTTAAGTGATCAAGTCTGGTCCCTGGTCCCGAAGCTAAATCTTCTTCGGAGATCACCAGTTTGACATTGTTCACTGTAAGCTATCACCATGGAGTAGGAAATCACAACCCAGTCCAGTATTCTTGCCTGGAAAATACCCCAGACAGAGAAGCCTGGAACTCCATAGTCCATGGAGGTATAAAAGTCTGTCACGACTGAATAAGTGAGCGCGCGTGCTCACACACACACACACACACACACACATACCCCTCTAAACAGGAAATGAACCAGTGGCAAAGAAAGCTCCTTTCTTGGTTCTGTGATACATATCTTTCCAAGGACTGGAATTTCCTTCTGGTTCTTATTCTTTGAGCCATTAGGGTTTGAGGCATCTTCTCCGGTCACTTGTGTTACCCCCTCCCCCACTGTTGGTGACATTATTTATTCCAGCTGAGATCTGTTTCCTCTTTCTAACATCTTCCTCAGTAGCTGGGGAGCAAGTTGATGCCTGGGGTAGGTTGGGAAGTTCAACCAGAAGTCAGACCTGTTATTATGTTAGCCGTTTCTTTTCTTTGAGGATTAGCACTGTCTTACAAAAGGATTTTGAGAGAGTGCTGTCCCTCGTTTCCAGGCACTGGAAAGAAGAAGCCTAGGGACTCATTGTGGGAGTGGGCAGAGAGCAGCCCCTGGGGCAGTGAGCTGGGCAGTTCAGCAGGTCGACCCTGGCTGGGGAGCTGGAACACAAGATTTCTGAACCCAGCTTCATTCAGGCCTGGCTGAAGGATGCTGGACACAACCCAGACTCCTTTGCCTTGTGGCATCTGATTTGTCCTTGGGGTGTGGACTCCAGTCCCCAGGCCTGACTGCAGGGAATTAGAGAGGCTTAACTGCTGCTTCCTTGTTTCCTGCCATCAGACAGAACCCTCTCCTCCTCTTCAGCTTCCCCTGATAGTTTCCATCCCCACTTCTCCTCTGGGAATCAGGCTCTGGGGGACTGAGTGTCCCTCCTGGGCTACAGGGAGGGCCGACCTGGGGCCATGCAGACTCAGGAGCAGTTAAAAGCCCCGCCTGCCTTCTCTCTGAAGCCTTGATCCTGGGTCTTCTCTTTCTGTCTCCTGCTCTTGCTCTCTCTCCAGCCCTTCCTCCTGCTGGATCCATTTTTCTCCCAATTTCCTTCTGCCAGCTTTATTTATTCTGTCTATGCACCCCGCTTTCTGCCCATACCCTCTACTGCTTTCCCAAAGGGGAGATGTTCTCTCTGTCCCATCTCTTTACTCCCAGAACCCAGAACTTGGTGAGTGTAGCTAATCCTCCATGTCTTTCCAGTTCTAGCCTCAAGGAGGGACTGCCATCACCTTCAACTCCTCTGGTTTCTGTCCTTCTGTCCTGAGGGGCAATGTCAGCCACCCAGGTGCTGAAATATCCACTCCTGACCCCTGGGAGAGTCTTGTGGACCTACCCACAAGCCTTTCCTGCTGCAAATGGAGCCTCTGTCATTGCCAGGCTATCCCCTTCACTCCCCCTTCCAGTCTGGCCTTGGGAACATGAGAGGTGGCAATGGCACAGAAGTGACTGAGTTTGTTTTGCTGGGATTCTCAGGTTACAGTTCCCTCCGGGGTCCTCTGTTCTGGGGGGTGCTTCTGGTCTACCTGGTCACCCTGCTGGGCAACTCGCTGATCCTCCTCCTCACCCTGGCCGACGCTGCCCTGCACTCTCCTATGTACTTCTTCTTGTGCCACTTCTCTGGGTTGGAGATGCTCTACACCACAACTGTGGTCCCCAGGATGCTGGCCGACCTCCTCTCCTCCTGCCCCACCATCCTGCCAGCCAGTTGCTTTACCCAGCTGTATTTCTTCTCACTGTTTGGCATCGCTGAATGTGGCCTGCTCACGGCCATGGCCTATGACCGCTATGCTGCCATCTGCCGGCCGCTGCATTATAGCACCCTGATGAACCGGGGAGCCTGTGTGTGCCTGGTGGGTGCCTGCTACCTCATGGGCATCATCACCGGCACCACTCACTCCATACTCATCTTCACTTTACCCTTCCACGGTACCAACACCATCCATCACTTCCTGTGTGACATCCTGCCTGTGCTGAGACTGGCCAGCGCCAGCACCTTTCGGGGTGAAGTGGGCAATCTTGTCATCACCATAGCCTTTATCCTGACACCCTTCTCACTGATCATAGTGTCCTATGCCTGTATTCTTGTCACCATCCTTGGGGTCGCGACATCCCAAGGATGTCGAAAAGTCTTCTCTACCTGTTCCTCCCACCTATTTGTGGTCATACTCTTTTTTGGGACAGGGACCGTTGCCTACATGAGGCTGGGGGCAGGCTCCTCCCAGGCCGGGGACCAGATCCTTGCCCTCTTCTACACGGTTATCACTCCCATGTTCAACCCTTTCATCTACACTCTGAGGAACAAGGAGGTCACAGCGGCAATGAGGCGGCTTGTGAAGAAATATCTCTGGAATCCTTGACCCTCGCTCATTGTTGAAGGGCCTGATCCTTGGAGACTCTCAAGGAAGAGTGAGAAAGAAGCCCTGGCTCTGAGTGGTGTGTCAGGGTCCCTAGCCTGCCCAGCTCGAGTGCACTGTAGCTCAGAGCTTGGCTTCTGTAGCCTGTTCTTTTGGCCCTAATCTGACTTGTTCTTAGATACAAAGCTGGAGAGACAAGCATTGGGTGGAGGCTGAGGAGTGAAGGCGACTGTGCCCATCTTGTGCCTTGTTTGAGCACTTCTGGTCTTTGCTGAGGCTTGGGGCCCCTTCCTGGAGCTACGATTTCTGGAGACAGTGCTTTTCTTCCTCCCAGACTCCTCACTGGAAATCTTTTTCTTTCTTGTCAGTCGCCTCTGCTTCCACACAAACGCCTTTACTCCAGGTGGGAGGTCTGACCTGGGTGGAAACAGGGCAGAAAATAGTTTAATTTTTCTGTTATAAAGAAAGCTGATTGCCGAAAAATTGATGCCTTTGAACTGCGGTGTTGGAGAAGACTCTTGAGTCCCTTGGACTGCAAGGAGGTCCAACCAGTCCATCCTAAAGGAAATCAGTCCTGAATGTTCATTGGAAGGATTGATGTTGAAGCTGAAACTCCAATACTTTGGCCACCTGATGCGAAGAGTTGACTCATTTGAAAAGACCCTGATGCTGGGAAAAATTGAAGGCGAGAGGAGAAGGGGACGACAGAGGATGAGATGGTTGGATGGCATCATCGACATGAGTTTAAGTAAACTCTGGTAGTTAGTTATGGATAGGGAGGCCTGGTGTATGGCAGTCCATGGGGTCGCTAAGAGCTAGACACGACTGAGCGACTGAACTGAACTGATTGCTGAGTAGATGTCATTATATTTGTGTACTTTTATGTTCTTCTGATCATAAACGTCTAGAAATAGAATTGCTGAGTCAAAATCTAGGCACATTTTTTGAATTTTCAGAACTTATTGCCAAATGTCCTCTAAGAGAGTTTTTTTTTCTCTTTTTTTATTTTTTTTATTTACTTTTTTATTGTTTTTGCCATACATTGTCATAATATCACCATGGGTTTACATATACTTCCCCTCCGGGACCCCCCTCCCTCCTCCCTCCCCCCCGGGAAATCTCGCTGCACTAGTCCCGAGCATCAGTCCTGGGCTGGCGATTGATTAGACACATGACAATTAACATGCTTCAATGCCCTTCTCCCATATCATCCCACCCTTACCCTCATCCACAAAGTCCACGAGTCTATTCTATACATCTGCGTTCCTTTTGCTGTCTCGTATGTTGGGTTCTCGTTACTGTCTTTCTAAATTCCATATATATGCGTTAATATACTGTATTGTTGTTTTTGCTTCTGGCTTACTTCACTCTGGATAATGGGCTCCAGTTTCGTCCATCTGAGTAGAATTGCTTCAAATGAATTTTTTTTTAATGCTGAGTAATATTCCATTGTGTATGTATACCACAGCTTTCTTATCCATTCATCAGTTGATGGGCATCTAGGTTGTTTCCATGTCTTGGCTATTGTAAACAATGCAGCGATGAACATTGGGGTACACGTGGCTCTTTCAATTCTGGTTTCCTCGGTGTATATGCCCAGCAGTGGGATTGCGGGGTCATATGGCAGGTCTATTTGCAGCTTTTTAAGGAACCTCCACACTGTTCTCCATAGTGGCTGTACTAGTTTGCATTCCCACCAACAGTGTAAGAGGGTTCCCTTTTCTCCACATCCTCTCCAGCATTTATTGCTTGTAGACTTTTGGATGGCAGCCATTCTGACTGGTGTAAAGTGGTACCTCATTGTGGTTTTGATTTGCATTTCTCTGATAATGAGTGATGTTGAGCATCTTTTCATGTGTTTGTTAGCCATTTTTATATCTTCCTTGGAGAAATGTCTGTTAAGTTCTTTGGCCCACTTTTTAATTGGGTTGTTTATTTTTCTAGAATGGAGCTGCAGGAGTTGTTTGTAAATTTTTGAGATTAATTGTTTGTCTGTTGCTTCATTGGCTATTATTTTCTCCCATTCTGAAGGCTGTCTTTTCACCTTGCTTATAGTTTCCTTTGTTGTGCAAAAGCTTTTAATTTTAATTAGGTCCCATTTGTTTATTCGTGTTTTTATTTCCAATATTCTGGGAGGTGGGTCATGGAGTATCCCGCTTTGGGTTATAGCAGAGAGTGTTTTGCCTATGTTATCCTCTAGGAGTTTTATAGTTTCTGGTCTTATGCTTAGATCTTTGATCCATTTTGAGTTTATCTTTGTGTATGGTGTTAGAAAGTGATCTAGTTTCATTCTTTTACAAGTGGCTGTCCAGTTTTCCCAGCACCACTTGTTAAAGAGGTTGTCTTTTCTCCATTGTATATTCTTGCCTCCTTTGTCAAAGATAAGGTGTCCATAGATGCGTGGATTTATCTCTGGGCTTTCTATTCTGTTCCATTGATCTATATTTCTGTCTTTGTGCCAGTACCATACTGTCTTAATGACTGTGGATTTGTAGTATAGCCTAAAGTCAGGTAGGTTGATTCCGCCAGTTCCATTCTTCTTTCTCAAGATTGCTTTGGCTATACGAGGTTTTTTGTATTTCCATACAAATTGAGAAATTATTTGTTCTAATTCTTTGAAGAAGACCTCTGGTAGCTTGATAGGAATTGCATTGAATCTATAGATTGCTTTAGGTAGTATACTCATTTTCACTATATTGATTCTTCCAATCCATGAGCACGGTACATTTCTCCATCTGTTTGTGTCCTCCTTGATTTCTTTCATCAGTGTTCTATAGTTTTCTATATACAAGTCTTTTGATTCTTTAGGTAGAAATACTCCTAAGTATTTTATTCTTTTTGTTTCGATGGTGAATGGAATTGTTTCCTTAATTTCTCTTTCTGATTTCTCACTGTTAGTGTATAGGAATGCCAGGGATTTCTGTGTGTTGATTTTATATCCTGAAACTTTGCTATATTCACTGATTAGCTCTAGTAATTTTCTTGTAGAGTCTTTAGGGTTTTCAATATAGAGGATCATGTCATCTGCAAACAGAGAGAGTTTTACTTCTTCTTTTCCAATCTGGATTCCTTTGATTTCTTTATCTGCTCTGATTGCTGTGGCCAGAACTTCCAAAACTATGTTGAATAGTAGTGGTGAGAGTGGGCACCCTTGTCTTGTTCCTGATTTCAGGGGGAATGCTTCCAGTTTTTCACCATTGAGGATAATGTTTGCTGTGGGTTTGTCATATATAGTTTTTATTATGTTGAGGTATGTTCCTTCTATTCCTACTTTTTGGAGGGTTTTTATCATAAATGGATGCTGAATTTTGTCAAAGGCTTTCTCTGCATCTATTGAGATAATCATGTGATTTTTATTTTTCAATTTGTTAATGTGGTGTATTACATTGATCGATTTGTGAATATTGAAGAATCCTTGCATCCCTGGGATGAAGCCTACTTGATCATGATGTATGATCTTTTTGATGTGTTGTTGGATTCCCTCTAAGAGAGTTTTTATTGTTTTATGGTCCAGTTGAAAGCAGTCGAATTTCTAGGGCAAGGAAATGGACTAAGAGTCAGGATGGAGCTAAATAATATGCATGATTTTCATATACACCAAGTCTGATTACCTGTATTTTTAACATCTTAAATTAGTATGACACATTTGTCAGAATTAATGGACCAATACTGATATATTATTATTACCTAAGATTGACACTTTATTCAGATTTCTTCAGTTTTTACCTAATGTACTCTTATCTCTTCCAAGATACCACAGTACATTTAGCTGATTTGTCTCAGTTTCTGAGAGGTTCCTTGTCTTGGATGACAATTACATCCAATCTGTTCTGAGCATGCAGTTCAAGAGTCACTGGTTGTTTAGTGGTCAGGTGTTCAGTATATACTTTTGCCTATAAGGAGCCTGAGAACTACTTTGCAATAAGATAATTATTTGCTCCAAGGGGCAAGCCTTGGTTCTCAAAACCTGGATTTAGTTCTCAAATGTGGGTTTGCCTCTCGGACTTACCACAGGTTCCAGTGCCACTGCCATGGAGCTTCTTAGGGTCTGCTGAGTAGTTCAGAAGGTCCAAATGGCAGAACTGTGGCCTGGACCAGCTAGAGAGCCTGTTCATGCTCTCACTGTAGGATACCTGCTAAGCAGTTTGAGGCAGCACATCCATATGAATTGTGTGTTGTTTCCCCAACCCAAGAGCCCTAGTAGGTCTTTTTATTACTGTATAGAGAAAAAGGTGAGGCAGATTGTCCTTAATATTTGAGGAGATGTCTTGACATTCCCACATGGGCTTCCCTGGTGGATCCGACAGTAAAGAATCTGCTTGCGATGTGGAAGACCTGGGTTCACTCCCTGGGTTGGGAAGATCCCCTGGAGGAAGAAATGGCAACCCACCCCAGTATTCTTGCCTGGAGAAGCCCCATGGACAGAGGAGACTGGTGGGCTATGCTCCATGGGGTCACGAAGAATCTGACATGACCAAGCGACTAACACTTGATGTCCCCAGACAATCTTCACTGAGTGACACGTCTCTGCATTTGATGGGACTTGTCTCCTGCTCTCTGATGTGAATGTATATCTACCATGCCTCCCATTTGTTTCTTTCCAGGTGCTGTCAGCATAGTCTCATGAATATGATGGGTCATGGGGTGTCCTGTAGGATGGTGGGATGATCAGGATGCCTGGGGATTAAGTGATGGCACACCGCTAGAGCTGGTGTAACTCTAAGGCAAGACAAGAATGGTGAATTTCTATCCCTGCCCAAAGAAAACATATTGGATCTGGATCGAACCAGTGCCAGGGCAGTGCAAACACAGAATTCTAACCACTGGACTGCCAGAGAGCTCCCCTCCTTGTCTGTTCCCATCTTCCTACTTTCTCTAAACTGGCATCATCAGAGGGAGAATTAATCCTGTACAGAGTAAAAATATGGGCTCTAGTTTTGAAAGCTCGAGTGTGTTATTCTCTAGCTGTGCTGCCGGGGGAAAGTTGTTCAACCTCTCTGAGTTTTGTTTCCTCATCTTGTGCAGTTGGTATAACAACAGTGTCTACTTAGAGGAAGATACCCTGTGAAGCTTAAACTTGGAGGTAGATTTACTGTGATGCTTACCATTCACTTGCATGGACTCCTTAAAAAGGCCATAAAATTCTACCAATTGTGTTCCTTTGGTCATATATTTTTACAAAAATTGCATAGTGATATATTTTAACTGCCACCTGTTGTAACTTCTTCTCCCTCTTCTTTTAATATTTATTTATTTGGCTATGCCCAGTCTTAGTTGCAGCATGTGGGATCTAGTTCCCTGACCAGAGATTGAACCCAGGTCCCCTGCATTGGAAGCACAGAGTCTTAGCCATTGGACCACCAGGAAAAAGTTCCATAACTTCTTTTTTATTTTTAATTTTTATTTTATTTAATCTGTTGTGACTCTGTCTCTCTCCTCTATGACTTCGTCAGCCCAGTTTCCCCTTGTGATGTGTACTGTTGAAATGTCAATGGATAATTTTAGACCTAAGGCAAAGTTGGGTTGGGGATAGACTGAGTTTGGTAGGATGATAGTGTTTGGATTTACATTGTTCACAGTTGCTTTTGAGTATAGTTGAGTTATTGGCAGTTGTCCTGATGCAGGAATGACTTCCAGGAATGTGCCTTCTATCTATAGTGTCTTATCACTCAGCATTTCAACCCAGAATGTGCCTGGCACTGAAAATATCAGGAAATGGAGGAGAAAAAAGATTAGAAATATATGGATAAAGGAGTTAGCATATGGCAAGAAACACTCAAGTCATCACATGTGTAATGTTATAAGCAGGATTTGATTTTCATCCTCTAAGTGAAAAAAGTTCTCCTCTATCAGAGATGTATTTGATAATGCAGCAACATATATGGTTATAAACCCACCATTTATTAAAAAAATAGGAATGGGGGATTTGATTCAATTCAAATATTTCATTTTAATTGAATTTTGAAGACATGTTTTGAGTGTTTCAATGAAAAGTAAGAAATCAAAAACAATTTTTATTGATTTGAATGTATACATTTATAAAGGGAGTGAGAGAAAACCTAGATGAAAATAATAATAATAAAAATATTTGTATTATGTAAATATGAATAAAGATGAATGGTCAAATGATTCTTATATGAGAAGTAAATTATAATAGAAACTTCAAATTGTGTTGCAATAAAAGCAGTCATTCATTATGAGGAACAGATAGATTTGGCATGAAGTATAGGCTCCTGGGGGCTTCCCTTGTGGCTCAGCTGGTAAAGAATCTGCCTGCAATGCAGGAACCTGGGGTTGATTCCTGGGTTGGGAAGATTCCCTGGAGAAGGGAAAGGCTACCCATTCCAGTATTCTGGTCTGGAGAATTCCATGGACTGTACAGTCGCAATTCCATGTCGCAAAGAGTCGGACATGACTGAGCGACTTTTGCGTTCACTTTCATAGGCTCTTGGAGGCTTCCCTGGTGGCACTAGTGGTAAAGAACCCATCTGCAAATGCAGGAGACATAAGCGACATGGGTTAAATCCCTGGGTCAGAATGATCCCCTGGAGGAGAGCATGGCAACCCACTCCAGTATTCTTGCCTGGAGAATCCCATGCACAGAGAAGCCTGGCAGGCTACAGCCCATGATGTGGCAAAAAGTTGGACATGACTGAGCACGCACATAGGCTCTCAGATTATTTGATAATTCTATCTCTAACAGATAAGATTTCCCAAACATTGCAGGAGCAGTCTCTCCCATTCCACATGTACTTTTGCTTTTTTTTTTTTTTTTTTTAATTTTCTGTCACGCTGTGTGGCATATTTGGATCCTAGTTCCCTGACCAGGTATGGGATCCATGTCTCCTGCAGTAGAAGTGGGGGCTCTTAACCACTGGACTACCAAATAAATCACATATGCACTTTAAAGATTATTTACTTGATTTATTTGGCTGGGCCGGGAGTCAGTTGCAGCACATGGGATCTCTGATCTTCCTTGCTAGGATATGGGATCTTTAGTTGTGGCATGCAGACTCTTAGTTGCCACGTGAGTCATGTGGGATCTATTTCCCAGATCAGGGATTGAACCCAGGTCCCCTTCACTGAGAGCTTGGAGTCTTAGCCATTGGAAGTACCAGAGAAGTAGCCCCTCCCTGCTCCATACAGTGTAATGTGGCCTTGTAACTCTCCTACATCAGAAGGTGGTCTCTATCTCCTACTCTTGAATATGGGCTTGCCTTAGTGATCCTCTTGTAACTGGTGATGGAAATGATGTGGTGTGACTTCCAGGGTTAGGACAACAGAAGCCTCACAGCATTTGTCTTGGCTTTCGGTTTGGGATGTTTTCTCTTGGAACGCTCCTTCTTGGAACCCAGCAGCTATGCTGTGAGAAACCCAAGGCTCATAGAGAGGTCACCTGTAGGTGAATAAACTCAGTCATTGCTGGCACCTGACATGTGAATGAAGATCTGTTAGATGACTGTTCTCAGCTGTTCAAGTCCCTTCTAGCTACTGAAACTCTTCTAGCTGATGACAGAGACATTGAGCAGCAGAGAAGAGACATCCTTGGTGTGCTCTTTCTAAACTCCTAGACAATAGAAATTATGAGCACAATAAACTGCCTGTCGCTTTATGCCACTAGATTTAGGGTGATTTGTTATGTGGCAATAGATAACTTCAATACCACCCAGTCAATGAAGAGGAGTAAGTCACATAAGCACACTGGGAAAACATTTAGATTTCTTGCTGATTAAACATAAAATACTGACATTAAAGAAGAAAATGTTCAGTGTGCATGATATGATTGGATATGAAATTCTTTTTCATTATCAATGAGGACTTTCAAGATTACCCTTGTAAATAAAAGAAAAGAAAGAGCTAGTAAATATAAATATATATTTAGGTATAATTTCAGCTATTGCAAAATTTTGAATGACTTTGAAAAAGGTTTTACATTTTTTTATCATCCACTTCTGTGAGCAGTTTTTGTTCATGATGAACATAGTTATTTTAAGAAATTAATACTCTAAAGGCTTGATCAAGAAATCAACTATAGTTCAATTAAAAATAAATAAAAAATTTTGATCAGGAGGTGTTAAATCATTTTTCAAGCACAAAAGCTAATATAAAAATTATGTTCATGAACACACGCTCCTTATAAACATTTAAATGTTTTACTTGGAAGTCTTATGTAAAACCTGTATTTAAAAACTTTCATATTATTACATATTTTATTTTCCCAATAATTATATAGTAAAAAGAGAGTGCGTTGAATTTTTTTCCATCAAGTCATTTCTGTGTGCGTGCTAAGTTGCTTCAGTCCTGTCTGGCTTTATGTGACCCTATGGACTGCAGCCCGCTGGGTTCCTCTCTCCATGGGATTCTCCAGGCAAGAATATGCGAGTGGGTTGCCATGCCCTCCTCCAAGGGCAAGTCCTTTCTAGATGCCTCCAAATCCCCTTCAGTTTGCCCTGAAATATGAGCACTTTCTGTGTGTGCCATGATGTGAGAAAGGTTGGAAACACTACAACAAGTCACTCCAGGAAGCCTTCCAGAAACACCTCCAAAGAATAAATCAATCTTTAACCAGGAGTAACTCCCAAACATGAGATGGTCAGTCGAGGAAACCATGGATGTTGTCATGAGGGACCAGATGCCACTTCTACGCAGGAACTTGCTTCTTCAGCTGCATACTTCTTTGCTGTTAGAGAGAGGAGCTGCTCTCTGCCTTTTGCGGGCACTGGAGCCTCGGTCAAAGTTAGGCAATGGTGCCTCCAACTGGTGGAAACGGGTCATGTGCTTGGGTGGGGGATTAAGAACTATTCTCAGCTCTCAGAGGGAGGTGCTTTTTCTCCCCATCAGACTTCTAAAGTGGAGGATTCTTCTAACAATGAAAGAGGGTCCAATGCTGGGTGGCCACAGTGACTGTTAAGTGTTCACTTTCCAATTCCCATCCAGCGTGGCCTCAGGGTTTCATGTTGTCTGAGGTGCCGGAGAAGGAGGTCCATGGTCAAGCTGATGACACAGGTTGGGAGAAGAACAGGGGACACTGGGGAGATGCTCTTGACAGTTGGACATGTTATCACCAGTTAAGGATGATGTCAGAAATCAAGGATAGGGAAAGGCAGGGAGGAACATTCATGTGGAATATTTCGAGGGGATAACAGTTCCCTCTCTTCTGAAAGGCATCCAGGGCATAAGATTGCAGTGTGTTTCTGGGAGAAAGAAGATGAAGGGCAAGGTAAGCTCCATGGCCTCTAGGTGGGTCACTTAGGTGGATGTCATGTTCATAGACATGTGCCTTCTTGACTGACATGGACCTCTGATGGCTGGTGTAGCTATGACAATCACCTTGCTCAGAGATCCAGAACAAGCTAGAAGATGTTCAGTGTTTCTCCCCATAGGCAGCATTTGTTCCCATTCTGCCTTGCCCTAATAACTCATTCTTTGAGAGTGAGTCTGGGGTGTGGGAGAGGAGGTAAGTTCGAGATTTCTCTCTGTTTTAATGTCAATCCTTTCTGCCAGGAAACGTAATCTATTTGAGATGCTGCATGGGGCTTTTTAGGTGGTGCAGTGGTAAAGAACCCATCTGCCAGTTCAGGAGACACAAGAGATGTGAATTCAATCCCTGGGTTGGGAATATCTCCTGGAGGAGGAAATGGCAACCCACTATAGTATTCTTGACTGGACAATTCTATGGACAGATGAGCCTGGCAGGCTACAGTCCATGGGGTTGCAAAGAGTCGGACGTGAATGAGTGTCTGAGTGTGATCGTGCACACGCACACACGGTTTCTGGTCAGCTGGGTTTTAAACTAGCATCTGGGGGCTGGGAGGAGCAGCAGTGAGTGAGTGAGCAGACAACCCCTGAGTCTTTTCAGGGTGAGGGGACCTGCCTCTTCACCACGTGCCACAGGGCTCTAGTCACCTCCTTGTTCCGAAGGGCATAGATGATGGGGTTCAGCATGGGTGTGATGACTGTGTAGAAGAGGCTGAGGAGGCGGTCCATGGTGACAGAGGAGCCTGCCCGGGGCTGGATGTAGGTGACGCTGGCCGTTCCAAAGAAGAGGAAGACCACGAGCAGGTGGGAAGAACAAGTGGAGAAGACCTTTCGGCGGCTCAGGGTGGAGGCCATTGCCAGGATGGCACTCAGGATGCGGGCATAAGAGGTGACAATCAGAGAGAAGGGGACCATGATGAAGACCACGGTGGCCATCATCACAGAGACCTCGCTCCTGTGCTTCCCAGCACTTGCCAATCTCAGTACCGGCAGAATGTCGCAGAGGAAGTGTGGAATGACTGGGCGGCTGGGGAAAGGCAGGGTGAAGATGAGGAAGGAGTGGGTGGTGGCTGTGATGATGCCCATGAGCCAGGAGATGCCCACCATAGCTATGCAGGACTGCCCGCTCATGAGGGTGGAGTAGTGCAGGGGCTGGCAGATGGCAGCGTAGCGGTCATAGGCCATGGCTGTGAGCAGGCAGCACTCTGAGATACCCAGGACTATGAAGACATACATCTGGGCTGCACAGCCCCAGAAGGAGATGGCACGGGGGTGCGGGAAGGCCAGGTCAGCCAGTGTCCTGGGCACGATGTCGGTGGTGTAGAGTAACTCCACCAGGGAGAGGTGGCGCAGGAAGAAGTACATGGGAGAGTGTAGGGTGGGGCTGGCCCTTGTGAGGAGGATGATCAGAGAGTTACCCAGCAAGGTCACCAGGTAGACCAGCAACACTCCCCAGAACAGGGGGCCTTGCAGGGCTCTGAGGTCGGAGAATCCCAGAAGGAGGAATTCAGGCAGAGTCTGATTTTCTTTAGCCATAAGTTCTGGCTGGAGCCTATGGCACAACCAAGAAAGAGATGTTAATATAGAAACAATTGTCCTTTCTGTAATTTAGTACAGCACTTTTCATACAGTCCCTCTTGAATCAACTGAGAGAGTTAGGGTCTGCACTTTATGGATGATCCATCAGCCATTGCAGGAAGCATAAGAGACTCGGGTTCAATCCTTGCTTTGGGAAGATTCTTTGGAGGAGGGCATGGCAACCCGGCTCAGCATTCTTGTTGGAGAATCCCAAGGACAGAGGAGCCTGGCAAGCTATGGTTCATAGGGCCGCAAAGAGTCCGACATGATTGAAGTGATTTAGCATGCACATAGTCTCAGAGGGGTCAAATAATTTGTCGGAGGCTATACGGAGGGAGTGGCCAGCATGAACTTGAATCTAGATCTTCTGACTCCAGATTCCATGTATTTCCCACTTTTCCCTGTGCTCTGGGTCCTGGGTACAGGGCCTGACCCCAGGTGTGCATTGGGTCTTTCTTCAGAGTAGGGGTGGATCAATTGCTATGTCCTAGTTCTCTTTGTATTCTCTGGACTGAAACCCCAGCCTGAAAGGAACTATGCAGCCCCCCAGCAGTGGACTCAGTCAGGGACTGTCCGAAGCCTATGTCTAATGATCACCATGGTGGGCTGTGGATTTAGAATGTCAGGCAATGATGTGACTGTGTGTGTGATAGTATTGTCCCATTGTATCCAACTTTGGGATTCTGTAGGCTTCCCTGATGCCTTAGCAGCAAAGAGTCAATCTGCAATGCAGGAGACGTGGGTTCAATCTCTGGGGTGGGAAGATCTGCTGGAGAAGGAAATGGCAACCCACTCCAGTAATTTTGTCTGAGAAATCCCATGGACAGAGGAATCTGGCGGGCTAGAGTCCATAGGGTCACAAGAGTCACACACGATTTAGCAACTAAACCACCATCACCACCACCGTCACCACCAACCACCACCTTGGGATATTGTAGAATCTTTTTCATAGATTGTCAGCTTCTGGCACTTGCTTTGTGAGGGGAATGGGGCAGCCACATGTTGCATGTTGTACTTCATTCTCCTCTTATCTGGGCCCTGTGATCTTCCATCCCAGCTGTCCGTACTCTGTTCTCCAGGCCTCCATGCATTTCCATAGAGTGTGTCCCCTGCAGGAAATGTTTCTATGCATTCTATTAAAATCCCACTGATCCTTCCAGCTCAACTCATGTTCTCTCTGCCTATGGCAGCTTCTCTGCTCCTCCTGATCAGAAATAATTACCCATGGAATTTCAGGATTAAAAGTGACCGTAATACATGCTTATGTATGGCTGAGTCCCTTGTTGTCCACCTGAAACTATCACAACATTGTTAACTGACTGTACTCCAGTATAAAATAAAAAGTTAAAAGAAGTGACCTTAAGGGTCGTATTAGGACTTCCCTCATAGCTCAGTTGGTAAAGAATCCACCTGGAATACAGGAGACTGTGGTTCAATTCCTAGGATGGGAAGATCCACTGGAGAAGGGATAGGTTACCCACTCCAGTATTCTTGGGCTTCCCTTGTGGCTCAGCTGGTAAAGAATACGCCTGCAATGTGGAGACCTGGGTTTGATCCCTGGGTTGGAAAGATCCCCTGGAGAAGGGAAAGGCTAACCACGTCAGTATTCTGGCCTGGAGAATTCCATGGATTGTATAGTCTATGGAGTTGCAAAGAGTTGGACACGACTGAGCGACTTTCACTTTCAAGGGTCATATATTTCAGCATGACAGTGCTCAGATGTTATCTACAATATCTTAGAAGGATGCTGTGTAATGTCTCTGAGCATCTGCAGTCATGGGGAATCTATTTAGGTAGCCCCCCTTTAGCATTGGCCTCCTCTGCCTGTAGGACAAGTCTTCATTCATTGGTCTTGGGTAAATTCTCATATTTTGTAGAATGTCAAAACCCTCTTGTACTAGACAGCCTTCAAATATTTGAAGAAAGAACCTTTGCCAATGCTCTCATGAGACTTTACTCATGTCTCAGTTTCAGCACTTTTTAGAGAAGAGTCTCTACTGTAAGGTCCTACAGGACAAGTTGGGGAGTTCATAGGGGGCTGTCTGTTTTCACAGTTGCTAATATTTTCACGTTAGCTGGGGAACCAATGCTGGGTTCCCACCAGGCACTATGCTAAACGACTTAATATTCATGAAACCCTTGGATATTCACAAGCACACTATGACACAGAAACCTTTATTTTCTCCATTTTACAGATGAGCACATGAAAGCTCAGACAGTATCGTTCTCAAAGTCAGACATCTAGTAACTGAGAGAGTTTGGGCTCAAATTCAAGAGTTTGGAATTCTGTCTAACTCCAGCTCCTGAGTGCTTGATCACTAAGTTAATCAGCTGTCTTAGAGTCTAATTTAATCACCAGAACTATTAGCATGGTACCCTGCACATGCCAAGTGTTTGGCCAAAGATTTATTAAATGAATGAATGCACTAATAAAGATGAGGGACTGATGAACAAAAAGGTTAAGGGATTTGCTTAAAGTTATGCAGCTAGTTGGACAAAGGTGGGAAATTTGCCTCAAGTGTTTGAGAAGTCAAGGTTCCCAAGATTTTCAGAGCTTATATTACCCCTGTTTACCCCACACATGGTGATTAGCTAGTCATTTTCATCTTTAAGCAGGAGACTCTCTAAGTTCTGCCCATTGCTCAGACAATTAACCTTCCCCACGCTCACTTTGCCCACTTGCCATATTTTTGGCTTTAAGTCATTTAGTTTGTAGCTGGCACTTAGAGATTGCTGCATGCTGTGCAGTATCTCAGTTGACTTTATAACTCTAGTGATAGTTGTTATTCTGTCACTGCAGATAAGTAGCTAGAGCTCCAAGAGCTTAAATTACTTCCTCAAGATCACATCATAATGGAGTGGATGGTGGAACCAGAACTGTAACTTGGGTCCTGAGGCTTCAGCCACCACACCTACTGTATCTCCAGTGAGGTCAACAGCCTTATCATACTATTCTGGGAGATGAACTCCATCTAGTCAGTTTGGACAGGTGTATCCAAGTTCTTTGTTCCTCTTGACTCTTGCCAATAATCCTTCAGATGATCAATCCACTTAAATAATCTATGGGCTAGACTGTGCTGTTTTCAAATTTTAAAAATAGTATCTTTGCAACTAAAATGTTTAAGAAATATTTGGAGAAAGTCATCTATAATTTTCCCACCTTGGTTAAATTTCTTTCTTGTGTATTGCCCTCAAGTCTTTACCCCGCTGCAAACCCATCTTATATGCTTTTAATCATAGTGTATATACTAATGTGTCTTTTCCCTTTCCTTTTCAATGCTTGCTAGAGCCTTTTGTCCATGAGATCACATAACATTCTGAGGGATCCTATTAAAAGTTCTTATAGTCATCCACTGAATTTCTCTACTAGCATTCAACAAATACTTCTCATATTCTTGCAATTCAAATTCTTCCATTTTGGGGGCTAGTTTAGATAATGATGCAAATATTATATTCACGTATGTCTCTTGTTGGTTCTATTAACTTACTCCCTTGGGAGAAATTTCTGGGAGTGTGATAAGAGTGTGGACATTTTTATGGGTCTTGCCATGTGCTATATAATTTTGGATTTCTTTTAACTGGACACAAGTGGCAATCCCAACATCCCTTCCTTCCCAGAGTAAAGCTGGAATTCTCTTTCATCCTGTCTGTCCTCACTAAGGCCTCTCCCTCCAGATTCACACTTCTTTGCCATGCTATGAACATCTCTTTGGCCCTCCTTGGTGGCTCAGCTTGGTAAAGAATCCACTTGCAATGTGGGAGACCTGGGTTTGATCCTTGGGTTGGGAAGATCCCCTGGAGAAGGAAATGGCAACCCGCTCCAGTACTCTTGCCTTGAAAATCCCAGGGATGGAAGAGCCTGGTAGACTACAGTCCATGGGGTCGCAAAGAGTTGGACACAACTGAGGGACTTCACTTTCACCTTTCCCTTTCACCCACTCCAGTATTCTGGCCTGAAAATTCCATGGACTGTATAGTCCATGGGGTCACGAAGAGTTGGACACAACTGCCGGACATGAACATCTCTTTACTCCCAGTCCCCTAGTGACATTTTGCCCCTAGATACCATCTGTGAGAAGTGTCTCCTGCATCCTCCACTCTCCCCGCTTTTCCCTCAGCTCCTGTCATCCCTGTATCCACTCTGCCTTTATTGGTTTCCCTCTTCAGCTTCTCTTATCTCCATATATGCTGTCAGAGTTGGGACACTCATCAGAGACATACGGACCCTGAGGCCACAGTTATCTTTTTCAAAGTTTCCCACAAAGGAACAGAGAGGACAAAGTGTCCTTCTGGGTCATAGAGAGGGGCTGAGTTTCTTTTTAAGATAAAATTTATCTTAAATTGTGGCTTAAAATCACCCAACATGAAAATTTTCACCCTCAGTTTTTTTTGTATACAGTTCTTTGGTAGTGTTAAATACATTTACCTTGCTGTGCAACATGTCTCCAGAACTTTTTATTTTGCAAACCTAAAACTCTATGCCATAGCATTGACATATATACAATATCATGTGTTAAATAGATAACTAGCGGGAAGCTGCTATATGACACACGGAGCCCAGTCTGGTGCTCAGTGACTACTTAGAGAGATGGAATGGAGTGGGGAGGGAGGCTCAACAGGGAGGGGATATATATATATATGTATAATTATGCATAGTATATGTATAATTATTACTTATTCATACTGATATATGGCAGAGACCACCAAAATATTGTAAAGCAATTATTCTCCAATAAAAAATATGAAAATAAATGAAAAGAACTCCATATCTGTGAAGCAACAATATCTCATTTCCTCGTTCCCATAACTCTTTTTAAGGCAGATGCCCATCCCATCCCTTGCTTCCATCATCCCTTCAATAAGTCTTCATAAGACAGACAGACAGATAAACTGGTCAGTTAGTTGGTATATGGTTGGATCAACAGGTAACGTGTGGATAACTGGCTAGCTGGGCAGATGATGAGCGATGGACGTGTGACTGGATGGCTGCACTGCTGATCAGCTCAGAGAGCCCTGAATAAAGGAAGCGAGACTCTTAAAGAGTGAGCTGGGATAGGCAGCAGCTCTGAGGGGTAGATTTGTCGTCTCGGAGGCTGGGGTTCTGCAGTCTACTCGGGGATTTGGGAAGTGAGGGAAATGGGGGAGGAAGGCAGTCTTTTAAAAAATATTTATTTTTATTTGCCTGTGCTGGGTCTTAGTTGCATATATGGGATCTAGTTCTCTGACCAGGGATCGCACCTGTGCCCCCTGCATTGGGAACACAAAGTCTTAGTCACCAGACCACCAGAGAAGTCCTGAGGGCAGTCATTACTGTCAGGGAAATCTTGGGAAGCATAGTCAAATAGTCTTTTTCTTTCAGGTTTTTTCTTTTTGCCTGAAGTATTAATGGGAGCTCTGCATGGGGTAGTGTTTGTGTGTTTGTGTGTGCATGTTGTTTCTGTTGGGGAGCATATGGAGGGGCAAAGGAGGATGCATCTGGGTCCATCTGTGGGCTCTGAGATGAGGACAATCAATAAAAACTTGAGAAGAATGTCCTAAGTTTTCATCAGACACGGACCATAGACTGTGGAGGCAATGAATGTCCACCTGATTGTCATTTGTCATCGCAGTGACCTGCACTCACTAGCCACTGCCTCAACCCTGTGCCTTAACCACAGACAACCCATCCTATTAGGCATACTACAAGCATGCATATTACATGATTGCACAATTTTCACGTAGTATGACCCATCCCATAGCACAACCACTCACAGTACACATTCAAAGGTTTGCATATTCTGAATACATACACTTGCCTGCTGTATTATTTGCAGCTTTATCTGATAGAAATTGTCCAGGGTTTCCTGTTTCCTTCTCATCCCTTCTTCCAGTTTGGCCAGGCTTCTGACCTCTAAAACATATTTCTGGGAAACCTCCCCTGGCCTCTTTTCTCCCTGACCAGGTACGAGTATTGGCTTCCAGCCCAGAGAGACAGCTCGTGAGGCCCTGAGCAAGTCCTGATCTATCCCCTGTTCCTCTTCCTTTCCTGTCCCTGGGCAGGGTCTAATCTTATTAGGGAAAGGTCCAAGGCTGCCCTGTGGGCCACTTACCTGGGGAGGTGGAAATGGCCACTCAGCTAGAGTAGGGCTGATGGGCACAGGCTTGGGTTCTGGTATTTCCTTTCTCCTCTGTGAGACTTGACCTCTGTGGCTCCACAGTTATTCTACTGCTGATGTTGTACCTCTACCCCTGGGGACCTGGGAGGCTCTGACTCTTGGGGGCTTCTTGAGTAACTCTGAACTGATATAGTGTCATGGGCTGGTGATTCTGTCTAAGTCTCCAATGATTGCTGCATCCTCTTTTCTCTCCTTAGACTCATTTTTTTTTTTTTTGTCCAAGCTATGTCCTCATTTTCCTTATACCTTGTTCCTCTCTTGGCTAACTTTGTTTCCTCACACATTATAGGATTTCCTTGATTGCAAATGACATGAGAGTTGAGGGTCTCCCTCAGTTATTTCTAGAATCTCATGATGGGCAATTCATTCCTCTGTATGAAATCTTGGCTCACTGTTAAATGTAGATGCTCCTGGAAAACTCTAGAAGTTAATAACAGTGAAATGTGGTTGAATCAGATTGATTTTCATGCCTGGTTTTCTTTTTAGATGGAAAGTGTTCCAGTGAACCCATAACCCATCAGTTCATGGCAAGGAGTCAGGGTTTGCATCTATGTTCAGGCCCTTCATGTTACTGCAGATGTTCTTAGTGGGGTCTTTACCCAAAGAATTAAGCTTTATGAATGTTTAACATGTCTGGGAAGATTGGTGAAATTTGGGAATAGAACATAGGTGTTATCTGGAATAGTTTGGGCCTTTCTTTCAAATCTGATGCCCTCTAGTTGATGCTTGTCTTCACTTTAAAAGAAATTTTATTTATTTATTTGGCTGTGCCAGGTCTTAGCTGTGGCATGAAGAGTTTTTAGTTGTGGCTGGGGAACTCTTAGTTGAGGCATGTGGGATCTAGTTACTTGACTAGGGATCAACCCAGGATTGATCAACTAGGGATCAACTCCATGCATTGGCAGCATGGAGTCTTACACCACTGGACCACCCCTTGATTTGGTCTCCTCTTTTTACCTCCCATTCTCTCCAATTGTCTCTATTACTCCACTGATTTTTTTCTTGTTGAGATCATCAACAACCCTCATGTTACCAAATCCAATGGATAATTTTTAGTCTTTATCTTACTGAGTCTCTCAACAGTATTTGACATACTTGATCCCTTCTCCTTCTTAAAACTTTCCTTTTTAAATTCTATGATTTCTACACTTATATCTTTGACCATGGCCTCCACTGTGAATATAGATGAATATCTCTCCTTAGATGTCTTAGAGGCATCTCAAACTCACCATGTTCCAAGTAGATCTCTTATTCCTCTCCCAAGCTTCCCTGTCAACAGTAACGGACTTGTTACCACTGAGTTTCCCACATAAAAAAAAAATCTGACTGTCTATTTTAATACATTTATTTTATGACACCACATATTCAATTTCTCAGCAAAGCCTGTTAATCCTGCATTCAAAATTTAATCCCAAGCAACCACCTCTTATCATCTTTGCTGCTAAATTTGCAGTCTGATTGTCCCTCTCCCTCACCAGAGCCATTCTTGTTCCATCTCTTGTCTCCACCCAGCCAGTGTGATTTTCTCCAAGTATAAGTCGGATGGTATAATTTTCTTTCTTTAAATCTTCTAATAGGTCAATAGCTTCTCACTTTAGGTAAACTGTAGACTTTGTCACTTGATTTATAGGATTCTAATAATTTAGTCCCTATGTTTAAGCATGTCTTTTTATTCTTTTTTTTTTTTGTCGCCAAGCCATGTTGCTTGAAGAATCTTAGTTCCCCAATCAGGGATTGAACCTGGGCACTCCAGCAGTGAAAGCGATGGGTCCTAATCATTAGATCACCAGGGAATTCCCAGCATGTCTTTTTATTCTGATGTTTTGACGTGTAGGTAGACTACTCCTCTCAGGGTCAGCTAATTCCTAGAGATAAGAAATTACTTATTTGTTAGCATACTTTTCATATGCAAACAGAGTAATCTAGAGTCCATACCCACAGCTACCACCTTTATTGAGCTCTGATTTCTGGCTTGGTACCAGACAGCTAGAGACAGCCCCTAAAGCCAGAGCCAATAGAAATTATTCAAACTAGCTAATACTAAACTTGTCTACTTTGCCTACTCTGCCTACACTGCCTTACCCATTCCTTCCCATGAAAAGCACAGTAAAGGCTCCTGCTCACATTATCCCTTAGTTCCCTCTGCCTGCTGATTGACCCTGGTACTACTTTGTGTGGTCTGCATTGTCTGGCATGCCCCACCATCCTGGGGACTGTGAATAACAATCTATCTTTTCAATAGCAATTAACTCCTGATCTGTTGCTCTCACTTGTTTTTTGGCCCAGCTTGTGATCTATCCTGGAGACTGTTTCATGTGCATTTGAAAAAACGTGTGTATTCTGCTGCTTTTGGATGGAATACTCCATATATATTTATTACATCCATGTAATCTATTGTGTCACCTGAGGCTAGTGTCAAACCACTGATGGGGGTACTGAGGTCCAGAGGGTCCTGGAGTAGTGCTGTGTCACTTATGGGTGGATCTGGATCCTGGGATCTCTAACCATAGCACCCTGGGGGTCCTAGAGCTGGCTTTTGTCCACTGATAGGCAGGTCTGTTTCCTGAAAAATTTGGCTATGGGACCTGGGATGTCCCAAAGCTTGTGTTGGCCTGCTGGTGGGAGTGATTGGATACTGGGGAGCTGCTCTTGTCATGTTGGTGGTTGGGGCCAGGGCCCAAGGTGTCTGGGGACAGGCACCAGCCTGCTGGTGGGTGGACTGTGTCCTGCCACAGCAGGTTGCTGGCTTGTGCTGGTCCTGGAGTTGGTATCTATCCCCTGATGGGTACAGTAAGGGCCTAGGGAGTCTTGGGTTGGTGTTGTCTCACTGGTAGGTGGAGCTGGGTCTTGGTGGTCCTGGAGTTGGTGTGTCAGTCTGTTGGACAATGGGGTTGGGACTCTAGGTCTTGGAGCTGGTACCTGACCACAGGTGGGTGAGGCTGGTTGTGGGGCTAGAGCTGGCTGGCTGGTGGGTTGGGCCAGGGAACAGGTGGTCCAAGGGATAATGCCTTTTTACTAGTTGGACACTGCACTCTCTGGCTGCAAGGCCCTAGGGGTTCTGATGGGAGTGCCTGCATGCTGGTGTGTGGTGCCAGGTCCTGGATTCTCTCAAGTACAGGGCCATGTCCCTCCCAGGGCAGTTGTGGCTTCAGGGGATCTTATACAGTCTGCCTGCTGCTGATTGGGCAAGGTCCTGGTGCTGATAAGCTAGAGGGAGGATTCCCAAATGGTGCTGGGCAGCATCAGTATTCATGTCATAGAATAGGCTCCCAAATATGGCTGCTTACAGTGTCTCTATCCCCAAGGTGAGCTCCAGCTGCCTCCTGACTCTCTGGGATACTCTCCAAGGTGAGTAGGTGAATCTAACCCAAGCTCCTTTCAAATCACTGATTCTGCCTTGATTCCCTGAGCATGTGAAATTTTGTGTGTGCCCTTTAAGAGTGGAATCGCTATTTCCCATGACCCTTATATCTTTAGTTGCAGAAGATATTTTCTACTAGATTCCGGTCTTTGTCATCAATAATTACACTGTAATTAGTTGCAATTTTGGTGTGTCCATGAGAGAAGGTGAGTTCACAGTCTTCCTACTGCACCATCTTAGCCAAGCACTCTCACATTTTGGTCTTAATTTTAGAAAGATATTTTTACTAGGCATGCAGTTGTGAGTTAATAGTTTCTCATCCCTGTTTTTAAACCCAGCATCCCACTGTCTTCTGGCTGGCATAATTTCATTTGAAAAGTCTCAAATTCTCATCTTCCAGTAGTTTTTTAAAAATTCTAAATGACTTCAACATATTCTCATTTTTGTTTTAGCAGTTTGAGTTTGATGTATCTAAGTGTGTGTGTGTGTGTGTGTGTGTGTGTGAGGTGGGGGGGGGCGAGGGAGAGGGAGGTGGAGGAGAGGGAGAGAGAAAGAAACTGATTGATGTATCCTGACATTTTGCTGTGAGTTCTCCAGTTTTCTTGGGTATGTTTTTTGTTCCTTTACAACTGGAAAGTTGTCTGACATTATTCCCAGGTGGTTCAGTGGTAAAGAATCTGTCTGCCAATGTAGGAGACATAGGAGACTTGGGTTTCATCCCTGGGTCAGGGAGATCACTTGGAGGAGAAAATGGCAAACCACTACAGTATTCCCTGATGGCTCAGCTGGTAAAGAATCTGCCTGCAATGTGGGAGACCTGGGTTCGATTCCTGGGTTGGGAAGATCCCCTGGAGAAGGTAACGGTTACCAACTCCAGTGTTCTGGCCTGAAGAATTAGGCAACATGGCTTGGCAAAAAAAAAAAAAAAGAGAATAAACAGACATGCTTAAACACAGGGACTAAATTATTAGGGTTCTATAAATCAAGTGAAGGGGAGTCTACAGTTTACCTAAAATGAGAAGCTATTTCAGTCCATGGGATTGCAAAGAATTGGATACGACTGAGTGACTTTCACTCCACTTCACTTCAATATTCATGCCTGAAAAATCTCATGGACAGAGGAGTCTGGTGGGCTATAGTCCATAGGGATCTCAAAGAGTTAGACATGCCTGAGTAACTGAGCTCATGATCGCACGTATTTATTTCTCTCATTCTCTTCTGTTATTCTGGACTCCTACTGCACATAATTTTGGATGTTTGATATTGTCTCATTGCTTTAAAATAATCTGCTTTTTTTCTCACACAGTTTTCTCTTTGCACTCAATTTGAATAATTCCTGTTGGCCATTTTTCAGTTTTACTGAATTTTTCCTAAACTCTGTCCACTAGGCTAATGAGCTCATTACAGAAATTCTTTATTTCTGTTATTGTGTTTTCTAGTTCTAGCATTCTATTATATTCTCAAAAAAACTTTCTCTCTTTCTGTTAAAGTTTACCAACTGGTCCTGCATGTTTGTTAAAAACATTAGATATTTTAACATTGGCATCATAATTATTTTATAGTCCACGTATGATAATTCCAATATGTCTGTCACTTCTGGGTCTGGCTCAAAGTTTTGTGTTGTTATTAATGGGTTGTTTCTTCTTGCTTTTTTGTGTCTTGTAATTTCTGAATGCATGTTTATTATTAAGTACAGACAAATAGTAGAAGTTGAAGTGAACAGTATTTGCACACAGAAATGGACATTATTTTGGTGTGTAAGGCTGATAATTGAAAGATCAGGTCTACTGAGTTAGAAATTGCCGGAGTTTAGTTTTAATTGGTGTTATCAATAATTTCAGTACACCAAAGTCTTCAAAATCTTTTACTTGTGGGCTGTGAAAGATTATAGTGTGGTGGCTCGTTGTTAAATTTTCACTGGTGTTAATCTGGAAAAATCTCCTGGTGGAGGAGAAGACAGTGGCAGATGTGATGTTGTAGGCATTAGAAAAATACAGTGGAAAAAAATGCCTACAAAGACAGTAGACTTGACTGTTGCTAAGTTGTACTGATGCCCTGAAGAGGGTGATAAGAATCTAAGGGCTGTTAACAAGCAGTTAATGGTAAAGTGTGACAGCTGGAGGGCTCACCTATGTGTTGGCTAGTTGGAGGCCTTATCTCCTGTAGTGAGAGAACAGAGGTAGTTGAGTGGTTTGTTGATCTACTTGTTAGCAGCAGAGAGCTTCAGAGACATTTGAATGCTTAGTTCTGGCAGGTCCTTTATGAAGCTCAGGACCCTGATGGAGGAAACATAGATACTGAAAATGTGGAAAAGACATATCTGGATAGCTGCTTCTGAGGATTTTAACTTTTCAGCTTGCTATGAGCATTTTGGATTTGCAGAGGTGGCGACTATTCCCTACCAAGGGCTAGCTGGAAGATATTTAGCTAGACATTTACAAGACATCAAATGTTCCCCTTAAGAGCCGTCCCTGACTCCTCTCCTAGATGTCAGACTGATAACTAGGATTAAACCCAGAATAATCCAGCTGAGAACATGCTGGACTTGGTAAAAGAGGAAAGAACCTATACACTAAGGAATGAAAATAATTGGCTCGCTTGTACTGGCAGAAGTCAGAGAAGTGTTCCTGGGACTAGGATTTGATCAGGGTTCCAAAATGTAAGGCTGGCTTGACTGAACAAGAATTTATTGACTTGGGAACATATTTTCAGGATGTGGGATTTAACATCCTCCCAGGGACCCTACTTCAGCACTGGAGTAACTCTCAGTGCCTGAAAAAGTGATGTCCAACATTTGGTGATGTGGAAATACCTGAGTGAAGATGGTGAAGGAAGGAGTAAAAAGCCCGAGGGAGGTGGGAATAATGGAATAGATACATGACATATGAACTTGAGGCCTATTAGTTGGTTTGTTCCATTGAAGGCCCACCACACATATCATTCACAAGGTCATGGGAAATGTACTGCTGAGAGGGCCAACAGCATCACCAAAAAGTTCAGTGATGGCTCTCCTTTACCAGGGATGATGGTGAGACAGATAGTTCTGGAGCTAGGCTTGTTAATATTCATGGGAATGATGGGGCTTGAAGAGGTAGAGGACAGTTAACTCTCAGAAGCAAAGACCACATGATTGGCAAAGTCAGAGAGGCAGCCAAGGGACTCCAAATCCAAGGGAAGTTGTAGAGAGAGTTAATAGACTTTAGTATCCCAAGGCCTCCCTAAGAAGCATCTGTAACATGCCCAGCCTCCTCAGGCTCATTTAGAAATGCATCCTGTAAAAGTCAGGTGGACTTTGCCAGACTCCAGCTACAACAGATTCAGATCATTGCCAACATAACCTAAGATATCTCTTCACCTAAATATACCTTTAAATGGAGTCCAAATAATTCCTTGGTGATGGTTTTCATTCTGATCTCAGTGATCAGAAATGTCCTTATGAACAAATATGAGATTCCATACAGTACTTTACAGTAGGAATCATTTTCTGTAGGAGATGCCAGAAAAAGGCAGGCTTTTTTTTTTTTGGAATTGTTGGAGGGAGAAGAAAATTGCTTAAAACTTGAGAAAGTTTTATGAAGTAGATTTTTTGCATGTATGTGGCATCACGAATAATCTCTTCTGGGAAGTATCTAGGAATTTCTGACAAAATATATTTACAACTTTTTGATAGTGATTGATAAGACTAAGAGCCCTTCATGGAAGGTAGATATAGTCATTCACCTGATCACTAGATTTATGACAAGTAAAGCAATTTTTAATCAGACACTTCTGTTTTGTATTATTTTCCTTCTTTATTAAGAGATATCTATAGGAAATAAAATATCTGAATTGGCCTTTTTTGAATACCTTTCTCTTGCTGACAGATGTAGAACTAAATTTTGATATGTGTTTTCCGTCAGTTTATCTGAGAAACAGTTTTAACAAAAGGAGTTATCACAAGGTCAAATTATCAGTTGGCATAACTTTATAAATCATTCAAAATTTCCACTGATTTTGAGGCCACTAAAATGAATAAAGATGTGCTATTTTTCTGGCCACATTATTGAAGGCTTCTTTTACTTGTTTATTCCTTAGAGTGTAAATGAATGGGTTCAATAAAGGGGCAATTGAGGTATTGAGCACAGCGACCCCCTTATTGAAGGCAACCCCATCTTTTGCTGAGGGTTTTATGTACATGAAGATGCAGCTGCCATAAGAGAGGGAGATGACAACCATGTGGGAGGAGCATGTGGAAAAGGCTTTCTTCCTTTGCTGAGCAGAGGGGATCTTCAGAACCGTCTGGATGATGTTTGTGTAGGAGAGAATCACCAGCATCAGGGTGACCACCAATGTCACAGCGGCTAAGATGAAGTCAACCAGCTCCAGGAGTCTTGTGTCTGAGCAAGATATTTCCATGAGGGGTCCGTAGTCGCAAAAATAATGATTCAGCATGTTGGAGGCACAGAAGTCCAGTTGACTGGTCAGGATGATGGGGTATAAAATGATGAGAAATCCACCTAGCCAGGAGCAGAGGACTAGCTGGATGCAGACCCTGCTGTTCATGATGGTCATGTAATGTAAGGGTTTGCATATGGCCACATAGCGGTCATAGGACATGGCAGCCAGAAGGTAAAACTCTGTGGCCCCCAGGAATATGGCAAAGAAATACTGAGTGAAGCAGCCAGCAAAACTGATGCTCTTGTTCCCAGTTGAGATACTGAATAGTAGCCTAGGAGTGAAAGTGGATATAAAGAAAATTTCTAAGAAGGAGAAGTTCCAGAGGAAGAAATACATGGGCGTGTGGAGGTGGGAGTCCAGTAGTGTGAGGGTGATGATCGTCAGGTTTCCTAAGGTGCTGATTATGTAGGTGAAGAGGAGAAGTATGAAGATGATACTCTGAAGCTCTGGGACATCTGTTAGTCCCAGCAGAATGAATTCTGTCAAAGTTCGGTTTTTCATTGCTAATGATTCTGCCTGTGAAGCTGAGAAGAAGGGAAATGAGGTATGAAAAGGGCAGCAAAGCTCAGGAATATTGAAGAGAGGATGTGGGTTCCCCTCGAAATTTATTCATGGAAAATTCCTCTAAGTTAACAGAATGTCTGTTGGTCTCAGCTAGCCCTTCACAAAATATGTTTACCCAGGTTCCCATGTAGGCAGCTTTCTTTTTGAAGCCTTTTTCTTGAAACAATGATTTAGTCATCTGGCACTCCATAATGCATCTTATGCATAAAAAGATTTACCCCATTATCCACTCTTTGCTTTTTCCTCTCTCTATCTATGAAACCCTTCTCCAAGATCTTGTAGGAATGTTTCATGTTTCCTTAGTGTTAATGCTTTGATCATTTGCTTCATTGCTGTCTTCTTCAATATATTGGACACTTCCATGTCCATTTGCTTTGCAGGAGTGACTAGCTCTTTTTATATTCTGGCTTTTGTGCCTGGTGGCAGGTTTGGAGAAAGCTTTGAAATATTGAATTCTTTTTTGTATGAGATTTTTTCTCCTGGTTTTAATTGATAGAAGAGATTACAGTTAGCCAATAATTCTAGGAAAGCTTTCTTTAACTGCTTAAATATTCAGGGAGTAATGTTTACTGGACCAGGAGCCTTTCTTATGTTCTTTTACTTTTCAGGACACAGATATTACTGCTACAGAAAAGAAGGAAAGAGTCAGCCTGGTCCCTTACAGACTAATACGGGTTCCTCCCAGAAAAAAAAAAAAAACCCTGCTAGGGTCAAGAATAGTTTTAGGCATTTATCTTTGTTCTCATCTTCCGGTATCACAGGAACTGAGGATCTTAAAGGGTGCTATTTAGAACAAGTTCATAGTGGAAGTCCCTGTTGCCCTTGGCCCACTGTGATCACTGGACTCTAATGTTGAGGCAATGTCACCCTCTGAATGGGAGGCTCAGACTTCTGTTCACTTTTTGCTCTTTGGGGAATTTTTCTACATTATCATGGAGAAATTTACATTTGTATTTCACAGAAATAAAATCACAAGTCTGAATATATAATTGTCCGGAGAAGTTCATTTCATATTGTAATGTAGAAAAATTGTAAAAGATAAAAATTCTACTTATTCAATAGGTAAATAAGTAAATAAATTGTGACCTTTTGTATTTGGAATAAAATGGGAAAATTAGTTGTACTGACTTTGGTATGTTTACAATAAATTGCTAGTGAAGTAAACACAATCACAAATATATATTGTGATTTTTTTTTCTGTCTAAGAAACTGGGAATTTATACATATATTTCCAAATGTCTGGAAGAATTTTAAATGGTCAATGATAGTTATTTCTGGAGTGCCACCGATCACAAAATAAAAGTCTTTCTCTTTTCCTTTATCCCCATATTCATAATCTAAAAATAAAAATATGAACCTGAATGAAATTTTTAATGATACAAAACAGTAGTAGAAATCACATTCAGTTGGATTTCATAATCTGTCACCATAAAATGATAATATTGATGAACTGAGGACATACTCACTTTTTGACACTCAGAAAAGATGTTGAGGAATTTTACCTCTGGATGCCGTTAGGAAGAGTCAAAATTGAGAAGTCAGATGTGGATAAGAAACTAAGATAAAATGTAACATAAAAGGTACATAAAGTATATAATATTCCACTTTTTTAATACTACTCCATGCCCTGATTGCTCACAAAGCATACAGGTTTCTTGGGCAGGAGTTTGGAAAAAAAATAGTTTCTAGCTCTCTTTGCCTTTAATCAATCACTTGTTACTACCTTTTCTATAAGTTGATCCCATTTAGGGTTGATTCTACAATTTCTGAAGTTGCTACCTCACTTAAACTGTTTGAAGAAAAGAGGAACATTTTACTTCTCACAGTCTCTTTTTTTTCCTCCATTTGATCTGGACTTCTTTACAGTTTTTTTTAATCAGTTTGAGTGATACACATTTTATGAGTTTACTCAGCAGAGACATTGGGGAATAAGTTTTTCCCTGGGGGCCCAGGTCAAGAAAACTTTAATTAGCCTTAATAAATAATGTTGGGAATTAACTTTTGACAAGTAACTAGGAAGACGTTCCAAAGAGACCCATGAGGAGGCTGTTACACAGGCATCAGTTACAGGATAAAAGTCTTGTGGAAAATGAAGCAATAATGATGATCATAATAATAAAAATGCAACATTAGTTTATCAAGCATTTTACCTGAGCTGGGCAGAGTTTTATTAATTTCCATTCTTTACCATTTTATGTTCACTACATTTGAGGAATTTGTTATTTTTGGGCTCTTAGCCCACCTAGTTAGTAGGTGTGTGATTTTCAGAAGGTTCTGTAGCCTCTCTGTGCCTCAGTTGCTTCATCTGTTAAATGGGGGTAAGAATAGTAATTGGAACATAAATCTGTCATACGAACTAAATGTGTTGATAGATGTGGAGTGCTTAGAAGAGTGCTTGGTATACAGTAAATGGGAGGCAAGTTATCATTATTATTACTGTTATTATTTTGCCCATTTTGCAGATGAGGGAATGAAGAACATAAAAGTTGTGTAATTTTCCCAACATCACATAACAGATACTCTGAATTACTGGCATCTGAGGGCTGGTTTGCCTAATTCTACAGCATGCCATGTGCGTCTTCAGGAGAATGAGGAATGCAGAAGTGATGTTGGCTTCCTACTGTCAGTGGCATCATTGTTTCACCCTGGGGGTGAAGGGTTTAGCATTTATTTCAGTACAAATTCTGTCTTTCCTGTGTTGGACCATCGTTCTCTGATTCTTGCTTTCTGATGAAAGGCAGGATGTTATATATGCTTCTATCTTCTTCTCTATGGCCTTGAACTACTTTCCCTGATATTCCCTCCCCATTTTCTTTCTTTAAACTTTTTTTAATGTGGAAAATTTTATAAGTCTTTATTGAACTTGGTACAGTATTGCTTCTGTCTTATGTTTTTGGCCATGAGGCACATAGGATCTTAGTTCTCCACCAGGGATGAAATCTACATCGCCTATGTTGGGAGGCTAAGTCTCAACCTCTGGACCACGAGGGAAGTCTCCCTCACCAATTTTCTTTTTGATTCTGCATCTCAGAAGCCTAGGTGGCTTCCATTCATATACTTGAAATCCACAGATCATTTACATGGAAAAGTCAATAGTGGACTGATCTTTAAGGATCACAGAATTGTTGAGAGGTCCATGGTGTTGTTACACTTGACTCTGGTCAAGAGATCGAATGGTACTGGAGTTTCCTCTTGAGTTTGGTGAGAAGAATGTTTTCTATTTTCAGGGCTGATCTAAGGTAAATCTATGAGATCATGAAGTCTGTCTTTAGTTCTCTGTGGTGAATGAGTGCTTAGTCTTTAGCTGTAGGCAGAGTGACTTAAAAGATGAAAGCTGTAAATATGGGTTTGAGACCGATAATGTGTAGCTGCCCAAGGGTCTTCCAACTCATAGACCCCCAGTAGGAAAGGCAAAACAAGCTAATGGAAGTGGCAGAAGGACAAAGGTGTGTAAACCAAGACAGGAGAGATACTGGAAATGGATTTTTCAAGGAAGCGAAGGATGAGAAGATAAAAAAGAAGCCAAGATGGTGTAAATATATGAAAGAAGAGACAAATGTGGTCAGTCAGAAGCTGACACAGAGAGATTATTTTGTATCCAATTTATGGGATCATTTCTTCCAAGTCCACATTCCCCTAAGAGAATCTTTCTCTGGTTTATCCTAGAATGGGTAGCTCCTTGATCACTGATGATTGGAACTTGATAGCACAAGGGCCAAGCTGTCATAATAAGAACCTCTTTCCTGAGTGCTTATACCATATTTGAGTTTGCGACGAATTGAACTTAAGAGAAAGGAAGAGAGAAAATCAGTAATCTTGAAACTGATGTTTCCAAGTAGATTTTAAGGTAGTCAAAGGATCAGTTCAGTTCAGTTCAGTTGCTCAGTCATGTCTGACTCTTTGCAACCCCATGAACTGCAGCACGCCAGGCCTCCCTGTCCATTAGAACTCCCAGAGTCTACCCAAACCCCTGTCCATTGAGTCAGTGATGCCATCCAACCATCTCATCCTCTGTCGTCCCCTTCTCCTCTCGCCTTCAATCTTTCCCAGCATCAGGGTCTTTTCAAATGAGTCAGCTCTTTGCATCAGGTGGCCAAAGTATTGGAGTTTCAGCTTCAACATCAGCCCTTCCAATGAACATTCAGGACTGATCTCCTTTAGGATGGGCTGGTTGGATGGATCTCCTTGCAGTTCAAGGGACTCTCAAGAGTCTTCTCCAACACCACAGTTCAAAAGCATCAATTCTTCTGCACTCAGCTTTCTTTATAGTTCAACTCTCACATCCATACATGACCACTGGAAAAACCATAGCTTCGACTGTACAGACCTTTGTTGGCAAAGTAATGTCTTTGCTTTTAATATGCTGTATAGGTTGGTTCTCATAAATTATTCTACCAGGAGATTTCTGACTAAATAAAAAATTTTAAAATAGTGAGACATAAAACTTCACATTTGAGTGTCAACACATTACGTAAATACAACCCATTTCATGTTTATATATTGAAAAAATTTTATTTTTATAAACAGACAAAATATAGAAGATAATAGTCAATCCCCATAGCCAATTATTCATGTCCTACAATTAGATAATTTTGATATCATTTTAATCTAACCAGGGCCATTTCAACTGAACAAGCAGAAAACCATGGAGGGTTTTAGAAACACTAAAATCTATAGATATCTGTGCTCAATGGATATGTTCCAAGCATCCAGTCTGTTTGGCCAGATCACATCCAGATATTCACCTTTTAAATAAAAGTTTAAAAAACATTTTTTTTGCATCTTTACAATTGTATTTTATGCCTCAAATGAAGTGCTTACAAAATTTACACTTAGGGACTTTCCTGGCAATCCAATGGTTAGGACTCTGAGCTTCCATTGCAGGAGGAGTGTGTTCAATCCCTGGTCAAGGAACTAAGATCCCACATGCTACTTGGTGTGGACAAAAAGTTAAAAAAAAATTACACTTGGAAGGAAATTTGCAAGGGGAAATAATTTTGGAGAACTCATGCTTTGACTACCTTGAAATGTATTTGTAAACAGGAGTTTCAAGATTAGAATTTCTATCTCCCTCCTTCCCTCCTATTATTCCTACTCCCTCTCATTCTTTCCCATTTCCCTCCTACTCCTTAAAAGCAACATTTATTTATTTTGGCTCCACTGGGTGGCATGTGGGATCAACATGACCAGGGATCTAGCCCAGGCCTCTTGCATTAGGAGTGCTCCCTGAACTGGGAGTGCAGAGTCTTAGCCACTGAGCTACCAGGGGAGTTCTCCTCCTTGCCTCTCTTTTATTTATCATTTTCTCTCTCTTTTCCTCTGCTCCCCCACCCCTAGAATGAGTTGTGTTGTCCAGGATGAAAACAAAGATGATCTCTCCCACACTAAAACAGAATGAAAAGTTAGAGCAGCTCTGAGCGCCACGCTCACCTTCAGAGACAGCCTTGGCACTTGTTATTAGGAAGAGGGGAAAAGAAAACTTCAAGTTATTATTTTTCCCTTTTGAGGTTTCAGACAAAAGGGAAGTATGGTTAATTATCAGTTTTTTAAAAAGGATTTTATATTTATCTTTTAATTTTTATTGAGAGTCCTTAAGACTTCTCCTGAGGATTGTTTCTAAGCAAAGTTCCCTGGGTGCTTCCCTTCAGTGTTTGACATTTTCTAAAACAAAACAAAACAAGACAAGATAAAACCACACAAAACCCCTCTAGAGGGAGTTATTTGCCTGCATTATTCCTGGGACAGAGATTCCATTGTTTGAGACTTGAAATCCTTTCAGGTTTCATAACCTATGTGGTGTGTAACATTTGGTAGAAAATCCTGCTGAAAAGAGCCATTTAACCAGATTATCTCTGGAACATTGATTCTGTGCCTCGAGCATCTGGTTTCTTCTACATGCACATGTTATAAACTGTGTCTTGGGTCCTCAGTCCCTCTCCCTAAAATTCCACAGACCTGGTGGAGGCTTCACACTGGAATAGCCTTCACACTGTGTAAGTTGGGAGTGGAGGTGAAATGCAGCGTGTTCGCCTTTAAGACGCAACTGCCAAGGTGGGTGCATGCAGCATTTGTCTGCTTTGGACCTGGCTCATTAATTGTCTGTCTTTACTGGGCTTGGGGAATAGAATTAAGACTGAGTCAGATGTTTCCCTGGTGGTCCAGTGGTGGAGAATCCACCTGTCAATGCAAGGGACAGGGGCTCAATCCCTGGTCCAGCAAGATCCCACATAGATCCCAGGCAACTAAACCCGTGCACCACAACTACTGAGCCCACACACCTAGAGCCCACAAGCTGCGACCATTGAAACCTGCACACCCTGGAGCTCGTGCTCTGCAACAAGAGAGGCCACTGCAATGAGAGGCCTGTGCATCCCAACTGGAGAAATTCAGTGGGCAGTGACAAAGACCCAGTGTAGTCAAAAATATTAAAAAAAAATGATTCAGGCTGGGAAGTGGGTAAATCAGCACACCCTCCTCTTGCCTGACCATTTCCTGCAGCTTCTGAGATATACATACCCAGATAGGGAAGCTCTGGGTCTCTCTCCCGTAGGCCATCATCTTCATCTGAGAACTTTATTTTGGGTGATAAAGTCCCTGGAAAACAATGTCTCAGAAGTGCCCTGTGGGGGAGTTGAGGCTGCATTTGGCTCCTGAGCTTTCTGGGAAATTAAAAAACCTCATTTTACACAGAGAATGTGCTCAAGTTAGGCTCCATGGGATAAGACCTTCAAAATCCACCAACCTCCCTGTCTGAGTCTTACTTCAGGGGCCAGATTACCTGTGATGAGGACACTGATTGCCCCAGAAGAAAAATAAATAACTCTGTCTCAATACGCATCCTGTAGACAATCTATTTCTCAGTAACTATGGTCTGTGACCATAGGTGAGAAGAGACCAGGTCCTCCTTCCTGACCTGATCATCACAACTACAGCTCATATGGACAATCACTCTCTGTCCCTCACTTCTTAATGGTAGATCCTGAACCAGGACATTGCATGTGTTTACCATATATGCTAACTTTTTGTTGATGAATTTTTGTTGAATAACAAACTGCTTTAATACTTAGTGGCTGAAAGCAATCACGTTTGTTTTATTCATGGTTCTGTGGGATGGCGATTTGGGCTGGGCTCATCTGGATGGTTCTCTGTTGGTCTTTGATGGGCTCTTTCATGTATCTTTGACCACTGTCAGCTGGGCAGCTCTGCTTCACGGTGGCAGGGAGCATGTGTGTATGCATGTGTCTCTGTGTGTGAGTTTATCTGCAAGGGTGATGGCGGCAAATTTTGCCTAGGCTAGTTCAGGTTTGTTCACACAGCGGTAGGTTTCAAGGACTGCTTGAGCTTCTGCAAATTTCCTGGTGGCTCAGATGGTAAAGAATCTGTCTGCAATGAGGGAGACCCAGGTTCAATCTCTGGGTCAGGAAGATCCGCTGGAGAGGGGAATGTCTTGCCCACCCCAGTATTCTTGCCTGCAGAATTCCACGGACACTCTGGTGGGCTACAATCCATGGGCTCACAGAGTTGGACATGACTGAGAAACTAACAATGCAAACATAGTGTCACTTGTATGAGGCAAGGGACATGGCCAAACCCAATGTCAATATGGGAGGGGACAACCAATGTAGGTGGCTACAGGGAAGCAAAGAGTATGTACTAATCACTTCCAGCCTCTGACAGCTGGTCATCTTTGACACATGAACTATGTGTTGAAATACAGAGGTAGAATGAATCTGAGAGTGGTGGTGGAGGAAGAAGCAATGGGAGTGAGTGAGGCTCGACTCCTCACACACCCTGGAAGGTGCCTTGTAGGGTTGCTACTTGTTTTGGAGCCCATTCATTTTTCTGACCAATTCTTTTACCACCTGCTTCACTTGCTGGTTCCTGAGAGTATAGATGAAGGGGTTTAGGAGAGGGGCAATAACTGTATTGATTAGAGACACTCCTTTGTTGATATCAACCCCTTTGCCTGGAGAAGGCTTTACATACATGAAGAAGCAGGTGCCGTAGCACATGGTGACCACAATGATGTGGGAGGAACAGGTGGAGAAAGCCTTCTTCCTCTCCTGGACAGAGGGGATCCGGATAATTGTCCGGATAATCTGGACATAGGACGTGGAGATCAGCACCAGCGTGCTGAGCAGTGCCACCAAGGCCAGGGCAAAATCCACCATCTCCAGCACTTTTGGCCCACTGCAGACCACCTCCATTAGAGGTGTATAGTCACAGAAGAAGTGGTTGATGTGGGTGTCACAGAATGGAAGCTGGCTAGTGAAGATGAGAGGAACGATGATGAGGGAGAATCCTGCCAGCCAGCAGGTGAGGATGAGCCGCGTGCAGACTCTGCTGCTCATGAGGACGGAGTAGCGGAGGGGCTGGCAGATGGCGATGTACCGGTCGTAGGCCATGGCTGTGAGGAGGAAGAACTCTGTGGCCCCCAGGAAAATGTGGAAAAAGTCCTGGGCGATGCAGCCAGCAAAGCTAATGGTCTTAGTTCCCATGACAATGTTGAGCAGCATCTTGGGCACGATGACAGTCTGGAACCAAATTTCCAAGCAGGACAGATTCCAGAGGAAGAAGTACATAGGGGTCTGCAGGCGGGTGTCCAGCAAGGTCAGGCTGATGATGGCTAGGTTTCCAGAGACAGTCACGACGTAGGCAAGCAGCAGGAGCAGGAAAACTGCCATCTGAAGCTCTTTGGTGTCTGTCAGGCCTTGGAGGAAAAACTCAGTCACCAAGGTCTGATTGGCCATTGTAGATTTCCGATCCTTTCCAGGAACTGGCAAGCCTGGGCAGATCGAGACATCAGACATTAGCAATCTTGGGCAGATAGAAGCATCGGATAAGCCTCCCAATGGATTGAGGGAAGCAGAGCAGAAGCTTCTAGAGGCCCTTCTCTAGTCAAAAATGTCACCTTTTTTTAGAATCCTGAAAGAATTATTGGGTGTCAGTGATTGTCCTCTCTCACTCCCATCTTCCCTCCCTCTTTTCTTTCATTTCTTCCTTTTATTTCATCTGAGAAAGTCTATACAGAATCCTTTGCTAAGAACAGAAGAACTAAGATGAGTTTAATCACACTGATCACAGCTTCCTCTGTCCATCACTTCATCTAGCTACAAAACAACTTGTAGAGTGATGCTGCATCACTTCCTATTTTCTGACCTCTTGGTAGTTCTTCTTCTGGCTGACCCTACAGGTAGGGGGACCATACAGGTGAGGGCATTCTGGGAAACACAGTCCTCAATTTAATGAAGATGATACAATAGTGAAACTATGTACAAGCCCCCGGGTCCTTGTCTTCTGAAGTAAAATGCTGACTCAAAAGTTACTGACTGGGAAATGTGAAGATGTAGAAACAAAGAGTAGCTATTGGTCTGGGGAACTGGTAACAATTTAGACAATAATTCTGCCCCGTGGCTGAATTTCCAAACTCACAGTTCCCTGAAAGATATAATTAAAGGCCTGACACACTTTCCTAAGTTATTTTTACAGGAAGCAGACTCCCTCCAGGTGAAAACTGCTGACAGCAAGCTCATAGACCCTAGACTGGTTGAAATTAGAAGATTGATGATACGTAGACCTTCAACTTGATGCTGGCCAATCCCAGAAGTGTCCATGAGCTGATCACACCCTACTCCTCACTACCCTCTCCAGGATGAGTCACACAGTCTTGAGAGCACTAGCCTACTGGCAAAGCAATAAAAGCTACTCTTTTTCTACTTCACCCAAAACTCTATCCCTGGGTTTCAATTTGGCATTGGTGAACAGAGGCTAAATTTTGGCGAAATAGTTCGTCATAGCCTGTCCATGCAAGAAACTCATTAAGTAATCTTTTGTAAAGTGGGAATAGTAACAGTATATTTGTGACGATGAAATGACATAATGCTTGTAAAGATTTTAACAGTGACTGCCACATGGTGAATATTCAAAAAGCAATTCTTATTATATTAATATATTGAATAGATAAGCAAATAAAAAAAACAAGAATTCTCTGCTGTTTTCCCAGGCCTCTTTAGAATTGGCAAACACCTATTCATCCTTTAAGATCTAGCTTAAGACTTTTTTTTTTTAAGTTTTATTTATTTTTGTCCACACTGTGCTGAATGTGTATGTGGGGTTCTAGTTCCTGGATCAAGGATGGAACTCATGTTCACCACAGTGAAACCTCTGAGTTCTAACCACTGGACCACTGGGGAAGTCCTCTTAAGACCTTTTTTTTGAAGCCTTCCCTGTAAGCCCTAGGCTGAATTCACTGCTTCCTGCTGTTTCCCATAATTTATAGTCTGTGCCTGGTATGGTGCTTCCCAGATGGCACGTGGTAAAGAATCCCCCGGCCAATGCAGGAGACACAGGAGATGTGGGTCTGATCCCTGAGTCAGGAAGACCCCTCATCCCCTGGAGAAGGAAATGGCAACCCACTCCAGTATTCTTGCCTGGAAAATCCCATGGACAGGGGAGCCTGGTAGGCTGAAGTCCATGGGGCTGCAAAGAGTTGAATACAACTTAGTGACTGAGCACTTGCCTGGTATATTTCCATAGGGTCTGTTATAAAGGATAGAGCCTGTCTTCCTTGCAAGACCACAGACACCTGAGCTCAGGGACCTTTTTGTTCATTGGTGTATCTCATCACTTACCTTCCTCCTTTACTCAGTATAGGTACGTATCTTCTCAGGTCTGTATTAACAAAAAAACCTCCTACTTTTTCACATATTGTAGTATGACGTTTTGTAATATGAGGCCATTTTCACTTACATTGAAACTTTATTAAAAATTGCTTGACATTGCACCTGGACATTAAAGATGGGGAATGTCTTGTTCATTTTGCATCAGACCACTTTCTTCTTTCACCCTGGTTTATTGAGGTACAATTGACAAACAAAATTGTAAGATATTTAAAGGGATTCCCTGATAGCTCAGTTGGTAAAGAATCTGCCTGCAACACAGGAGACCCTGATTCCATTCCTGGGTCGGGAAGATCCCCTGGAGAAGGGATAGGCTACCCTCCCCAGTATTCTTGGGCTTCCCTTGTGGCTCAGCAGGTAAAGAATCTGCCTGCAATGAGGGAGACCTGGGTTTGGGAAGATCCCCCGGAGAAGGGAATGGATACCCACTCCAGTATTTTGCCTGGAGAATTCCATGGACTGTATGTATAGTCCATAGCGTAGCAAAGAGTCAGACACAACTGAGCAATTTTCAGTTTCACTTTCTAAAGTGTACAAGGTGATGATCTGATACACGTATGTTTTGTAAAAGGATTCCCCCTATCCAATTTATTAGCACACCCTCTATTTCACATATTAACACTTTTTTACATACATATTAACACTTTGGACTTTCTATTTAGGTTTCTCAGGAGTATTTGTATAAGTCTTCCATATAGTATTTGTCTTTGTCTGGCTTATTTCACTTAGCATAATATCCTCCAAATTCATCAATGTTACTGAAAATGGCAGAATATCCTTCTTTTTTGAGAATTTAATATGTGTAAAATAAATTACATATGGATCACATTTTCTTTATTCACTCATCTGTTGATGGACGATTAGGTGCCTTGGCTATTGTTAATAATCCTGCTATGAACATGGGAGTGCAGGTATCTCTTAGAGGTAGTGATTTTGTTTCCTTTGGCTATATGCCCTTAAGTGGGATTGCTGGATCATATGCTAGCTCTATTTTTAATTTATTGAGGAATCTCTATACTCTTTTTCATAGTGGTTTACATTGCCACTAACAATGTACAAGGGTTCTCTTTTCTCCACATCCTTGCCAACACTTGTTCCCTCTTGTCTTTTTAATAATGGACATCCTGACAAATATAAGATGATCTCTCATTGAAGTTTTGATTTACATTTCCTTAAGGTTTAGTGCTGTTGGCATCTTTTCATTTGCATACTTGTTGGCCATTTGTATATATTCTTTGGAAAAATGTCTTTTCAGGTGCTCAGACCCCTTTCTCACACTCATCTTCGGTGTTTGACATGTGTTAGGTATCTCTATAGATTGCTGGGATGGAACTGACAAGGAATAAAATACTATGAGGCTTGTCGCACTCATTTTTTGATGAAGAAGGTAAACTCCACAGAAATTAACTATTTGCCTAGGGCCATGAGGAGAATCTAAAAATGATCTGGAAGCCACTTGAATGTTTCCTTGCCAGGATCAGATCTATGATGTTCTCAGGTTTGTTATTTTGTTGTATAGAAAAGAGATTTTCCCCTGAAGAAATCTATGAAGTTCTGTTGAATTATTTTCTCTCACCCCTTTTAGTTTGAGATCAATGACTCAGGAACTCCATGATCTCTGTCACTGGTCTCTAAATGTGGGGAACATTCACATCAGGGGGTGAGCCAGAGGATTTACTGGGGTAGTGAAGGAGATATGTCAGTCTTCTAGTTATACCTTATTTCATAAAATCTAAGATACAATCATATGTTCCATATAGCACTGTTTTATGTGTCTTTAAGGAAGAAAAGATGTTACCGACTAGACTATGACACTATGCTAAATTACCATTGATCATAAGATGTTTCCCAGTTTCAGAGATGTTAAAATGTGTGTTTTGAAGTTGATGAAATATTTTATATATTTTTAGCTCTTTGGAAATTTCTGTTTTTTAATTGCTATAAAGCATAATCTATATGCTTATACAGAAGTACATATAAATAGTTTTAAAATAAATTAATATAAACATATATTGGGATTATATCCTCAACTTCATTTCAAAATATTTAAAGACTGGATGTATGATTTAAAAAGTTTGGAGAATTATTGCCAAAGAGACCTGCTGCCTGTATATTCCCCCCATTTCCTTGCTTCCACCGGCCCCGCCCCACCTCGTCCAGGCAGTCTGTATTTGCAAATATGTCTATTTTCTTTGGGGGAGAAGAAATATACTTTTGACTTCCCTGGTGGCTCAGACAGTAAAAAAATCCACCTGCAATACAGGAGGCCTGGATTCGATCTTTGGGTTGGGAAGGTCTCCTGGAGAAGGCAATGGCTAACTCCTCCAGTATTCTTGCCTGGAGAATCCCATGGACAGAGGAGACTGGCAGACTACATTCCATGGGGTTGCAAAGAATTGGACACGACTGATCAACTAACACACACGCACACACAAAACTATCCTTTAGCCTTGCTAAAGAAAGATTTCTGAGCCTGTTATTTTCTCAGAATGAGACCAAAGGAATTGCCAGGGGCAGTAGAGAATTTGCCCAGTGATTCAGAAGCTTTGCTCTTGGGTCATTTCTGGGGCCCGGCAAAGGAAGCTGTGACCTGCAACTCCCTCTTTTTCAGTACAATGACTTGTTATTTGGGAAGTGGCCTCAAGAACTCGCTAGCCCAGGGACAACACAAGCACCTTAAGTGATGATCCTTCAAAAAGAAAGCAGGAAGTGTACAGACCTGAATGTCCTATGTTTCATGAAGAATTCAGACTTGCAGCAAAATGTGGAGGCAACACTATAGAAATAATCACAGGATTAAGTTTCCATAAAAATTTCTTTTCTTGACTCATTTTCATTTCTCCCTGGCCTTCTCCAACATATCTGCCCTTTGAGCAGTAACAATTCTAAAACATAGCTATCCAAGGATGAATTTCTGTTGCTTAGTCAAAATCCAAACCATGTATCAGAAGGGTCAGAGAGAGCCTGAACTGGGGCTGGAAGCTTCCCCTTAGGCCATGGCACATGGTTTCCCCTCTGCAACCCAAGGGTCTGAAGTTTTGGGTCATGCAAGAAGCTTTGAGCAGGTCCCACTTAATCAAAATGGGACATTTGCTTTATAGACTCTTTTATTGTGGACCCAGAGGATCAATTATGGGGAATAACAAATGGTTCTCAGGGGAATCTGTGCTCAGAATTTACTAATGAGCTTTGGGTGTGGTTGTTTTGGCCACAGTTGTAAGCAGGACACTTTGCGAAAAATCCCCAGAGAAAGTGACAAAGAATTTACCTAAAAGCTTCTCCTAAAAGAATATGTGCACCTGTCACTTGTTAACAATGTATCAGTAGTTGGTAACAAGTGTTGATAAATATTTTTGAGAACTGATAAGTATGTCGGAAGACATTGAAGACAACTTTGTCATTCTTACAATTTTGGCCGGTCCACTCACAAGTATCTATAAATGTTGAGTTAGTTCATCAGTTTTAAAATCATTTTAAAATGTGTTATTTATTTATTTTTCACTGTACTGTGTCTTTGGTCTGTGGTGGGTCTCCTCTAGTTGTGGCAAGAACTCTTTAGTTGTGGTATGCAGGTTTCTCTCTTTGTGGCTCCCTGGCTCTAGAGTGTGGGTTAAGTAACTGTGGCTCATGGGCTTAGTTGCCCTGAGATATGTGGGATCTTCTTGGACCAGGGTTGAATTCGTGTTCTCTGCATGGCAGGCGATGGTGGTTCTTAAACATTGGACCACCAGGGAAGTCCTCAGCAGTTTCTAACTGGCTTTAAATCCTCCTACAATACTAAAATATTTTATTCGGATATGGAAGTTCAATATGTCAGCAAATTTAGAAAACTCAACAGTGGCCACAGGACTGGAAAAGGTCAGTTGTCATTTTAATCACAAAGATGGGCAATGCCAAAGAATGTTCAAATTACTGCACAAGTGTGCTCATTTCACATGCTAGCAAGGTAATGCTCAAAATCCTTCAAGCTAGGCTTCTACAGTAAGTGAACTGAGAAGCTCCAGATGTACAAATTGGATTTAGAAAAGGCAGAGGAACCAGAGATCAAATTGCCAACATCTGATGGATCATAGAGAAAGCAAGGGAATTCTAGGAAAACATCTACCTCTGCCTCATTTTCTATGCTAAAGCCTTAGTGTGGATCACAGCAAATGGTGGAAAATTCTTGAAGAGATGGGAGTACCAGACCACCTTATTTATCTCTTAAGAAACCGGTATGCAGGTCAAGAAGCAACAGTTAGAACTGGACATGGTAAAACTGACTGGCTCAAAATTGTGAAATGTGTAAGTATATCAAGGCTGTATACTATCACCCTGCTTATTTAACTTGTGCTTCCCTGGTGGCTCAGCTGGTAAAGAATCTGTCTGAAATGTGGGATACCTGGGTTTGATCCCTGGGTTGGTAAGATCCCCTGGAGAAGAGAACAGCTACCCAATCCAGTATTCTTGCCTGGAGAATTCCATGGACAGAGGAGCCTGACAGGATGCAGTCCATGGGGTCCCAAAGAGTCAGGCAGGACTCTTCACTTTGTTTAATTTACATGCAGAGTGAAAGTGAAAGTCGTTCAGTCATGTCCGACTCTTTGGGACCCAGGCCAGAATACTGGAGTGGTTAGCCTTTCCGTTCTCCAAGGAATTTTCCCAACCCAGGGATCAAACCCAGGTCTCCTGCATTGCAGGCAGATTCTTTGTCAGCTGAGCCACAAGAAATCATGTGACATGCCAGGCCGGTAAATCACACACTGGAATCAAGATTGCTGGGAGAAGTATCAACAACTTCAGATATGAAGATGATACCACTCTAATGGCAGAAAGTGAAGAGGAACTAAAGAGTTTCTTGATGAATGTGGAAAGAGGAGAGTGAAAAAGCTGGCTTAAAACTCAACATTCAAGAAACTAAGACCATGGCACCTGGTCCCATCACTTCATGGCAAACAGATGGGGAAAAAGTGGAAACAGTGATAGCTCCAAATTTGGGCTCCAAAATTACTGTGGATGGTGACTACAGCCATGAAATTAAAAGACAATTGCTCCTTGAGAGGAAAGCTATGACCAACCTAGACAGTGTATTAAAAAGCAGAGACATTACTTTGTTGACAAAGGTCCATGTACTCAAAGCCATGGTTTTTCCAGTAGTCATGTAAGAATGTGTGAGTTGGACCATGAAGAAGCCTGAGTGCTGCAGAATTGATGCTTCCAAACCGTGGTGCTGGAGAAGGCTCTTGAGAATCCCTTGAACTGCAAGGAGGTCAAACAAGTCAGTCTTAAAGGAAATCAACCCAAATATTTATTGGAAGAACTGATGCTGAAGCTGAAGCTTCAATACTTAGGTCACCTGATGGGAAGAGCCGACTCACTGCAAAAGACCCTGGTTGAAAGACAAAAGGAGAACATGGTGGTAGAGGATGAGATAGTTTAGAGAGCATCACTGAATCAGTGGACCTGAATTTGAGCAAACTCTGGGAGAGAGTGGGGGACAGAGGAGCCTGGCATGCTGCAGTCCATGGGGTCACAAAAAGTTGGACATGACTTAGCAACTGAGCAACAACAACTAAAATATTTTATTGAGATGTGGCAGTTCAGATGGATACCCCTGCATGATGTGATTGTGGTATGTTATTATAACAGAATCAGAGACCTCAGAGTCTAGTCCTAGTTCGAGTCTCAGTTGTGGCATGTGAGAAGTAGTTCCCTGACCAGAAATTGAACCTAAGACCCCTGCATTGGGAGTGTGGAGTCTTAGCCATTGGACCACCAGAGAATTCCCCTGAGATACTGCTTTAATAAGAAGAGGGTTGAAGAAGTTATCCTTGAGAAGAACTTCATAAATATTATTCAGATTCTGTTTTAAGTTTGAGGTCTTTACATTCATTAAAGACTCACAATCTTTCTGGCTACATTTTTGAAGGCTTGTTTTACTTGTTCATTCCTCAGAGTATAAATAAATGGGTTCAATAAAGGGGCAATTGAGGTATTGAGCACAGCTACTCCTTTACTGAAGGCAACTCCTTCTTTTGCTGAGGGTTTTATGTACGTGAAGATGCAGCTGCCATAAGAGAGGGAGATGACAACCATGTGGGAGGAGCATGTGGAAAAGGCTTTCTTCCTTTGCTGAGCAGAGGGGATCTTCAGAACCGTCTGGATGATGTTTGTGTAGGAGAGAATCACCAGCATCAGGGTGACCACCAATGTCACAGCGGCTAAGATGAAGTCAACCAGCTCCAGGAGTCTTGTGTCTGAGCAAGATATTTCCATGAGGGGTCCGTAGTCGCAAAAATAATGATTCAGCATGTTGGAGGCACAGAAGTCCAGTTGACTGGTCAGGATGATGGGGTATAAAATGATGAGAAATCCACCTAGCCAGGAGCAGAGGACTAGCTGGATGCAGACCCTGCTGTTCATGATGGTCATGTAATGTAAGGGTTTGCATATGGCCACATAGCGGTCATAGGACATGGCAGCCAGAAGGTAAAACTCTGTGGCCCCCAGGAATATGGCAAAGAAATACTGAGTGAAGCAGCCAGCAAAACTGATGCTCTTGTTTCCAGTTGATATGCTGAATAGTAGCCTAGGAGTAAAAGTGGTTGTAAAGGAAATTTCTAAGAAGGAGAAGTTCCAGAGGAAGAAATACATGGGCGTGTGGAGGTGGGAGTCCAGTAGTGTGAGGGTGATGATCGTCAGGTTTCCAATTATGCTGAATACATAGGTAAGGAAGAGAAGTATGAAGATTACAGACTGAAGCTCTGGGATGTCTGTTAGTCCCAGAAGAATGAATTCTGTTATATAGGTTTGGTTTTTCATTGCTACCCTTTGCTGCCTACAAAGGAAAGAAATCAGTGATGAGAATGGAAGAGGAGCTCAGAAACCTTTGGGAGAGCCTAAGCTTTTCTTGTTGAATTGGTTCAAATGCCTTTTTTCTGTGATTCTGACTTAAATGAGTTTTTCTATTGGACAGAAGTTGACTCTTCACAAGAATTCCTTTTTAAAAAAAATCAATTTATTGGTTTTGTTTTGTTTTACTTTGCTATTGAGTTGTGTGAGTTCCTTATGATTTATTAACCCTTTATCAGATGCATGGTTTCCAAATATTATCTACCATTCTGGTTGGTTGCTTTTCATTTCATTCATGGTTTCTTGAATGAAAGCTGGGGATAAGCTTTTAATTTTAATTAATTTATTGACTGATTAATTAATTAATTGTAGTTCCCTAATGAGGGATGGAACTCTTGCCCCCTGCAGTAGAAGTGCAGAGTCTTAACCACTGGACTGCCAGGGAAGTCCCAAGGATTATTTTCTTCAATTTCCATGTAGGAGGGTTTTCTCCATGGTCCTTTTCAACTTTTCATGTACTTCCCTAGCCTACCTGCTAAACCAATGCTTAAGTTATCATTTTATATATTTCCTATTTTTTTTCATTTTCAATGTTACCTTTACTTTTGATCTTTCTTTATTTCTGCTAATTTGGCAGTGAAATTTCATTTCTACAACTCTCTTGGTCTCAGGGTGAGAAGAAATGCTGACTTGTTAGCTATAGTTGAGGACTCTTTAGAATAGAATCAGCAATTCCATTATAACTGTGGTAACCAAAGATGCCCCAACTTTTCTTTGATGTTTTAAATTTGTGGACCATTGTAATTAATGTCACCACTCTCACAATCTTTGCTGCTGGTGTCAGCTTTCCCTCAGGTCCCAGTTATCCTGTCTTAGGTAGTTTTAGCAGAGGAACAGATGGTATCTCTCCAATAAGATACTTGCTATCAATTTCTTCCATATCCATGTTTATTAATAGGCATGTAATTTTACTCTGGCTAGAAAAATATAACTGGAATCAAAAGTTGTGAGCCTTATTGAGAAATTTGATTTTTTCCTTCTAGTATCTTTAAAATTTCTGCCTTTAACTAGTGGTGTCTCCCTAATTTTTCCTCCTTTCTTCAGACACTAATGATGTATCGCTTACTTTGGCATTTCTTTCTCCCAAACACACATACAGGTGGTTAGCCTGCCTTAGTTTCCACATCAGTGAAATGGTACTGTCTTACACCTGTCTCATGCTACCCCTCAAGTGGATATTTGTAGGCCTGAATTCTTATTTAATTTTCATCTCCATATCATTAACTTTAACATATTTCTTTTAGATATTCTCCCCTCTAACTAAACTTAATATGTTAAAATTATATCAGTATATTTCTACCTTGTGATTAAAACTTCTTTAAATTTCCAAGCTTTTTGATAGATTTTTTTTTGTTTGATGTTTTAAGGTATTTACTTTTGAAATAAGTGTTGGTTCTCTTGCCTTTTCTCTGCTCTTAAGGAACTGACATTCAGTTTTTGGAGAGGTGTAATGTACACATGAAATAGATAATGTTGGGACTTCTCTGGTGGTCCAGGGGTTAAGCACCCACCTACCAGTGTGAGAGACATGGGTTTGATCCCTGGTCCAGGAGGATTCCACATGCCACAGGGCGACTAAGCCTGTAGGCTGCAACTACTGAGCCTGCGTGCCCTAGAGCCTGTGCTCTGCAACAAGAGAAGCCATTACAATGAGAAGCCTGTACACTGCAACTAGAGAGTAGCCTCTGCTTGCTGAAACTAAAGAAAGCCCATGCATAGCAATGAAGACCTAATGAGCCAAAAACAAAAATAAATTAAAAATATAGAAAATGGTTAATGATTGACTAGAATACATTAATTCCTGTCTTAAAAATGTTATTTTATACAAAGTGGCAGTTTTATGTTTTCTGTTAGAAGTCAGTTGAGAAAACTGTTGATAGACCACTGTTGTTTAGTAGCTAAGTCATGTCCGACTCTTTGCAACCCCATGGACTGTAGCCTGCCAGGCTCCTCTGTCCCGGGATTTCCCAGGGAAGGACACTGGAGAGGGTTGCCTCTTCTTTCCCCAAGATTGACCACTGACCTAAGTTTAATCTTCTGAGTATTTAGCCACTTACATTCAAAAGGAAAATTATAGACCTTACATTGACCCTGGCAATATATGGCTCAAGCAAATAGTTTCTTTCTGTTTCTCTAGCCATAAAGCTATAGAAGTTATAGGCCTCTGTGAGAGCTGGCCTCTTCCTTCACTTCCAGCAGATTCCTGTGTGAATGGGTAGGAAAATCAGTGAGTTAAGTCCAGTTGCTAAGTACGTTATCTGAGTAAGATAATCTGTGCAAAGTGTAACTAGCATTTGTGAGATGTATTATGGAATTTTAAAAAATTGTGGTCAAAAACACAAGATAAAATCCACCATCTTAACCATTTTTTTCTTTTTTAAGAATATATTTATTTTTTAATTGAAGGGTAATTGCTTTACAGAATTTTGTTGGTCTCTGCCAGACAGAACACGAATCAGCCACAGTGTGGAGTTCGATGTTAAGCATATCCACATTGTTGTGCAACAGATCTCCAGAACTTTTTCATCTTGTCAAGCTGAGATGCTATGCCTGTTGAACAACTCTCTCTACTCCCACTCAACTGCTGCTCCTGGCAGCCACCATTCTACTTTCTCTTTTTATGATTCTGACTATTTTAGATACCTCATATAAGTGGAATCATACACTATGTAAGTATGTATTTTTGTGACTGGCTTATTTCACTTAGTGTAATGTTCTTAAGGTTAATAATCCATGTGACAGGATTTCCGTCCTTTTAAAGATTGAATAATATTCCGTTGTATGTATATATCACATTTTATCTACCCATTCATCTGCTGATGGATGTTTGGGTTGCTTCCATTTCTTGATTATTGTGAATAAAGCTGCTATAATCATTTGGACAAATATATCTTCAAGATGCTACTTTCATTTCTTTTGGATATATATCCAGAAGCATATTTTGCTGGATCATATTATAATTCTATTTTTAGTTCTGTTAGAAATAGCTATACTGCTTTCCACGGGGGACACATTCTATTTAGATTTTCATATCAAAATGAATATCTGAATGTCTGTTGCACAGGATAAACACAGAGAGCTGTCTCATTCTAAGATAAGAATTAACATAAATGATGCATTCTATTTGGGCATTATCCATTTTCTGTTTTATGGGTATATGTCACCTTTCCAAAAACAGGTTGTAAGTTCCTTAAAAGCAGAGGAAGAGCAGGAGAACCAACACATATTGAATGATTATAGTGTTGGTATTAAAGTAGGCTCTTTCATAAATACTATTCTTCTTCTTTTTTTTGGTATTCTTTTACCTCCCAATAACACTGGCAAAAGCACATGCAAAATAAATTCATAACTGTTAAATAAATGAAAAAAAGATAGTGCCTTTTCTCTCTTCTCCTTACTTTGCTCTTCATTTAGCCTTTTATCTTTGGCAATTTTCTATATAAACTATATATTTTTCCTAGCTTTTTTTTAATGTAACAACAAATAGGAGCATTTAAGTCAGTCTAGGGTAAAGTCTCTTGAGACTATAAATTGACTTTACTGTTTCCTATCAAGAAAATTAGAGATATGAAGGGAACATTTCATGCAAAGATGGGCTTGATAAAGGACAGAAATGGTATGAACCTAACAGAAGCAGAAAATATTAAGAAGAGATGGCAAGAATACACAGAAGAACTGTACAAAAAAGATCTTCACAACTCAGATAATCACGATGGTGTGATCACTTACCTAGAGCCAGACATCCTGGAATGTGAAGCCAAGTGGGCGTTAGAAAGCATCATTATAAACAAAGCTAGTGGAGGTAATAGAATTCCAGTTGAGCTACTTCAAATCCTATAAGATGATGCTGTGAAAGTGCTGCACTCAGTATGCCAGCAAATTTGGAAAACTCAGCAATGGCCACAGGACTGGAAAAGTTCAGTTTTTATTCCTATCCCAAATATACACAATGCTAAAGAATGCTCAAACTACTGTACAAGTGCATTCATCTCACACGCTAGTAAAGTAATGCTCAAAATTCTCCAAGCCAGGCTTCAGCAATATGTGAATTGGGAACTTCAAGATGTTCAAGCTGGTTTTAGAAAAGGCAGAGGAACCAGAGATCAAATTGCCAACAGCTGCTGGATCATCGAAAAAGCAAGAGAGCTCTAGAAAAACATCAACTTCTGCTTTATTGACTATGCCAAAGCCTTTGACTGTGTGGATCACAATAAACTGTGGAAAACTCTTAAAGAGATGGGAATACCAGAGCACCTGACCTGTCTCTTGAGAAACGTGTATGCAGGTCAAGAAGCAACAGTTAGAACTGAACATGGAACAATAGACTGGTTCCAAATAGGAAAAGGAGTATGTCAAGGCTGTATATTGTCACCCTGCTTACTTAACTTATATGCAGAGTACATCATGAGAAACGCTGGGCTGGAAGAAGCACTAGCTGGAATCAAGATTGCCAGGAGAAATACCAATAACCTCAGATATGCAGATCACACCACCGTAATGGCAGAAAGTGAGGAAGAACTGAAGAGCCTCTTAATGAAAGTGAAAGAAGAGAGTGAAAAAGTTGGCTTAAAGCTCAGCATTCAGAAAACTAAGATCATGGCATCTAGTCCCATCACTTCATGGCAGATAGATGGGGAAACAGTGGAAACAGTGGTTGACTCTATTTTTCTGGGCTCCAAAATCACTGCAGATGGTGATTGCAGCCATGAAATGAAAAGACGCTTACTCCTTGGAAGGAAGGTTATGACCAACCTAGACAGCATGTTAAAAAGCGGAGACACGGGCTACTCTTTCTGCCCCCTTCTGATTCCTATGTCAGAAGCTTTCTTTATCTCCTTTATACCTTAATAAAACTTTATTACACAAAAGCTCTGAGTGATCAAGCCTTGTCTCTGGCCCCGGATTGAATTCTTCTCCTCCAGAGGCCAAGAATCCCTGTCTTTTCGTGGTTCCGCAACCACCTTTTATCTTGGGCGCTTGTCTGGGATCCTTCAGGACAAGATGGGAGCTAACAATTCCAGCCTTACTCCTTTGAACTGTATCCTGAAAAACTGGGATAGATTTGATTCCCAGGTCTTAAAGAAGACACACCTGGTCTTCCTATGTGATACTGCATGGCTGCGGTACCCACTGGAGGATGGCAAACGGTGGCCAGTTGGAGGGTCTCTTAAGTATAATACTGTTTTACAATTATACTGGTTCTGTAGAAAACAAGAGAAATAGGTAGAAGTAGCATATGTGTTGCCCTTTTTCTGTCTGTGATATATGCCAGACTTACGTCCTAAGGGTATAGATTTGGGTGACTCCTTTAGCTCCCTCCTGTCCTCCTACTTTGCTAGGATCTATCCCTGGGATCATATGTGCAGAACAGCCAGAGAGACTGAGGAACAGCCACACAAGCTGTTGCCTCTTTGTGAAGCACCCACCAGGAGAAATAATCAGTCTATGAGAGTTAATAAGCCTTTTTCTTATCAAGAAATACAAAGAACCAAGGAGGATCTGGAGACTATTTAGAGGACCCAGAAAAAATATATTAGAACTTTTAAAGGTGTTACTCTGCTTTATGACCTTACCTGGAAGGATTTTGGGACAAATGCTGACTCTTGACGCAGGAGAGTCAAGTTTTGGGAAAAGCAGTTGCTTATGGAGATGAATGACTTGGTAATAAATCAGCAGAGAAGCGGGAGGATGAGATAACTGCCCTCCCCACTGGGAATCAGGTGGTGCCAATTACAGAACCAGATTGGGACTACAACACAGCTAAAGGAAGATGGGATCAGAGTCATTTTGTCAGATGTGTTCTTTAAGGACTCAGGCAAGCGTGTGCTAAGCCTTTAAACTATGGCAAATTGGCAAGCATAGAACAGGAGGAGAAAGAAGCTCCTGGTAAATTCCTAGATAGACTGAGAGAAGCCCTTTGCAGATTCACTAAGATTGATCCCAAAAGTGAAGAGGGAAAAGTGATCTTAAAAGATAGATTTCTCACTCAGTCAGCTCCAGATATCTGCTGTAAGCTATTAAAATGGGTGTATGGACCAAATTAGTCTTTAGATAATCTGTTACAACTGGTTCAGACAGTCTATTATGGTAGGGAATATGAGGAAAAAAAAGGCAGAAAAAGACAAAGAAACAGGCAGAAGCCTATTCAATGGCTATGAAAACCGTTCTTAAACAGCCTGAAAAAAAATGCCCAGAGGAACCCAGGTGAAAAGGGATGGGCTTGCTATTACTATGGGAAGGAGGGGCACCTCAAGCAGAATTGCCCTCAGGCATCCAAGCGGCTCCGGCTCCATGTCTCATCTGCAAAGGACCACACTGGAAAAGAAACTGCCCCCAGAGGTGTAGGTTTCAGGGGTCGGACTCTCAAGACAATCAAGATGGAAGGTGCCTGGGGATCCCCACACAAGCTCCTTTCCTAATTACACCTGAGGAACCCCATGTATTAATAACTGTGTGTGTGGGGGTAATCCGTCAATTTCCTTTTAGATACTGGGGCAACTTACTCCGTGCTTACTGAAGCCCCTGGCCAACTTTTTTCCCAATCGGCTTCCATAATGGGGCTATCTGGACAAGCCAATAGATGGACCTGATAATCTATGTAAGCCTATTTCTGCTGACTCCAAAAATCCTGAGTCTGCTGTTTGATCCTCAAGACAATGCCTTCCTGTTCTGGGCTCACTCCTACACATTTCACAATGCTGGGTCTGTGGAGCATTCCCCTCTTCATCAGTGGAAGGCTTCCCGTGGTGGACATCTCCACTTCAAGGAAAAGACTTTCTCCAAGTCTGAAAATACCTTCAACAATTAACATGTGATGCTTCTTCTTAAACTGATGACTTCTAACAACCTTAAGATGGACTGATGTAACTATGGACATGATGTGACTTTTCATTTTGATTTTAACTTGGTTTAATGACTATTTTGCCTTACGTCTGAAGCTGTATAATGGGATTTTCTAACTGTCTAAAAGCTTTTAAGTTACAAATGGTTGTCCAAGCTTCTACGAGTGCCACAGCCTCCTCCAACTATTACTTGGGGCCCCTGGATCAGAGACCCTCAATATGAGGGTTAGGAGAATATGTTGCCTCAACAAATTAGGACCCATGCCCCTAAACAGCAAGGAGTAGTTATGGAATGAAAACGATACCCCTTTCCCTTGGCAACATAATTCTCCTAAAAGAAAAGGGGGGAATGAGAGCATCATTTCCTAGGCATGTTGATAAGAAGTCTAGGGGTCCCCAAGGAGAGAGGGGTCTAGAATTCTCAAGGAGGAGAAAAGGACAAACGTTTTTTTCCTCTGCATTCTTTAGTCTTAGTCAATTATACAACAACAATGTATCCAGCTGGAGGACAGTTTCTCCTTCCTGAAAACCTTCTGACTAATCTTGATATATTAGAATGTATATTATGAGAGTGGGTCTGGAGGATATTTCTATTGTCAAGTGCTAATCCTGTTATCTTAAAATGTAAATTATGGAAGTAGGTCTGGTGAGGACAGTCTCTGGATTAAACTTTCTGGCTAATCCTGTTATCTTAACATGTAAATTAAGGGAGTAGGTCTGGTGAGGTCTTTACAACCTCCAGATATTGTTTTGAGTAAGTATATAACTCCACTGCTAACTCTAGCAAGGGGGTACTCTTTCTGCCCCCTTCTGATGCCTATGTCAGAAGCTTTCTCTATCTCCTTTATACTTTAATAAAACTTTATTACACACACACACACACACACACACACACACACACACACACACACACAAAGCGGAGACATTACTTTGCCAACAAAGGTCCATCTAGTCAAGGCTATGGTTTTTCCAGTGGTCATGTATGGATGTGAGAGTTGAACTATAAAGAAAGCTGAGCGCAGAAGAATTGATGCTTTTGAACTGTGGTGTTGGAGAAGACTCTTGAGAGTCCCTTGGACTGCAAGGAGATCATCCTAAAGGAGATCAGTCCTGGGTGTTATTGGAGGGACTGATGTTGAAGCTGAAACTCCAATACTTTGGCTACCTGATGCGAGGAGCTGACTGACTCATTGGAAAAGACCCTGATGCTGGGAAGGATTGGGAGAAAGAGAACTGGACAACAGAGGATGAGATGGTTGGATGGCATCATCGACTCGATGGCCATAGGTTTGGGTGGACTCCGAGAGTTTGTGATGGACAGGGAGGCCTGGCTTGCTGTGGTTCATGGGGTCACAAAGAGTCAGACATGATTGAGCTACTTAACTGAACTGAACAGACATTATATGAATGCAATAAAGCAAGCATAAGTTGCTTTTAAATTGAAAAAAATTCACAGTAATATGATATCATGCTCTATAGTCATGAACAAGGAACACTGATATAAATATAAGCTGAGAATATACTTACACTTGACTTTCAGGGTGGTCCTGTAGGATTTTACCCATACGTATCCATGTGATGAATCCTTATTTAGAAGTCAGATGTAGAGGAAAGGTAGAATAAAATTGAACTTATTTCACTTCCCACTACTACTAATTGACCTAATTATTCACACAAATTCACAAACCTATGAAAATTTCGTAGGAAAAATGCTACTTCTCTTCTATATATCAGTTTAGCTGTAATTCACAACTTTTTATTTCCGCATTAATTTAAAATGCACCCTGCCAGTAACTAATCCTTTGAGATATGATTTAAGTTAAACACATTTATCGTAGTGATAGTAGAAAGCACCTTCCCTTCAAAGCCTGATTTCCTCTGTTCTGGACCATCTGAGCCAGAACAGCACATCTGAATATGTGCTGTCTCTGACTTTATACTAGATAGAAGCATATTTTAAATGTTCTTTTCAGGGGAGGCCTCAGAACAATCAGTTGAGGAAAGAAAAAAATCCCAGGAGGCCCACATTCAGAGCATGCTAATAAACCCTGTTTGTTGAGAACTCTGGAACTGAACTTTTAATAAGGGATTGGGGAAGAAGCCCAAAGAGACTGAGGAACATGTGTTTTGAGCCATTTACCACATGCTGGGCACAATTCTAAACACATCTTCATTATATTATACATAATGCTAGGCAACATACCTTAATAACTTGCTTAATGTTCATAACACCATGTCATATATCTCCTGAGGAACAAAACAGTAGCAGAGCATCTGCCTTCTGTTGCTGTAGTGATCTTACCCTGGTCAAGTAACATGAATCCTGTGGATGGCTTAGCATTTTCCCCATTAGTTTCTTTCCTTTCCCTTCAGTCTTTTGTGTCCTGAGAACTATTCTCTGAAGGAAGACTGGAGGACCTGTGTCCTTCTTCTGTTTCTTCTATAGGGCTTGAAAACCCCTCCTCCACATATTCAATGACTCTCTCAAGTTTTAAATCTTTACACAGGTATAATTGTCATGTGGCTCCCCAAGGGCTTAAAATTCAAATTTCCTTTATAAAAGGATTTTCAGATTGGATTGGTCAAAGGGATAAGATCAATGATTTGCTTTGTCCAAAATCTGCTATATAATATTCATTTTCCACTTGTGCTTAGTGTGAGGAATGTTTCTAACTGGGGTTGTTCCTTGACAGTTGAGAGCTATCTTAGCTACTAGTGGGAGCAACTTCTCCCCCCCCGTTCCCAGTTTGGCTTTTGATGGAGAGATGGAATGGGTGAGTGTGGCATATATGTATTTCTGAGAATGCTAATGAGATACAGCATTACTGCAAGTAGAGCTCTTTAGGAAAGACAAACATAGGCCTAAGAGAATAACAGAGGGCAAAATCATGACAGTAGGTATATAAGGAAAAGGCAAGAGAGATGGAGTAGCAGAACCTTAACATTAAGATTTGCAGGAGGGATTAACGCAATCTAGCCTAGAATTTCAAGGGAAAGGACATTTATTTGTGGATAATCCTTGATGTCACAGACTGGACAAGGAGATAAGTTTACAATAGATATGGTAGACTTTATTTTTCTCCCAGTCCACACCTCCTTTTGAGAGAACTTGGCCAGACAGAGGAGAATGACCTAGGTATAGACATGAGCTAATTACATTTTCCTTTTTGGAATTTGGAGTTAGGTACAGAGACTATGTTGATAAATAATGGGTGATCAAGCTAGAAGGTAATACATGTAAATAAATAAATATTACTTCTTAAAATTAAAAAAAATTTTATTAACATACAGTTAATTTAAAATGTGTTAGTTTCAAGTATACAGCAAAGTGAATCAGTTACACATATACATATATTCACTCTTTTTCTGATTCTTTTCCCATATAGGCCATTACAGAGTACTGAGTAGAATTCCCTGTGTTTTATAGTAGGTCCTTATAAGCTATCTATTTTATATATAGTAGTGTGTATATATCCCTTCTCTTTGTTTATAGGAAACATCATGGGATAACATCATGGTAAATAAAACACATAATTTGGATGGATGAAAATGCTAAACTGGGAAAAGAAATTCATATCCTGAATGAAATTTTATTCTAGGGAAGACAACTGCTGCTCCCCACTGTAATAGAAGAGATCCTGTACAGTGAACTGACTAGCGAGTGGTTGATGGCATTCGGTGCCATGCCACAGGAGACTGGATGCAGCACAGACAGTGGTCAGATCAGTCTTGGTGAGGAGAGGCTCAGAGGAAAGGAACAGTTCTTCGATTGCTCTACCCACAAGCCCTGTGCAATAAACTCTTCCCTGATCCTTAAGAATCCACTGATCTGTTTTCTGTCAAGGGGGTCAAATTTAGTCATCAAATGGTCTAGTATAGAAAAAATTGCAAGCAGAAAACCCCACATTTTTAACAGCATACTTTGAAACATACATTTAGAATATTCTTTAGAATATTCTTTTAGAATGAGATTTGAAAATAACTTTTGTCAATTAAAGCAGCTGACAAGTTGTCTTAAGATAGTTGTAGAAAAGCTAGTCTAGTTTCAGGCTGGGGCTGGTTGATAGAAAACCCATTTTAAGTAATGGAATTGAATTCTTTTTTTCCCCCAAACTTTAAATTTTTTGTTTTGTATTGAGATATAGCTGATTGGAATGGAATTCTATAGAAGTTCTCTAAAAGCAGATATATGTGCTTTTTTGTTTGTTTGTTTTCTTTTTTGGCTATGCCATGTGGCTTGCACAATCTTTGCTCCCTAAACAGGGATTGAACCCTGGGCCATGGCAGTGAGATTATCAAGCCCTAACCTCTGGACGATCATGAAATTCCCTAGTTATCTGTTCTTACAGATATAAGTATTTGGTACCTTTTTAAAAGTTCACTCCTGCTACCACTATGAAAGGCACAAAGAAAGCAAAACCTCTATTTTGTATATATCAATTGTCACATGTTCAAATACACCTTATTTCCATGAAAAGTTGCTTTCAAGCACCACAATTCTGTCTTTCAAACATCAGCTCTGAAGTTTTTCAGCATCTTGAACAGAGTTGACTTGTGCTCCGTGGATGAAAAGCTGATCCCTCTTAAAGAGGATAATAGAAGATCCACGTTGTTCCGAAGAGATATGGATGTGGAAAGGAGAAGCTTCTTTAGAAAGGTCAGGAGCCATAGGTGGGATATATAGGCTTTTGCATGCTTTCGACTTCCTAAAGATTCACCTCCTAAAGGCCTCTAATGATAGCTTGTTGAGAGCTTGGAGAAAGCCGAAATCCAAGGCTACTTATAATACTTAGAGACACTTAGAAGAGTGGACTTCAGTTAGAGTGGGTGGAAGGTTGTACTACTCAGAAGTTCAACATATATAGAATTTAATTCTAACACAGACACTCAGCTATGTGACCCTGCACAACTTAGTTCACCTCTTTAATCTTCCATTCCCTCATTTGTAAAATAGAGAGGAATTTCCAGGCAGATCTAAGTCATCCATATGAGGCATGCCTTGCTAATTCATTGCTCTCAGTATATAAACTCTCAAAGGTTTGAGGTTCTTCACTTAAAAAGATTCAGTTCTGGGCTCCTTCATTCATTTATTAATCCATCCACTCATCTACTCATCCCTTATTCACTTATCCATTCAATAATGAACTATTGAACACTTATCACTGGTTGATACTGTAGATGGAACTGTGATCAAAAATATTAACTCTGAATTTTGCAGTCTTACAGACAAGAAGAGAATTTAGTTTAATATAACCATTTCTATGATATATACTGTGATATACTGTGTACTGTGAAAGCATAGATACTAGTAGTGAGAAATTATAGGGAAAACAACTTGGAGGTTGTTTTTATTTTCATTTCTCCACTCTTGACATTCCATTTTACAGTTCCTAACTTTTTAGCTTTTACCCACCAGTATTCCACTACAGTCAGACTTCTTCCTGTCCCATCCTCAAATTCCACATTTTTGAAAATGGTTATGATCAATAAGAGCACACTAATTGTCATAATGTCATTCTTCATATTAATCGGTTTCTGCAGCATTTCACATTGTCAAGTATCTATATTTATTGAAACATTCTCTTCCCATGAATTCCACAGATACATTGACTTCTTTTTTTATTTTAAACACTTTATTTTTGGCTGTGCTGGGTCCTTGTTGCTGCTCAGGCTTTCTCTAGTTGCTGAAAGTGGGGGCTACTCTTCATTGTGGTGGCTTCTTCTGTTGTAGAGTACTGGCTCTAGGCAAGTGGGCTCAGTAGTTGCAGCACATGGGTTTAGTTGCTTAGTAGCATGTGGGATATTCCTGGCCCAGGGATTGAAACTTTGTATTGGCAGGTGGATTCTTAACCACTGGACCACCAGGGAACTCCTCTACTGACTTCTTGTCATCTTCTCTGCCTCTTCTGCTCACCTTGTTTTATTCATGACACCCTCAATTTTCACATCAATTTCGATTTCAATAGCTATGGATTGCTAAATCTATTAAAAAAAAAAGTGACAGCGTTAGTCTCTCAGTCATGTACAACTCTTTGCGAGTCCATGGACTATAACCTGCCAGGTTCTTCTGTTCATGGAATTCTTCAGGCAAGAATACTGGAGTGGGTAGCTATTCCCTTCTCCAGGGGATCTTCCTGACCCAGGGAAGATCTTCCTAAACTCCTGTCTCCTACATTGCAGGTGAATTCTTTACCATCTGAGCCAAAATCTTGTCCCAAATCCAAATGACTTGACATCAAGAGCACTTAATTTACTTAAAATGGGATTTAATTTAATTCAAAACTAAAAATTATTTATCTCCTCAACTCTTTTCTTCTCCGTTTTATTTCACTAAAATGAATGACAATGTTTACTCAGTCTTGTAGGACTGAAATTTGGTATTCCTACCAACAATATTCTTTCTACCCAAGTTTCTTCTTCTTATTTTTACTTGCTTGACCTATTCCTACTAGTTAAGACTGAGTTTAAATGGCACTCCCTCTGAAAACATTTATTGACTCACTAATTCAGGTTGAACTGCTTTTTTATTGATAAAGCCTAATCGTTTCTTTATATGAACACTTACGGTTATAATTTATTTATTTTCCAATCTTTCTCACTGGGCTGAAGTTTAACTGTGTATTGGAAGCCTAGTAATTGGCAGAGAGTTTGGTACATAGTAAGGACTCATCCATTAAGGCTTTAATTCTGAAATTCTTTAAGATTCACAAGCTTCCGGACTGTATCCTTGAAGGCTTGTTTTACCTGTTGATTCCTTAGGGTGTAAATGAAGGGATTCAACAGAGGTGCAGCTGAGGTACTGAGTAGAGCTACTCCCTTGTTGAATGTGTCCACTTCTTTTGCTGTGGGCTTAACATAAATGAAGAAGCAGCTTCCGTAAGAGAGAGAAATGACAATCAAGTGGGAAGAACAAGTGGAAAAGGCTTTTGTCCTTTGATGGGCAGAGGGGAGTGTCAGAACAGTCCTGATGATGAGTGTGTAGGAGAGAACGACTGGCACCAGAGTGACCACCAGGGTCACTGATGCCACGAGAAAGACAACCTTCTCTATGAGGCTTGTGTCTGAACAGGAGAGCTCCCGAAGGGGCTCATAGTCACAGAAATAATGATTCAGCCTATTGGATTCACAAAAGTCCTGCTGACTCATCAGGGTGATTGGTGGTATAATAACCATTAATCCAGCCAGCCAAGAGCAGAGAACAAGTTGGGTGCAGACTTTGCTGCTCATGGTAGTTGTGTAATGCAAGGGTTTGCATATGGCCACATAGCGGTCATAGGACATGGCAGCCAGAAGATAAAACTCTGTGGCCCCCAGGAATATGGCAAAGAAATATTGAGCAAAGCAGCCAGCAAAGCTGATACTTTTGTTCCCTGTTGTGATGCTGATCAGGACCCTGGGAATGAAGATGCTTGTGAAGGAAATTTCTAAGAAGGAGAAGTTTCGGAGAAAGAAATACATGGGGGTCTGAAGATGGGAGTCCAGCAAGGTGAGGATGAGGATTGTCAGATTTCCAATGATGCTGAGTAAATAGGTGAGCAACAGAAAGATGAAAACCATCATCTGGAGTTCAGGGACATCTGTTAGACCCAGCAGGATGAACTCAGTCAACACGGTTTTATTTTTCATTGCTGAAAAAGTTTATCTGAAGGTAGAAAAGTGATAGTAATGAAAGGTGATGAAGAGGAGCTCTGAAATGGACAGATGGAATCTGAAAAACACAAAAGGAAATGAACTTTTCCTCTATTAATATGAACCAGCCCAGTGGCCCAACTGAATGGTATTGTGTCCTTGTCAGTCTCTTTTGCCCTACATAGAAAAGTTGTCATTATTTTCCCACATGGTACTCTCCCCAGTGCCAATATGAAATAAATATATGCCTCATAGATGATGCTTAAATAGCTTTTGGAATGAGTTATTAAAGGAATGCTTCCAGCAGCTGCCTCCTTCTAGAATAGTTCATAATTTTCTTTCTTCTATATTCTCTTTTCTTTCTTCCCACTGATTCCATTTATTGCACTATGTCATTTCTCTAACTTTTCTCAGACTAGCTGTTTTTCTTACTCTCCCCTGCCATTTTTGCTTTTATTTTTCATGTGACTACAGCAATCTCTCATTTTCCTTCTTGTTCAACTCCCTTTGATTCCCTTGATGTCAAAAAGTACCAGCTCCTCATTTCTTCCCAGTGGACCCTCGGTGCTTCTCTCCTTGTCTGTCCATTAGAATTCAAAGTTCTCTGTATTATGATTATGTCATTCTGTTCTTTGAACCATTCCATATACCTGTCTCAGTTCAGTTCAGTCTCTCAGTTGTGTCCAACTCTTTGTGACTCCATGAATTGCAGCAGGCCAGGACTCTCTGTCCATCACCAACTCCCGGAGTTTACCCAAACTCATGTCCGTTGAGTCGGTGATGCCATCCAGCCATCTCATCGTCTGTTGTCCCCTTCCCTCCTGCCCTCAATCTTTCCCAGCATCAGGGTCTTTTCCAATGAGACAACTCTTCTCAAAAAATGGCCAAAGAATTGAAGTTTCAGTTTAAACATCAGCCCTTCCAATGAACACCTAGGACTGATCTCCTTAAGGATGGACTGGTTGGATCTCCTTGCAGTCCAAGGAACTCTCAAGAGTCTTCTCCAACACCACAGTTCAAAAGCATCAATTCTTCAGCACTCAGCTTTCTTCACTGTCCAACTCTCACATCCATACATGACTATTGGAAAAAACATAGCCTTGACTAGACGGACCTTTGTTGGCAAAGTAATGTCTCTGCTTTTTAATATGCTGTCTAGGTTGGTCATATCTTTCCTTCCAAGGAGTGTCTTTTAATTTCATGGCTGCAATCACCATCTGCAGTGATTTTGGAGCCCAGAAAAATAGAGTCAACCACTGTTTTCCCATCTATTTCCCATGAAGTGATGGGACCAGATGTCATGATCTTAGTTTTTTTAATGTTGAGCTTTAAGCCAACTTTTTCACTCTCCTCTTTCACTTTCATCAAGAGGCTCTTTAGTTCCTCTTCACTTTCTGCCATAAGGGTGGTGTCATTTGCATATCTGAGGTTATTGATGTTTCTCCTGGCAATCTTGATTCCAGTTTGTGCTTCTTCCAGCCCAGTGTTTCTCATGATGTACTCTGTATATAAGTTAAATAAGCAGGGTGACAATATGTAGCCTTGATGTACTCCTTTTCCTATTTGGAACCAGTCTGTTGTTTCATGTCCAGTTCTAACTGTTGCTTCCTGGCCTGCATTCAGGTTTCTCAAGAGACAGGTCAGGTGGCCTGGTATTCCCATCTGTTTCAGAATTTTCTACAGTTTATAGTGATCTACACAGTCAAAGGCTTTGGCATAGTCAATAAAGCAAAAGTAGATGTTTTTCTGGAATTCTCTTGCTTTTTTGATGATCCAGCAGATGTTGGCAATTTGATCTCTGGTTCCTCTGCCTTTTCTGAAACCAGCCTGAACATCTGGAAGTTCCTGGTTCACGTATTGGTGAAGCCTGGCTTGGAGAATTTTGAGCATTACTTTTTTAGTGTGTGTGATGAGTGCAATTGTGTGGTTTGAGCATTCTTTGGCATTGCCTTTCTTTGGGATAGGAATGAAAACTGATCTTTTCAGGTCTTTTGGCCACTGTTGAGTTTTTCAAATGTGCTGGCATACTGAGTGCAGCAGTTTCACAGCATCATCTTTCAGGACTTGAAATAGCTCAACTGGAATTCCATCACCTGTTCTAGGATTCAGTAAATATTCAGTTCAGTTCAGTTCAACCGCTCAGTTGTGTCTGACTCTGTGACCCCCTGAACTGCAACATGCCAGGCCTCCCTGTCCATCATTAACTCCGAGTTTACCCAAACTCATGTCCTTTGAGTTGGTGTTACATTAGAATAAAATTTTGCATTTACTTACATAAGTACATTCAGAATATTTAGATCCAGAGTTTTGCTTCCCCATAAGGACAAGGAGATTTTGTTACTTTCTAAGGAAAATTTAGCTTAAAAATATTTAAAGTAGGATTTCTAAACAATTCTAGATTGAATTTGCTATGTCTAAGAATCTACTAAATCATATATAAAGCATTTTGGGTTTGTGAGTATGGAAATATTATGGGGAAAGTATATAAAAATTGTGATCCAAGGTTTTCTAAGAGACTTCATGTTTAAGCACTTCAAAAGCATTTCAAATCTCTACTGATTTGTGAGCTCATGTTATTAAAGAATCACGTTATACGAGAGTGTCCTTATTGATTTGCAATTTTTTCCTATACATTGGTTTATATGGCAGTCATTTTTGAGCATTTTTGGAGTATTATACATTTTAGTAATATCTGGTAAACACATATATATCTAATGTAAACAAAAGTTTTATAGAACACTCCTTCCTTACTGCATGTGATACAACCAGGTATTTTTTATTTTATTTTATTCTATTAATTTTTTTTTCAAATGCTGATTGGAACCCATTAAATTGATTCCATAAACCACTAGTGGGTTGTAGTTCACAATAGGAATCGGAGATCAAGAAAATTTACACAGTGCTCTGGATGCCCTTGCCCTCCATGTTACCAACCTGAAATCTTCAGGGGAAGGTTGAATAGTCACGTCTGTATCACTTTCAGGCTTCCCAATCACAGAGAAGTGAAGTCAGTGTAGTGGTGAACAAAGAATATTCTTCCTCACTTGGCCATCCAAACGGCTTATAGTGGGATTTTAGTCCTAGATATTCTTAGAGGTGTGTGAAAATTGTAAGGCTGTGCCATTACAAAATGATATAAAATATATTGCATTTTCTACATTATCAGCCACCAAGTCCTATCCTGCATTTCACAGGAATAATAAAGACTTCCGAGGCTTCTCTTAGTAAGAAACAGTGTTTTCTCGTCCCTTATCAGGTTAACGGGGACTTGCCCATTTCTGTTTTCCACTAATTCAGACTGGAGCTGAATCAGAGTTTTTGGATGTCCTCTTAAAAGTGAAATAGATATAAGAGGTTAAAAGAAGGACTTTGAGGAGCAGAGTAGTCCTGGGTTTTTCTGTTCTAGGAAAAATGAGGTTGATGATCTCAGAAGACAGAATATAAACTCCACCTCCCAATCCAGGTTATACTTAACCCAAAGTGACACAGGTTATATTTGTTCTATTGAGAACATGAACTGGGGAATTAATTGAGTGAAGAGGCATAAGTTGCCCTGGGGATTCTTGTTGGAGCAGGCTAAAGACTGTCCTCTGTCAACAACTCTAGGAACAAATTTTAAACATATGGCTAATGGATGAGGGTCCAGAGAGACTAGCTTGGAGGTGAGGTGGGGGTGGGGATGCCATAGCATAAGTGCATCAGCTGAGGGAAGAGGGAGGCTATGGAGTCTGGCCTTTTCCTTTCCCAGTGGGTGGGCATAGCTGGACTTGGCCGTGAACACACAGCCTAGTTGGAACCATTTGCAGGTCATGAGTGTCCTGAAGACTCACACTTTTTAGGCACTGTTAATTTAGTTGTAATTAGCCTAGTTATAGACACTACTGGCTAAAGACAATAAGCAGTAATTTTCATTTTTTGGAGTGTATGCATAAACCAAATATAAAACAGATAAAAATGGAGTGCTCAGACTGAGAGAGAGCAGAGCCCACATTGACCTGTGGGTTGCTTCTGAGAACACACTTGCAAATGTCCAGTTTAAAAAGAGGAACTTGGGAAAATATGTATATATTACCTGGGAGGGCTAAACCTTTGCCACCCAAAGACACCTTCATAGCAGTTAATTTCATCAGATTAATCACCTATTTAATATCAGTATAGTACAAATACCAGAAAAAAAAAGCTAGCCTTGGGAACAAAATGCCAGAATTAGGGACAAATTACCCATTACACATATGTCTTACACATGGCTGCTTGTATTATGTTGTGTATAATTCTCACAAAAATGTGGGGCCCAGGGAAGGAATGTGGTTTCACCAACTCTAACACAATAATCAACTCGATCATGATTATTAATAATCAACATAAGAAACTTCATTCTCTGATTCTCACTTTCCTCTACTGTAAAATGGGGATCATAAAGCCCATTAAATAGAATGATCATTGTTAAGTATCTGTTACATAGTATTTGTTCAGTCCCTAAGTTGTGTCTTACTTTGCAACCCCATGGACTGCAGCACACCAGGCTTCCTTGTCCTTCACTATCTCCCAGGGTCTGCTTAAACTCATGTCCATTGAGTCTGTGATGCTATCCAACCATATTACATAGTATGTCTCACATATGGCCTCCCCTAGTAGCTCAGATGGTAAAGCATCTGCCTGCAATGCAAGAGACCTTGGTTCAATCCCTGGGTGGTGAAGATCCCCTGGAGAAGGAAATGGCAACCCACTCGAGTATTCTTGCCTAGAGAATCTCGTGGACAGAAGAGCCTGCTGCAGGCTTGGGACTTGAGAACAAGAATCAGCATAAAGTAAGACAAGGAGAGCAAGAGGTGGAAATCTGCTTGGGAAGTGATCCATGGAGGAAATTATTTGATAATGAATTATTTGGGAAGCCTACATTTCTTTCTTAAGTTTAAGATGTGCCTAGATTATGTGATAAAGAAATGATTGAGGTAAATGTGACTGATGGAAGACAGTTATTTTGAAAATGATAACTCTTTTTTTCAGGAAGCATTTTAATGTCAGAAGTTTCTGTTTTCATGAGAAGCTGTAAGAAGAATCCATAAAACATTTGGTCATTTCTAACTTGATGTTGGAATATTTTAGTTCATAGTGTAACTAAGCATTTAAAGCACTTGAACTTAAAGTGATTAGTGCCTTGTACCTTAAAGAACAGATCTCAATAGATAATAAGCTAACCCTTTTATTCATTCAACAAATATTTATTGAGTACTTACCATGTCAGTCAATTAGTTCAGTCACTCAGTTGTGTCCAACTCTTTGTGACCCCATGGACTGAAGCATGCCAGCCTTCCCTGTCCATCACCAACTCCCTGAGCTTGCTCAAACTCATGTCCATCAAGTCGGTGATGCCATCCAACCATTTCATCCTAAGTCATCCCCTTCTTCTGCCTTCAATCTTTCCAAGCATCAGGGTCTTTTCCAATGAGTCAGTTCTTCGCATAAGGTGGCCAAAGTATTGGAGCTTCAGCTTCAATACCATGTGCAACTAACATTTTAGGCACTGGATATCCAGCTATCATGGAGAAGGAAATCAAAACCCACTCCAGTATTCTTGCTTGGAAAATTCCATGGACAGAGGAGCCTAGTAGGCTGCAGTCCTTGGGATTGCAAAGAGTCAGACATGACTTAGCTACTAAACAACAACAACAACAACAACAACAACATACAGCTATCAACAAAGCCACTGAAGTCCCTGCCTAGATGTAGCATAGGGACAATAAATGAATCCACAGGTAAATATAAAATAAGTGAAAGCGAAAGTCACTCAGTCGTGTCCGACTTTTTGCAATCCCGTAGACTATAGCCCACCAGGCTCCTCTGTCTACGGAATTCTCCAGGCCAGAACACTGGAGTGGGTAGCCTTTCCCTTCTCGAGCAGATCTTCCAAACCCAGAGATAGAACCCAGGTCTTCTGCACTGCAGGCAGATTCTTTACCATCTGAGCCACTGGGAAGCCCAAAAAATAAGTGAGATGATGATAAATGCAATAACAAATAAAACAAGGTGGATTGATGCCTTTATCATTATGTAATTTCCCTTTACTTCCAATTTGCAATTTTATTTGTTTCTACTTTACCTAATATTAATATAGCCATGCCAATTTTTTCTTGATTTTTTTAATAATTTTTAAAAAATTTTCTTTACATTATTGTGTTGGTTTTGCAATACATTGACATGAATCTGCCATGGGTATATATGTGTTCCCCTTCCAGAACCCCCCTCCCACCTCCCCGCCCCCCCTTCCCTCTCTCTGGGTCATCCCCATGCACCAGCCCTGAGCACCCTGTATCAAGCATCAAACCTGGGCTGGCGATTGATTTCACACATAATTTACATGTTTCAATGCCGTTCTCCCATATCATCCCACCCTTGCCCTCTCCCACAGAGTCCAAAAGACTGTTCTATACGTCTGCATTTCTTTTGCTGTCTTGCATACAGGGTTGTCATTACTATCTTTCTAAATTTCGTATATATGTGTTAGTATACTGTATTGTTAGTTTTCCTTCTGGCTTACTTCACTCTGGATAATAGGCTCCAGTTTCGTCCACCTGAGTAGAACTGATTTAAATGTATTCTTTTTAATGGCTGAGTAATATTCCATTGTGTATATGTACCACAGCTTTCTTATCTATTCATCTGTTGATGGACATCTAGGTTGCTTCCATGTCCTGGCTAATGTAAACAATGCGGCGATAAACATTGGGGTACACGTGTCTCTTTCAATTCTGGTTTCCTCGTTGATTTTTTCATGATATATTTTTCTTTATCCTTTACTTTCAATCTATGCATATTGTTGAATTTCTAATAACATTATGTATTTGGGTAATTTTTAGGAATAAATTCACTCTGCCAATTTCTTCCTTTTGAGTGATGTATTTAAACTGTTTATATTTAAAATAATTATGTATTCAGATTTATCTGTCTTTTATTTGTTTCTGTTTATTTTCTTTGCTTCTTGTTTGTCTTTTTCTGCACTCATGTAGGTTGTTTTTTTTTTGCCATCTATTTTTTTTTATCATTAGTTTTGCCAAACAATGACATGATATCACCATGGGTTTACATATGCTCCCCCTCCAGAACCCCCCTTCCTCCTCCCTCCCCCCAGGAGATCTCGTTGCACCAGCCCTGAGCATCAATCCTGGGCTGGCGATTGATTAAACATATGATAATTAACTTGTTTCAATGCCATTCTCCCATATCATCCCACCCTTTCCCTCATCCACAGAGTCCACAAGTCTATTCTATACATCTGCGTTCCTTTTGCTGTCTCGCATGCTGGGTTCTTGTTACCGTCTTTCTAAATTCCATATATATGCGTTAATATACTGTATTGTTGTTTTTGCTTCTGGCTTACTTCACTCTGGATAATGGGCGTCAGTTTCGTCCATCTGAGTAGAACTGATTCAAATGAATTTTTTTTTAATGCTGAGTAATATTCCATTGTGTATATGTACCACAGCTTTCTTATCCATTCATCAGTTGAAATAATGCAATAAATGAGATCAAAAACACTCTGGAGGGAACCAACAGTAGAATAACAGAGATACAAGACAGGATAAGTGAGATAGAAGATAGAATGGCAGAAATAAATGAAACAGAAAGGAATAATGAAAAAAGAATTAAAAGAAATGGGGACAATCTCAGAGACCTCTGGGACAGTATTAAATGCACCAATATTCGAATCATAGGAATCCCAGAAGAAGGAGACAAAAAGAAAGACCATCAAAAAATTCTAGAAGAAATAATTGTTGAAAATTTCCCTAAATTGGGAAAGCAAATAACTTCTCAGGTCCAAGAAACACACAGGGTCCCAAATAGAATCAACCCCAAGCGGAATACCCCAAGACACATATTAATCAAATTAACAAATATCAAATACAAAGACCAAATATTAAAAGCAGTGAGGGAGAAGTAAAAAATAACCCACAAGGGGAATCCCATCAGGATAACAGCTGATCTCTCAATAGAAACGCTTCAGGCCAGAAGGGAATGGCAGAGCATTCTTAAAGTCATGGAAGAAAACAAGCTACAACCCCGACTACTGTACTCAGCAAGGATCTCATTCAAATTTGAAGGAGAATTCAAAATTTTCTCAGACAAGCAGAAACTGAGAGAATTCAGCAACACCAAACCAGCCCTCCAACGAGTGCTAAAGGATCTTTCCTAGATAGGAAACACGGATGGGATATATAATCTCGAACCCAAAACAATAAAATAGAAGAAATGGCAACAGGATCATATTTATCAATAATTACCTTAAATGTAAACGGGTTGAATGCCCCAACCAAAAGACAAAGACTGGCCGATTGGATACAGAAACAGGACCCGTATATATGTAGGTTGTTTGAATACACTTTAAATTTCCATTTTGACTAATTCAAGATTTTTGATCATATCATTTTATATAATTTTCTCAGTGGTTTCTTTGGGTATTACAATACACATATGTTACTTATGACAATCTACTGGTATCAAGGGCTTCCCTGGTGGCTCAATGGTAAAAGAATCTGCCTGCCAGTATCAGGTCTTACATTTAGGTCTTTAATCCATTTTGAGTTTACTTTTGTGTATGGTATTAGGGAGTGTTTCAACATCATTCTTTTACACGTACCTGTCCGGTTTTCCCAGCACCATTTATTGAAGAGACTGTTTTTTCTCTATGGAATTCTTATTTTTATTCTTGAACTGAGTTTGTTACTATTATATTATGCTTTTCTCTCTATAGAAATTATCCTCATTGGTGCTTAGCTAGGGATTTACTTTGGCAGCATAAGCTATATTTTAAATTTACTAGTGCATTGAGTCAGGGCCTCTAAGGACTTTTTTATTTACTTGTTTTATGCACTCCTGTTGCTGATGAAGGAAATAAAAAAGAGTAACCTATTTGTCACAAATGTGGGCAGGATTAATTTATGCTTCATTCAGTTGGTGCAATCCCATGTACAATGATTTGATTGACACATGGGAAAACGTCTTAATTTCTCTTTCTCTATCTCTCCTTCTCTCTCTTTGTCTGTCTGTCTCCCATTTCTCTATACATTTAAATGTGTCTGTGTGTCTATCTATATGTTTAAATCATTTATCTCAATTACCACTGGTAAACACTCCATTTTAAAAAATATCTTTCCTCTTTCCAGTGCCTGTATCATCTATTTTCACTATTTGCCTCATAAATCCAGGTTAATGTTCTTTTTTCCTGTCATAATATCTGGCAATGTATGCTAGCAAATCTGTATTTGATGAGAGTTGGTACTATTCACGTCACAAAGACCAAAAAGAGCTTCATTTTCTCAGACTCAGGGAGTATACACTTGAAACATAGTTGAGGGTTTTATTGAAAAGAGAGTGAAAGACATTTAGAAAATAAATTAATTTGTCTCATGAATAGTTCCTTTTTTTTTTAACAATTCCCCAATGTGAAAGAATCTACTCAGATGGACGAAACTGGAGCCCATTATCCAGAGTGAAGTAAGCCAGAAGCAAAAACAACAATACAGTATATTAACACATATATATGGAATTTAGAAAGACAGTAATGAGAACCCAACATGGGAGACAACAAAAGGAACGCAGATGTATAGAATAGACTTGTGGACTTTGTGGATGAGGGTAAGGGTGGGATGATATGGGAGAAGGGCAATGAAGCATGTTAATTGTCATGTGTCTAATCAATCGCCAGCCCAGGATTGATGCTTTGGACTGGTGCAGCGAGATTTCCCGGGGGGGAGGGAGGAGGGAGGGGGGACCCGGAGGGGAAGCATATGTAAACCCATGGTGATATCATGACAATGTATGGCAAAAACAATAATAAAAAAAAAAAAAGAAAGAATTTGAAAACCTAAAACCATACAGTGCAACAAAAATTCATGTGAGCCATATTTGTAATTTAAAAATTTCTAGTTGCACCATTAAGAAGATAAAAACAAACAGGTGAGCTTAATTTTTATGATGTATTTTATTTAACTCTATATATCAGAAATGTTAACATTTAAACATACATTCAGTATAAAATAGAAGTGGTATATTCTACCTATCTGTTTTCTAAGTCTTGAAATCTGATGTGCATTTTACAGCTATGGCACACCTCAGCTTGGACTAACCACATCTCCACTGGTCAATGGCCATACATGACTGGTAGCTACTCTATTGGGTAGTGGAGGCCTGGAACATTAAATGAAGATAAATAGCCAAATAGACCAATATAGCTAATTAAGTTATTTCAAGAACAACTACTCAGTATGGCTATTGCTCAGACCCTGAGTAGCCGTGTGACATTTGGGCATTGATCTTAATGTTACATTGAAAGAGAAGCTGAGTAAACATAGACATGGTATTAATAAAAAGAAGGTAAATTATCTTCTTGGCAGATATGATATTTTATTTTTAACTATGTAGATTTATAAGTTTCTTAAAGTCAAAATTATATAAAGTGTATACTAATGGAAGTGGCACTCCTTAATAATACTTTTACTCTTTTTTAAAGTCTAGGAGAATACCAGAAAATGTTTTTATGCTCATGAAATAAATCTAGAAAAGTGGAAGAAATTGATGATGCAGAGAGAGGTTGTGTGTGTATTTGTGTGTGTGTGTGTGTGTGTGTGTGTGTGTGTGTGTGAGAGAGAGAGAGAGAGAGAGAGAGAGAGATACTTCTTGTAGAGCAGAGTGCCTTCTTGAGATGAGAGAGATTCAGAAATAAAAAAATGTCAAATATATGTATAATGTTAATTATGTGAAAAAAGTTAAATTAACACTCAGTCAATTATGTCTAACTCTTTGTGACCCCATGGACTGTAGCCCGCCAGGCTCCTGTGTCCATGGGATTCCCTAGGTGAGGATACTGGAGTAGGCTTCTTTTTCCTTCTCCAAGGGATTCTCTGAACCCAGGGACTGATCTAGGGTTCTCGCACATTGCAGACAAATTCTTTACCCTCTGAACCACCAGGGAAGCCCAATTATGTGCTAAGTGCTATTGTAAACATGTTGCATAGTTTATCTCATTTAACCTTACATTAGGGATTCCCTCATAGCTCAGTTGGTAAAGAATCTGCCTGCCATGCACGAGACCTGGGTTTGGGAAGATTCCCTGGAGAAGAAAATGGCAATCCACTCCAGCATTCTTGCCTGGGAAATCCCATGGACAGAGGAGCCTGTTCATGGTGTTACAAGAGTCAGACACGACTTGGCGACTAAAAGCAACCTTATAGTATCCCTATGATGCCGTAATTTCTGTTGACTCTACTTTAGAAATTAGTTTTGTTAATTAAATAATTTTTGTTGCACTGTCTTCGTTGCTGCATTTGATCTTTCTCTAGTTGCAGTGAGGGCTACTCTTAGTTGTGGTGTGTGGGCTTCTAGGTGTGATGGCTACTTTCGTTGTGGAGCAGAGGCTCTAGAGCACATGGGGTCAGTAATTGTGCTACAGGAGCTTAGTTGCCTGGTGGCTAGTGGATCTTCCCAGACCATGGATGGAACCCTGTCCCCTGCATTGCCAGGCAGATTCTTAACTACTGGACCACCAGGGAGGTGCTACTTTACACATTAGGAAAGAGGGAGTACAGAGAAATTAAATGACTTGCCCAAGGTCACTCAGCTAGTAGATGAGAGAGCTATGACTCGATTCCAGACAAGCTGTTCCAAGGTCCATACACTTATACCCTGGGCATTACTAAAACATGTATCACATTCTGTTGTCATGAATGGGGGAAAGAAAAATGTGTCTTCATATCCTTCAGTTATTTAAACTTTTACCCCATGTTTTTCCAATTATATTAAAATAATCACTTCTCTCCTGAGAACAGAAATGGAAAATTATGGAAGAATAGAGGAACTTAGAGAAAGTCAGGAGAAATGAAGGACAATTTTCTGGTAGAAATCTAACTTGATCTCTAAAGAGTAAATGCTTAGTTCACTGGAGGAAGGACGTGGAGAGATTATGCAACTATGGCATAATCACCATCCTTTATGTATTTGCATTTTATCATGAACCACAACTGTAAGCACATGAATTTTAGAATTTAGCTTTTCAGTACAGGTGTTTTGGAATAAGGAGAATCTATGACCCATCAAAGCATAGCTCAAAAGCGGCCAACTCCCGATACAATAGGAGTAATCCCACCTAAAGAATGGACTTGAAAAAAAGTGAATTGAAAACAGTTACAAGACCTTCTAGAACTAACATAAAAAAAAGATGTCCTTTTCATCTTAGGGGACTGGAATGCAAAAGTAGGAAGCCGAGAGAAACCTGGAGTAACAGGCAAGTTTGGCCTTAGAGTACAAAATGAAGCAGGACAAAGGCTAACAGAGTTTTGCCAAGAAAATGCACTGGTCATAGCAAACACCCTCATTCAACAATACAAGAGATGACTCTACACATGGATATCACCAGATGGTAAATACTGAAATCAGGTTGATTATATTCTTCACAGCTGAAGATGGAGAAGCTCTATACAGTCAGCAAACACAAGACTGGGAGCTGACTGTTGCTCAGCTTATGAACTCCTTATTGCAAAATTCAGACTAAAATTGAAGAAAGTAGGGAAAACCACTAGACCATTCAGGTATGACCTAAATCAAATCCCTTATGATATAGAGAGGAAGTGACAAATAGATTCAAGGGATTTGATCTGATAGACTGAGTGCCTGTAGAACTATGGATGGAGGTTCATAGCATTGTATAGGAGGCTGTGATCAAAACCATCTCCAAGAAAAAGAAATGCAAAGAAGCAAAATAGTTGTCTGAGGAGGTCTTACAAATAGCTGTGAAAAGAAGAGAAGTGAAAGGCAAAGGAGAAAAGGAAAGATACCCATTTGAATGCAGAGTACCAAAGAATAGCTAGGCGAGTTATGAAAGCCTTCCTTGATGATCAATGCAAAGTAATAGAGGAAAACAATAGAATGGGAAAGACTAGAGATCGCTTCAAGGAAAAAGTCTTTCTTGAATTTGTTACAGTAAAAAAAAAAAATAGGTGAATGAAGGACTTGCCTGGATGTTCAGTGGAAAAAAATAAATAAATAAAATAGACAATAAAAAAAAAAAGAAAATTAGAGATACCAAGGGAACATTTCATGCAAAGATGGGGACAATAAAGGACAGAAATGGTATGGAACTAACAGAAGCAGAAGATATTAAGAAGAGGAGGCAAGAACACATAGAAGATCTTAATACAAAAAAGATCTTCATGACCCAGATAACCATGATGGTGTGATCACTCATCTAGAGCCAGACATCTTGGAGTGCAAAGTCAGTGGGCCTTAGGAAGCATCACCATGAACAAAGCTAGTGGAGGTGATAGAATTCCAGTTGAGCTATTTCAAATCCTGAAATATGATGCTGTGAAAGTGCTGTACTCAATATGCTAGCAAAATTGGAAGATTCAGCAGTGGCCACAGGACTGGAAAAGGTCAGTTTTCATTCCAATCCCTAAGAAAGGTAATGCCAAAGAATGTTCAAACTACCGCACAATGTACTCATCTCACATGCTAGCAAAATAATGCTCAAAATTCTCCAAGCAAGGTTCAACAGTACGTGAACTGAGAATTTCTACATGTTCAAGGTGGAACCAGAGATCAAATTGCCAATATCTGTTGGATCATAGAAAAAGCAACAGAATTCCAGAAAAGCATCTACTTCTGATTTATTGACTACGTTAAAGCCTTTGTGTGGATCACAACAAACTGTGGAAAGTTCTTCAAGAGACAGGAATACCCAGCTGCCTTATCTGCCTCCTGAGAAATCTGTATGCAGGTCAAGAAGCAACAGTTAGATTTGGACTGGAGCAGCAGACTGGTTCAAAACTGGGAAAGAAGTATGTCAAGGCTGTATATCGTTACCTTGCTTATTTAACTCATGTGCAGAGTACATCATGTGAAATTCTGGGCTGGATGAAGCACAAGCAGACATCAAGATTGCCAGGAGAAATATCAATAACCTCATATATATAGATGACATCACCCTAATGGCAGAAAACAAAGAGCCTCCTGAAGAAGGTGAAAGAGCAGAGTGACAAAGCTGGCTTAAAACTCAGTATTCAAAAAGCTAATATCATGGCACCTGGTCCCATCACTTCATGGCAAATAGATGGGGAAAAAGTGGAAACGGTGACAGACTTAATTTTCTTGAGCTCCAAAATCACTGTAGACAGTGACTGCAGACATGAAATTTAAAGACACTTGCTCCTTGAAAGGTATGACAAACCTAAACAGCATATTAAAAAGCAGAGACATCACTTTGCTGACAAAGGTCTGTCTAGTAAAAGTTAAGGTTTTTCCAGTAGTCATGTATGGATGTGAGAGTTGAACCATAAAGAAAGCTGAGCGCTGAAGAATTAATGCTTTTGAACTGTGGTGCTGAAGAAGACTCTTGAGAGTGCCTTGGACTTCAAGGAGACCAAACTAGTCAATCCTAAAAGAAGTCAACTCTGAATATTCATTGAAAGGACTGATGCTGAAGCTGAAACTCCAATACTTTGGGCACTTGATGCGAAGATCTGACTCATTTGAAAAGACCCCGATGCTGGGAAAGATTGAAGGCAGGAGGAGAAGGGGATGACAGGGGATGAGATGGTTGGGTGCCATCACTGACTCAATGGACATGAGTTTGAGCAAAATCCAGGAGAGATGAAGGACAGGAGATCCTGATGTGCTGCAGTTCATGGGATTGCAAAGAGTCGGACACGACTTAGGGACCGAACAACAACAACAATAACAACAACAACAACAACAGCAACAACAAAGTCTTCACTTGCTGTTGGCCAGAGATGTAAGTCCCTTGCCACGTGGACCTCTCTACAGGATACTCACAGCATGGAAGCTGTTATCATCCAAAGTGGGGGCTTTGACAGAAAATGAAAAGAGAAGAAACACACAGAATTTTTATAACCTAATGTCAGAAGTGATATTTTCTGTTTTGTCTCAAGTTAGTGTATTTAACTCACACTTAACAGGAATTGGAGATGATGGGGAGGTGTTTTAGGGGCTACCTAAGAGTGCCTACCTCACTGATTTCAAAACAAAAAAATTGTCATAATCTATAAGGGGATGAATATGGTTAAGAAATTTCATAAAACATCCCAGGTAGTTGATTGAAATAGCAAGTTCTACCAATCATTAAGGAAACCATTAACTTACAACGTTTCCAGAGAAGAGGAGATGTATCCTCAAGTCATTGTAGCATTAGGTCAATAGCTAAACATGACAAGGGCTGTCAAGAATACAAAATTATAGTGATCTCTCTCTCTTAAACATACTTGCAGAAATTCTGAAGGAAGTATTAATAAACGGAGCCAGTAATACATTAAAAGTATAGTATAGTTCAGGCAAGGTGAATTCATCCAAGAGATGCAAGTTTGGTTTAATATTTGAACATTCAAAACTTAAAATGAAATGATGATCTTCATAGATATAGAAAAGACATTGGTAAAATTCTGTCTATTCAACAATTTTTAAAATATCTAAGCAAACCAAGAGCAGATATGTACTTTCTTGATTTCTTTAAATCAAAACCTACAGCAAATATCATAGTGAAGTATAAAATTGTAGTTTACATCTCTTTTGAACTAAATAAGAAGAAATAAGGAGAGTGAAAAAGTTGGCTTAAGGCTCAACATTAAGAAAACTAAGATCATGGCATCTGGTCCCATCACTTCATGGGAAATAGATGGGGAAACAGTGGAAAAAGTGTCAGACTTTATTTTTTTGGTCTCCAAAATCACTGCAGATGGTGATTGCAGCCATGAAATCAAAAGACGCCTACTCCTTGGAAGGAAAATTATGGCCAACCTGGATAGCATATTGAAAAGCAGAGACATTACTTTGCCAACAAAGGTTCGTCTAGTCAAGGCTATGGTTTTTCCAGTAGTCATGTATGGATGTGAGAGTTGTACAGTGAAAAAGGCTGAGCACTAAAGAATTGATGCTTTTGAACTGTGGTGTTGGAGAAGACTCTTGAGAGTCTGGACTGCAAAGAGATCCAACCAGTCCATCCTAAAGGAGATCAGTCCTAGGTGTTCATTGGAAAGACTGATGTTGAAGCTGAAACTCCAATCCTTTGGCCACCTCATGCAAAGAGTTGACTCATTGGAAAAAACCCTGATGCTGGGAAGGATTGGGGGCAGGAGGAGAAGGGGACGACAGAGAGATGGCTGGATGGCATCACCGACTCAATGGACATGGGTTTGGGTAGACTCTGGGAGTTGGTGATGGACAGGGAGGCCTGGCATGCTGCTCATGGAGTCGCAAAGAGTCGGACATGACTGAGCGACTGAACTGAACTGATGTTTATTATTACTATTAACAGATAATAAAGAATAGATTCTGATTTATAAATAGTATCTTAGTTTCTATGCTTGGACCTAATTTGTTATTATTGCATGTTATTCTCTAGAAGGACATTAATCCCATTGGTGCTGGATTGGGATTCTTTTGACAAAATGAATTATATTAGATGGATTAGAGACTTTTGAATCAGGTCTTTCAAGGACCTTCACTCCCACCCCTTTTTTTCCCTGGGAATCTGTTGCAGAAGGAGGTTACAAAGGAGATCTTTAATGTAAAAATTTGTTTGCCCCTAGAAAATGAGAACTTTCAAGTTTACAGAACTTGAAAGCATCTCAGTTTCTTTTTGTTTTGAACTTTTTATCTTTCTTTCAGTTCCTCAGTGTGCAGAAAAATGTTTCTTAATTTTAAAATAAGGTAGTCTACGTTGTGTTTTAGAATCCAATATATATTAACAAGGAGTGTGTATATGTTTCTAACAGCAAGGGGCTAGTAATGCATTTAGATGTTCCTACTGGAATGTATTTTTTCAAATGGAGGTTCACTTCTGTCATCAGAGGTACAGCTTCCAGACAAAACAATGAAGAATGTCAAAAGTAAGCACTGAATATTTTATTAGTTAAGTAACTTTCCATTTGTAACTGATGGAGAATATATTTATGTTTTACTTATTTAAAACATTTCACTCCGTATGTTTTACTGTAGAAAAGGAAATAAAATTTGTACTAATTTCAAAATTTGTCTTTGATATTTCACTAAGAAACCACTAATTTCTGAGATTATTTCTAGAGTGATGAAGTTTCATTAGCTTGAGAATATGGGTAGTTTTCACTTATGCATCATTAACTTGAGGGAATCCCAGGTACAGGGACTAATATCTTATTTAGGGCTTCTTCTCATTTTTTGTTTGGGCAATATTTTTTGGATATTGACCCCCCATGAACTGTTTATATATTTTGGAGATTAATCTCTTGCCAGTTGCTTCATTTTCAAATATTTTATCCCATTCTGAGATTGTCTTTTCATCTAGTTTATGGATTCTTCTGCTGTGCAAAAATTTTTAAGTTTAATTAGGTCCTATTTGTTTACTTTTGTTTTTATTTTCATTACTCTAGAGGGTGGATCAAAAAAGGTCTTGCTGCAGTTTACTTCACAGAAAGTTCTGCCTATGCTTCCCTCTAACAGTTTTGTAGTATCCAGCCTTGTGACTGATTCTTTTGGTCAAAGTCTATTTGATGGTACAGTATGGTGGAGGCAAGACTGATGCAGAAAGACTAGTGAAACGGAGAGTCACTATTTGATGGGTATGGTTTCAGTTATGTAAAAAGAATATAATCTAGAGATCTGTGTGCAATATAGTGCCTATAATGAGCATGAAAGTGAAAGTGTTCATTGCATAGTTGTGTCTGATTCTTTGCAACCCCATGGGCTGTAGCTTGGCAGGCTCCTCTGTCCATGGAATTTTCCATGGCAAGAATACTGGAATGAGTAGCCATTCCCTTCTTCAGGATATCTTCCAATGTAGGGATAGAAGCCAAGTCTCTCATACTGCAGGCAGATTCTTTACTGTATGAGACACCAGGGAAGCCCTAATACTACATGTTGGGAAAGTGTGTTAGTTGCTCAGTTGTGTCCGACTCTTTGTGACCCCGTGGACTGTAGCTCACCAGACTCCTCTGTCCATGGAATTCTCCAGGCAAGAATACTGGAGTGGGTTGCCATTCCCTTCTCTAGGGATCCCTACCCAAGGATAGAACTTGGATCTCCTGCATTGCAGGTGGATGCTTTACCATCTGAGACACTTAGAGACATGGTACACTTAGAAATTTAAGCGAGCAAATCTCATGTTAAGTGTACTTTGTTGCTGTTGTTCAGTAGCTCAGTTGTGTCTGACTCTTTGTGACCCCATGGACTGTAGCACACCAGGTTTCCCTGTCCTTCACCATCTCCCAAAACTTGCCCATTGAATCGGTGATGCCATCCAACCATCTCATCCTGTGTCATCCCCTTCTTCTTCTGCCTTCAATCTTTCCCAGCATCAAGGGCTTTTCTAATGAGTTAGCTCTTTATATCAGGTGGCCAAAGTATTGGAGTTTCAGCTTCAGCATCAGTCCTTCTGATGAATTTTTCTGCTGTATGCCTAGACACAGTAGTCATGTGTGGATGTCAAAGTTGAACCATAAAGAAAGCTGAGGGCTGAAGAATTGATGCTTTTGAACTGTGGTGTTGGAGAAGACTCTTGAGAGGCCCTTGGACAGCAAGGAGATTAAACTAGTCAATCCTAAAGGAAATCAGTCCTAAATATTCATTGGAAGGACTGATGCTGAAGCTGAAGCTCCAATACTTTGGCCACCTGATGCAAAGAACTGACTCAATGGAAAAGACCTTGGTTCTGGGAAAGATTGAAGGCAGGAGGAGAAGGGTACAACAGAGGATGAGATGGTTGGATGGCATCACCAACTGGATGGACATGACTTTCAGCACGTTCCGGGAGCTGGTGATGGAGAGGGATGCCTGGCGTACTACAGTCCGTGGGGTGGCCAAGAGTCGGACACAACTGAGCCACTGAACTAAACTGATTCCTAACAATTCATTGTGTATGTCCAAAGAATTGAGATATTTACTTGGAAAACCACAGAATTGTTCAGTAAAGTTAACACTGATAAAATAATTTTATCTAATTCATTATCCACATTTCCATTTGTCATTGACACAGCAATGTAATTTTTCCCTTCCTTTTACCGGGTATCAAAAGTGGATAAAATATTGCATTTATTTGTCATGATTCTTTAACCTCTTTTATTTGGAACATCATATGTGTATATGTTTTTTTCAAGATGGGTATTTTTGCAGAATTCAGTCTCTCTTCATCTTTTTCCAATGGAATTTCCTCAGTTTGATTTTCTCTGATGATCCATCATAGTTAAGCTCAGGTTATTTATCCTCGGCCAGTGTATGAAACAGATGATATTATATTATTCTTACAGAGACAAGTCTGATCACTAGGTCTGATCATTGTTCCATTTATCCATTGTATAATCATTCCATTTTTTTGGTTAATAAATGTCTTTGAAAATATGCCTTAAGACCATGCAAGTATTCTGCTTCTCAACAAAAAACACCCCTTAATTTTGCATTCTTGGTGTTTTTTTTTTTTTTTTGGCCTGGTTCCATTTTTAGTGATTGTAAAAGACTGATTTCCAATGCCAGCCCTCTTTCTCATCTACCAGGTTGTCCTTGGCATTCTACTATAAGCAACAGCTTTTCCTTTTCATTGACTTTTACTTGATGCCGGGAGCCATCAGGATGCCCCCTCACTCGGATGACAAAGTCACGAGACTGAGAAGGAAACTGCAAAGTGGATTTTCCTTCGGGGCATCCTAAGGCAAGGCCCCTCTTGGTATTTTTCTTGGGAAGTTCTGTTTATGCTCATCTGTTTATGTTTTAGCTCATCTCAGATCAGTCCCAGTTAGAAAAAATTCATCCTGAGATAATTTCCTCAGACCTTATTTCCCTCAGAGGATCCGAGAAGGCAGATTCCCTTTCCCGGGGACAAAGGAGGAATAAGGGACATTTAAATAGATTACTATACCTCCTACTAGTTACTGGGGAGTTTACCAAGAGTTCTCTGGGGGTCATGGCAAAGCCACCACCAGAAGGGCTCGTACTTGGGTCACCTTTCCACATCCCACTCCCCCGACCACTCCACGGAGGAGGCTCCCTTCCTTGAAAAAAAACAGGCTGGAATGGGACTTAGGAATGCTCATAACTGTGGCCAGTATAGTTGGAGACACTGATTGCTTTAGGATAGTGTAGACATAGGAATTCATTTTAGTAGTTGTAAGGTTAATAGGGTTTCATTGTTAAAGCAGTGCTACTAATCTGTCTGTCTTCTTTTCTCTTTCCTTGTAAAAACCAAAATAGGTTAATAGAATAAAACAGTTTCAAGCTTAAGCCCCTCTTTCTAGCTTCTACATAGTTGCACCTTGTCAGGGAACATTTGGCAGGAGGCTTCCTGTGTCAATCCCTGAATATTCAGAGATGAGTGGCGAGGCACACCTTTTCCGGGGACAAAAAGAAATACATACATTCTTTTTTTTTTTTTATTGTTTTTGCCATACATTGTCATGATGTCACCATGGGTTTACATATGCTTCCCCTCCGGAACCCCCCTCCCTCCTCCCTCCCCCCCAGGAAATCTCGCTGTACCAGCCCCGAGCATCAGTCCTGGGCTGGCGATTGATTAGACACATGACAATTAACATGCTTCAATGCCCTTCTCCCATATCATCCCACCCTTACCCTCATCCACAAAGTCCACGAGTCTATTCTATACATCTGCTTTCCATTTGCTGTCTCGCATGTTGGGTTCTCGTTACCGTCTTTCTAAATTCCATATATATGCGTTAATATACTGTATTGTTGTTTTTGCTTCTGGCTTACTTCACTCTGGATAATGGGCTTCAGTTTCGTCCATCTGAGTAGAATTGCTTCAAATGAATTTTTTTTTAATGCTGAGTAATATTCCATTGTGTATATTACCACAGCTTTCTTATCCATTCGTCAGTTGATGGGCATCTAGGTTTACAATGCATACATTCTTAAAGTAAAGTAACCATTTACAGCCTTCTTCTCTCTCAGATATGGAAAGTGAGTTTTTTACAACCCTCTCTTTTTGAGATAGATTCTAGCCCTATGTTTCCTGGATAAGTTGCAAGATTTTTGTCTTTGCTGAAAAGACTATCTTGTAAGACAGTGAATATTTGCCAGCATTATGCTAAATAAAGGTATGCTAGAGACATTCAAATGGTAAACATACTATTGTTAAGTCTGATTATGCAGAAATCTGACCTTTTGCAAGGAAAATGAGCTTAAGGTTAAAGTTGTTGATGGTAGGCAAAAAACAAAAGTTTGCATAAAATAGTTGTGATGTAATGGGATGTTCTTTGGCTATAAAACTGTAAGCTAACAGAAATAAAATGAGAGACTTCTCCATTGCCCTTTGGAGAGACTTCTCCATCACCTTACAAAACTAACAGCAATAAAGAGAGACTGCGTCATCACCACACATCGACTCAGCTCAGTTCTTCCGCCGACGCCATTCATCCCTCAAGACCCCCGGACTCCGTCGGGGCTGGACCCTGGCAAATTGATCCATTGATTGTTCATTTGTACAGACTCATGCATTCCAAGTTTTCAGTGGGTTATAATTCATTGCTGTATTTAATAATCATGATGCTCAAAAGATCTCCCATTTTCTCAGTTAGACATTTTTAATCTGGCTTCTGTAGGCCTTGAGACAAGCTCCCATTTATTATCTAAGGATTTCCTTATCTTCTGGCATAACAAGATGTTACATGTTCACTTTTTACATCCTCCACTTAGCCTTAGTTGGCCAAATTTTTAGGGAGTCCTGATTCATTTTAATGAGACACAAATATGGACTGTGGGTGAGCTCAGTGAACTGTGGTATCTTTCTTCTCAGCCAAATTAGTTGCTTGTAGAAATATATGGAAGCATATACACATATACTATACTACAGCATAAAAATATCCCCCAGATATAAGCATACAAGAGCATCTTGATGAAAATGAAAGAGGAGACTGAAAAAGCTGGCTTAAAACTCAACATTCAAAAAACTAAGATCATGGCATCCAGCCCATCACTTCATGGCAAATAGATAGGGAAACAATGGAAACAGTGACTTTATTTTCTTGGGCTCTAAAATAATCATAGATGGTGACTGCAGTCATGAAATTAAGACATACTTGCTCTTTGGAAGAAAAGTTATGACCAACGTAGAGAGCATATGAAAAAGCAGAGACACTACTTTGCTGACAAAGGTCCGTCTAGTCAAAGCTATGGTTTTTCCAGTAGTCGTGTACGGATATGAGAGTTGGACCACGAAGAGAGCTGAGCACTGAAGAACAGATGATTTTAAACTGTGGTGTTGAAGAAGACTCTTGAGAGTCCCTTGGACTGCAAGGAGATCCAACCAGTCCATCCTAAAGGAACTCAGTCCTGAATATTCATTGGAAGGACTGATGTTGAAGCTGAGACTCCAATACTTTGGCCACACAATGCGAAGAGCTGACTCATTTGAAAAGACCTTGATGTTGGGAAAGATTTAAGGCAGGAGGAGAAGGGGACAGAGTCGATGAAATGGTTGTATGGCACCACTGACTCCAGTGGACATGAGCTTGAGCAAGCTCCGGGAGTTGGTGAAGGACAGGGAAACCTGATCATTGCAGGATCATATGATAACTCCATTTTAAGTTTTCTGAAGAAATAAATTTTTTGGTTATTTCAGATGTATATATATGGGTTTCCCGTAAAGAACCTGCCTGCTGATGCAGGACATATCAGAGACAAGGGTTGGATCCTTGGGTTGGGAAGATCCCCTGGCAACCCACTCCAGTATTCTTGCTTTAAGAATCCTGTGGACAGAGGAGTCTGGCAGGCTACAGTTGATGGGGTTGCAAAGAGTCAGACACGACTTAGTGACTGAATGGCAACAACAACAACACCTCTCTGCATGTCATCTGTCTCAGAAACCCAGGTTAATGTCTCCTTGTTTTATTTTTCATGATTTGGCAAACTTGGTGCTGTGTTGGGAGACTCCACTTGGTGGGATCTAAACACTTCACAAGGAGACATGATAGCCTCATATCCTTGGTTCAGGGAACATATCCTTCAGGGATGTTTGTGGGAATGATTAAAAGTGGAAAAACTAATTAGGAAACAATGTAATCAGTTCCTGTGAGGTTTTAAAAATATCATATAATAGAAAGGATTTGAAATTTCTAACAACTCTAGTCAATAGGAGTAAAATGGAAGCCAAGTTTGGAGTTTAAAGCTTTGTAGTAGTACTTACAAAAATTGAAATAAAATAATAAAAGTGAATTTAAATTGCATATTGTTATATCAATATATTTAGCATATGCATTCATAATAATGTTGTTAATAAACCACAATAAAAAGAATATGAAAAATAATATGTATATATATTCATAACTGAATCACTTTGCTGTGTACCTGAGACTAATATGATGTTGTAAATCAACTGTGTGCCAATTAGAAAATAAAGAAAGGAAGCATCAATTATCTGCTCGAAAGTTATGGCAGGGAGGATAAATCCAGAACATTTGATTATTTTTTTCTCCTCATTAGCGTGAATATTAAAACATTACTTAATATTCATTATTATTATTATTATAAAATATTATTTAATAGATACTGGCAAAAAGCATCTCATGAGAGACTTTCCTTTGCCAAGTAGCTCCTAAAAATGTTCTCAGAATTTCTGTTGTAATTTCTTTGCTTACATTATAATGTCTGTTTAAATGATTCTCTTTGTAAAAGTATAAAAGTCGGTATTTCAGCAAAAGTTGTCATGCAAAGCTCTATGCCTGACACTGTCCTCAGAGATGGGTATAGGGGAGAGAGCAAGGTATTTGAGTTCCTTTCCCAAGTGGAACTTATAGTTGGTGGTAAGTGAGGGGAAGACAGATAATTTCAGAATTTGTTGATTATTAGGAAGAAGATGAAAAACAGCTGGTGCAAATTTTAGTAACTAAATGATGAAAGGCCTCACTAAATCTGATGATAAGGGGAGGACCTAGAAACATGTGACCTTTGAGCCAAGCCCACAGTGACAAGAGGCATCCAAGAGCATGCAAACAGGAAAAGAATAATCTAGGAAGATGGCTCAGTGTGTGCAATGGCTCAAAGCAGTGCTTCTTTGAGGGTCATAGAGAAAACCAGATGATTAGAGAGTGGTCAGAGAAAGAATGATTGGAGAGAGAATGATGGTTAGGAAGTGATGGCTCATGAATAATAAGAAGGTACTGTTGCATTTTAATAAGGAGAGACATGGACTAATCTACCTTTTAAAGATGTCTCTCCAGCTTCCACAAAGGAAAATGCTTAGAGAGAGGATGAGAGGGTACACTGAAAATCAGTTGACAGAGAGGATGGGGATTTTGCTCCGTGTGCTGGCACTGGTAAGCTGTTGTTGGATTAGAGATGTATTTTAATGTAGAAAATACAGTATTTGCTGATGTACTGGCGTGAGGAAGATGGAAAATAGGGAGCCAAATATATTTCTTAAGTTTTACATTGAATATCTGGCTGACAGTGTTGCTAAAACTCAGATCAAGGGGAGGAAAATGGGTGGGAAACTGAAGAATTTCATTTTGTGAATGTTAAAGGAGGCATTTGACATACAAAAGGAATTCATACACACACACACACACACACACACATATATATATATATATATTCTATCTGGCGCATCACCATCATCATTATCATCACCTGAGCATCAATAAAAATTAGATGTCACTGAAATAACGTGATTAGTAAGGTCACCTTGGGACAGTATGTAATATAAACGCAAGAGGGCAGTATGGTCCTTTATGTTTTGATAATTTGTATAAGGAAAGTCGGAGAAGGCAATGGCACCCCACTCCAGTACTCTTTCTTTTTTTTTTTTTTAACATGGATAATACATTTTTATTACTTTTATTATGCCTCTGATGTTCAGTTCAGTCACTCAGTCTTGTCTGACTCTTTGCGACCCCATGGACCGCAGCACACCAGGCCTCCCTGTCCATCACCAACTCCCGAAGTTTACCCAAACTCATGTCCATTGAGCCAGTGATGCCATCCAACCATCTCAACCTCTGTAGTCCTCTTCTCCCGCCTTTAGCTTTTATAAAAGACCAAATGCATCCTGGCCAGAATTTATTGGTCTACTATTAACATTATGGAACATTCTGTAGAGTTGCCTTCTAAAATAATTTCTTTGGGTTGTCTCACTTTGTTTTAGTACATACATCAGCAAACACAGAATTGGCTTCTACACTGAAGTAAATATCCTAGTAAATGTATTCTAGTAAAAGTATATCAACTTAATCTACAAGTAAAATAAAACGGCCTCTAAAGGCAACATCTATTTGTCTGAGACTCCCATTTTTGTGCTCTTATTCTATACAGTAAGACTAACTGGAATAGCATATTTAATGCTGAAGGGAGAAAGGGGTAACGCAGAGTATAGTTCAAAGGTTTTTCTGTCTTCAAATCTCTGCTTTAAAGCTATCTGGCTATTGCCAATGAAGACATGACTCAGAAAATCAGTTTCCACATCCACAAAACAGAAACCATAATATCATGCATACATACTCAATGAATATTTAATACATAAAGGAAGGAATCTCATGTTTCTAATATAAATGCACTCCTACAAACTTGTACAAAACTCAGATATGTATAAGCTAAGCGTTTAGACTGACATTTTAAAGGACACCCCTTCCCAAAGGAATATTACTGATTCTTCTCTTAAAGGCAGCTGTTGACAAAATAAATACTCTGTATCGTGCAGCTGCTATAATACAGAAATTAGGCACTGTGCTTTTCCAGTCTTAAGTTACTTAATCTGTACTTTTTAGTAACCAGGCATTTATAGTTGACTTTCAAATAATTGCCACTTCGAAAACTACATGTGGAGACCTCTAAAGTACCTTTTGTACAGTGGATTTTGACTTAGGAGCATCAGTTCAGGGAGGCATTTTTTAGCTTTTGTAAGACGGGGCTGTCTGCCAAGTAGTAGTCTGCCCCCTCCTGCCAGCCATGATTTTACTGTTTGTGATAATAATTTCAATAACTATTTGAGAATGTTGCTACTCTTTGCCTTTCATTAACAAACTGAGTAGAAAAAAGGGAAAATGAAATTCCTGATTCTGGTTGTTAGAAGACAGAACCAAGTGTTCAGTCCTTTCATTAGCTAAGGGTCAGATATCATGGTCATTTCTTATCTGTGCCTTTTCATCCCTAATAAATGTATTCACTTCTCTTAACCATTTCACAATTCACTGTATTTTCCTGAATTTTTTTTTTCTCCTTGTGAAAATAAGCCCAGTTAAGACAAAGAAATCATTAGATGTGCTGAAAATTGGTGAATCTTTATTGGAAATGTTTGATGGAGGTAAGCTAATAAATTGTAAAAAAAATAAGATGACAGAACATACAAAATGCTATGCATCTGTTTTTAATAACACTCCAGTACTCTTGCCTGGAAACTCCCATGGACGGAGGAGCCTGGTAGGCTGCAGTTCACGGGGTTGCAAAGAGGCGGACACGACTGAGTGATTTCATTTTCACTTGTCATTCTCATGCATTGGAGAAGGAAATGGCAACCCGCTCCAGTGTTCTTGCCTGGAGAATCCCAGGGAAGGAAGAGCCTGGTAGTCTGCCGTCTTTGGGGTCGCACAGAGTCAGACACGACTGAACCGACTTAGCAGCAGCAGCATAAGGGAAGTACAGTGAGAAGGAGGGAGCACTGAGCTAAGGATTTCAAGGATGTGGTAATAAAGAAGTTAGAGTAAAAAGAGTTTTTGAGAACCTGTTTAAGAGTAATTGAGTTTGAAATAAGTGAAGATTAATGAGTGGTTACTGTATTTGATATCAAGGAAGTGACTGTTTCTTTTGATAAAGGAATATTTGATGGTATAGGACTGTGAAGGCAAGATTCATGTAGAAAGAATAGTGAAAAGAAGGGTCACTATTCAACAGATACAGTTTCAGTTACAGCTCTAGAATATAATCTAGAGCTGTGCTGTACAATATAGTGTCTGTAGTCAGCAATACTTAAAAATTTAAGAGAGTAGATCTCATGTTGTGTTCTTACCAGAATATAAAATCTAAATAGAGAAGTGGGAAACATTAATTTCTAAAAACAACCCAAGTACTTCCTGTGAGAAAAAAAGAGCAGGTAGGAAGCAAAGAGATGAAAACAGACTGAAAATTCTTTGGAGGAAATTTGCTGTTAAATGGAGGAAAGAGAAATATGGAGCGATAGACAGGCAGTAAGGTAGTATGAGGGTTTTTCTTTAAATTCTTATATGGAAATAATTTTAAATTTACAGAAAATTTGCAAAATTAACAATTATGTCAAGAATATGTGAAAATCTAGGTGTACCCAGTTAATATTTTCCCCATTTACTTTGCTGTTTGCTGTCTAATTTTCTTCATAATTCTCTTCCCTGATGGCTCAGATGGTAAAGAATTTGCCTGCAATGTGGGAGACTCGGGTTCAATTCCTGGGTTGAGAAGATCCGCTGGAGAAGGGAATGGCAATCCACTCCAGTATTCTTGCCTGAAGAATCCCATGGACAGAGGAGTCTGGTGGCCTACAGTCCATGGGGTTGCAAAGAGTCGGACAGGATTGAGTGCCTAACACTTTTACTTTTTCTCTTCATAATAATTTTTTCATGATATATTTGAAGGAAAAATATTTTCATCATAGCCTTTTACTGCTGCATCCCTAGACAATTTACTGTGTAAGTCCAAAGAATTGAGATATTTAGTTGCAAAGTCATAGTACTGTTCAGTAAATTTAACAGTGGTAAAATAATTTTACCTAATTCATCACCCACATTTCCATTCTGTACTACCCCAATATTATAATTTTTTGTTCCCTTTTACCTAGTATCCACATTGGATTTAGTTGTCATGATTAGCCGCTTATATTTAGCTCATCATGAGTGTATATGTTTTAAAGATACACATTTTTGTAGAAAGCAGTTTCTCATCACTTCCTGTTTTCAATAGAATTTCCTCAGTTTGCTTTTCTCTGATGATCCTTTATAGTTATATTCAGGTTATTTACCCTTGGCCAGAGTACTACCTGTTCAGTTCAGTTGCTCAGTTGCGTCCGACTCTTTGTGGCCCCATGGACTGCAGCACCCCAGGCTTCCCTGTCCATCGCCATCACTTGTCCATCTCCATTAGAGTACTGTACCCATGGTATTTTACTGTTCTCAAGGAGACACTTCTGATCACTATGTCTGATTCCTATCTGCCTTTTCCATTATATAATCATAACAGTTCCCTTAACTAATAAGCAGACTATGGGAATATACCTTATGACCATGCAAGTATTCTGCTTCTCAACAAAAATTCCCCCTCAGTTTTGCATTTATTGATTTTTTTTTGCCTGGTTCAGTCTTAAGTGATTCTAAAAGACTGATGTCCAACTCTGACAATCAACGTGTATTTATTTGCTTATTTCTATTATAGATATAAAATAACGTCAGCCTAACTTTGCCCAAAATTTTGATTTTACCACCAAAATCGCAAACTTAGAACTTTTTTTTTTTTTCACTAAAAATAGTTCAGGATTTATTTACAATTCTTCCTGCCCTCTTTTCAGACTGAGACTGAAGATGTATGATTAGGTAATTTCTCTCTCTCTCTTATCTCAGTTTTATTGAGATATAATTGACATAGAACATTGTATTAGTTTTAGGTATATAACATAGTGATGATATTTTGCATATTTGATATTATAAAATGATTGCCATAAGATCAGTCAAGTTTACCACTTCACATTTTTTCCATATTTCATTGTGGTTTGAAAAGGCATTTGATATGATTTCAATGTGCTAAAGTTTATTAAGAATTGTGGCCTAACATATGATCTTTCCTAAAGAATATTCTATTTTTGCTTGAAAAGAATGTGTATTCTGCCCCTTTGGGATGGAAGCTTCGGTAAAATTAAGTCCATCTGGTCTAATGTGTAGTTTCAGTTTAATGTTTCAGTATTGACTTTCTGTCATGATGATCTATCCATCCATGATTGATAGTGGGGAATTAAAAATCTCCTATTATTGTATTGCTGTCTGTTTCTCTCTTTAGGTCTGTTATTTGTTGGGTCCCACGTTGGGTGCATAAATATTTACAAATGTTATATTCTTTTATTTGATTGACTTTTTAATCAATATATAAACATGTATCTCTTATTACAGACTTTTTATTAATGTCTGTTTGATATAAGTGTAGACACCTCTTCTTTCTTTTGATTTGCATTTTAATGAAATACCATTCTCTAATACTTTCAGGCTGTATATGACCTTAAAAGTGAAGTGAAAGTTTTGTAGGCCTCATGCATACAATTAGAGCTTTTTGTTTTTAAGATGTATTCAGCCACTTTATTTTTTAAATTGAGGTATAGTTGATATACCACTCTATTTTGTTTGTTTTTGTTTTGTTTTTTTGACTGTTTTTTGATTGGAGAAATGTCCACTGACATTCAAAGTAATTGTTGGTAAGTATCGACTTAGTATTACCATTTTGTTATATGTTTCCTTCTGTTTTGTGATTCTGTTTTCCTTTTGTCTTCTCTTGTTCGCTCCCTTTGTGACTGGATGATTTTCTGTAGCGATATACTTAGATTTCTTTCTCTTCCTCTTTTGTGTATCTATTACAGGTTTTTGCTTTGTGTTTACCCTAGCACTTATAAAAAAACTTATATTTGTAACCGTCTATTTTAAGTGAGTAACAACATAAATTTGAAGGCATAATCTCAGTTTTATTCTTCCTTCAAAACAATATATGTTGATAAATTTGGATTAGTTCTTTTTCTTCTCTGTCATTGTAATGGTTAAGGTATTTATTTGAGATAGAAATGGGTTAATTGTTTTCAAATTGCTTTCAGTTTTGTGTCCTCCCTCCTATTTTTCTTGACTGAAATTTTTTTTGGTTTCTGAATGTCTAAATTAACATGTTTCTAAGTAGCAAATCTCTGTGAAAACTATATGAAACATTATGATAGAAATGCATGATAAATGTCTGATAAAAATTGTATGTGGAAGACCATAAAAAATTTGTATGCTGATGAAATTAGTCCTGAGGTATGGAAGAAAATACTGATGGAACAAATCTACCTGAAAAACTAAAGGCATTTTTTATTTCTTGTGAAGGCTGAGTTTTGTGTGTATATTCACCAGTGAACTTAATTAATAAACATATAACTTGTTAAGATTATAGTACCAATGTTATATAATGAATCAACTAATGCCTGGACTAAAGGCTAACTTTTTAAAAAAGAATTACAATTTATGTGTAAGAGAATCTAATCTATGAGTTTCTCAGGCAAGAAAAATTTTGTTGCTGTTATTAGATTTATTTTAATTAACAGTATTTAAATTTTCTATTTCTAAAGATATTTAGATATCTACTTTTTTACAGGCCACAGACCATTTCTAATCATCCAATTTATTAACCCAGAATTATAATGTATAAAAAAACTAATTACATTTTTAAGATTATCAAATTGGCTTTAGAAAAAAAATAAAGAATTCCGCTTATACAGTGCTTATCATCTTCTATGTATCATTGTAAGATTGTTATGCTTTATCTCATTTAACTCTCACAATAACACTACGTTATCATTAAACTCATCTTATTAAAGAGGAAATTGAGAGCACTGATTGGTTAAGTGACTTTCCCAATGTTGCTCATAAGTAGATGGCAGAGATAATGATTTGAAACTACAAAAACTGCTGCTAGTTTCCATGTGGTGTATCAGCTCTTCTGTGGTACATTCAGTGGAGTTTGAGGTCATCATATCATGAAAGATGAATTATCAGGTTATAGAAGGAAATGCATGTGATTGGTTTAATTGTTATTTGTAGTTATTCTGATCGTGTGATATTTTGAAATTGTTTCTCAGATCCAATTTCTGTGTTTTCTATCTGAAGACTGGGCAATACTACAGAGTCAGTGATGAGAAACCATTTAGCAATAACAATATTCATCATACTGGGTTTGACAAATGACCTACAACTAGAGATTTTGGTTTCTATCTTCCTGTTGGTCACATATATGTTTAGTGTAATTGGGAATCTTACCATAATTTCTCTCATCTTTGTGGATTCTTATTTTAAAACAGCTATGTATTTTTTTCTTCAAATTTTCTTTTTCATAGAAACCTCATTCACAATGGCCTGTGTGCCCAAATACCTCTACATCATATCAAGTGGGAACAAAACCATCACCACTAATGCCTGCTTCAGCCAGACCTCTTTTATTGTCCTTTTTGGGGCTACAGAATTTTTTCTCTTGGCTGTGATGTCCTATGATCACTATGTAGCCATCTGCAAACCTCTGCATTATATGACCATCATGAGAGTAGAGTCTGGAAATCTTATCCTCTGTTGTTGGGTATCTGGCTTCTTGATTATCCTTCCACCCATTGGCCTGAGTCCCTACCTGGAATTCTGTGACTCTGTTATTGACCATTTTTTTTCTGTGATGCTTCTCCAATACAGAAGAATTTATGTTCTGACACATGGTTCTTAGAGAAGCTGGTTATATTCTGTGCTTTGTTGACCTTTATAGTGATGCTTATGTGTGTAGTTCTGTCCTACATATGTATCATTAGATGATTCTAAGTTCATCCTCTGCTCAGGAAAGGAAAAAAGCCTTTTTCCATGTGTTCTTCCCACATGCTTGTGGTTTCCATCACCTATGGCAGTTGCATTTTTAGGTATGTGAAATCTTCAGCTAAGGATGAAGTGGCCCTTAATAAGGGAGTTTCTCTGCTGACTACATCTATTGCCCCCATGTTGAACCCTTTCATTTATACCCTGAGGAATAAACAAGTAAAGTGCTCTTTCTATGGCATTCTTAAAAGATTTGCATTTCTATTTTCAGTTTTTTAAGGAATCTCCACACTGTTCTCCATAGTGGCTGTACTAGTTTGCATTCCCACCAACAGTGTAAGAGGGTTCCCTTTTCTCCACATCCTCTCCAGCATTTATTGCTTGTAGATTTTTGGATTGCAGCCATTCTGACTGGTGTAAAGTGATATCTCATTATGGTTTTGATTTGCATTTCTCTGATAATGAGTGATGTTGAACATCTTTTCATGTATTTGTTAGCCATTTTTATGTCTTCTTTGGAGAAATGTCTGTTAAGTTCTTTGGCCCACTTTTTGATTGGGTCGTTTATTTTTCTAGAATGGAGCTGCAGGAGTTGCTTGTATATTTTTGAGATTAATTGTCCGTTGCTTCATTGGCTATTATTTTCTCCCATTCTGAAGGCTGCCTTTTCACCTTGCTTCTAGTTTCCTTTGTTGTGCAGAAGCTTTTAATTTTAATTAGGTCCCATTTGTTTATTCATGCTTTTATTTCTGATATTCTGGGAGGTGGGTCATAGAGGATCCCGCTTTGGTTTATGTCGGAGAGGGTTTTGCCTATGTTATCCTCTAGGAGTTTTATAGTTTCTGGTCTTATGATTAGATCTTTGATCCATTTTGAGTTTATTTTTGTGTATGGTGTTAGAAAGTGTTCTAGTTTCATTCTTTTACAAGTGGCTGTCCAGTTTTCCCAGCACCACTTGTTAAAGAGATTGTCTTTTCTCCATTGTATATTCCTGCCTCCTTTGTCAAAGATAAGGTGTCCATAGATGCATGGATTTATCTCTGGGCTTTCTATTTTGTTCCATTGATCTATATTTCTGTCTTTGTGCCAGTACCATACTGTCTTAATGACTGTGGATTTGTAGTATAGCCTAAAGTCAGGTAGGTTGATTCCTCCAGTTCCATTCTTCTTTCTCATGATTACTTTGGCTATACAAGGTTTTTTGTATTTCCATACAAATTGTGCAATTATTTGTTCTAATTTTCTGAAAAAGACCTCTGGTAGCTTGATAGGAATTGCATTGAATCTATAGATTGCTCTGGGTAGTATACTCATTTTCACTATATTGATTCTTCCAATCCAAGAACATGGTATATTTCTCCATCTATTTGTGTCCTCATTGATTTCTTTCATCAGTGTGGAGATTCCTTAAAAAACTGAAAATAGAACTGCCATATGACCCAGTAATCCCACTGCTGGGCATACACACCGAGGAAACCAGAATTGAAAGAGACACCTGTACCCCAATGCTCATCGCCGCATTGTTTACAATAGCCAGGACATGGAAGCAACCTAGATGCCCATCAACTGACGAATGGATAAGAAAGCTGTGGTACATATACACAATGGAATATTACTCAGCATTAAAAAAAATTCATTTGAATCAGTTCTACTCAGGTGGATGGAACTGGAGCCTATTATCCAGAGTGAAGTAAGCCAGAAGGAAAAACAACAATATAATATACTAACACATATATATGGAATTTAGAAAGATGGTAACGAGAACCCTGCATGTGAGACAGCAAAAGGAAGGCAGATGTATAGAACAGACTTGTGGACTCTGTGGGTGAGGGAAAGGGTGGGATGATATGAGAGAATGGCATTGAAACATGTTAATTATCATATGTGAAATCAATTGCCAGCCCAGGGTTGATGCTCCGGGCTGGTGCACCGAGATGTCCCAGGGGGAGGGAATTGGGAGGGGGGAGGGAGGGGGGTTCTGGAGGGGGAGCATATGTATACCCATGGCGGTTTCATGTCATTGTATTTCAAAACCAACACAATAAAGTAAAGAAAATTAAAAAAAAAAAGATTTGCATTTCATTCAAAGAAGTAGTAGAACAGCATACTGGGAATTCAAGATCAAATCATGCTCTAGATCCCCCTGCTGCAGCAGGGTCCCTAATAGAGCCTTGCCTGAAAAATAAAAAAAAAAAAAAAGAAAAGAAAATCAAAGATATAGATAGAAATTGAAGTCATGAGAATGACACATTTTGATAGGCATGAAACAGAGTTGAGAAGAAAGAATGCTAAAGGACCCAGCGTAAGGGCATGAGCATTTCTCTTCTCTGAAACTGCTAAAACGTCTCTCTTCTTAATTTGGAATTCAGTCAATTCTTCTTAGTCATTTCAAATATGCGTCTGTCTTGAGATTTGTGTGTCACTTTTGGTATATATCACTTCTTTCCCAGTTTTGCTATACATTCTGTTTTGAGGAGTCTTCCCTTTTTAAGAGGAAAATACATGAATTTTCAGGAAATGTAAAGCTCTCTTCTTCCTCACACCAGCCTTGTCAATATGTTGCAATATAGCCTTTGAAGATTATTGATAGATGTCCTCCTTGAGCAATTAATTGCTCAAAGAACAACTAGAAGAGCCAAAATACAGCACAAAAACCATTGGCTTAAAGTAATCAAGTTGCTGCTGAAACAAGATTCTGCAAATGGTGGAACTGTTGAAGAGGCAGTTGATTGTATGCAGCTACTGTTGCCCTTAGAGGCATTTTCAGATTCATGGCTGTGATGGATTAAAGATTGCTTCACACTATTTAATATCAGCTTCTCCATCAGGGCACAGAAGTTTTCTTTTTCTTTTCTCTGTTTTGGCTTGGCTGGGTTTATACTCTGCTAATCTATAATCTGTGATGAGAATGTAGTAGAAGTGATGTAACAATGGTTGATCGGTCTACAATAGCCCCACCACTGGGATCCTTGAAATTAACTGTCATTTTGTCAGGATTTTGGACCATCTGCAGTTGACCTTTGTGCACCCATTGACACAAAGCCACTCAGTAATCAGCTGGTAATCAAAATATGTGATGGACATTTTACATACTCAAGTGTTTATAACTGATACTCTGAATGTCTTTTGGAACTAAATGTTTTAAGTAGGTGAAATATTTCCATTGTTTATATGGGATGTTCCCACCATTTGGATAATGGTAATGAGATGAGTGCATAACCTGAGTGCATGACCTATCAAGTGGTTTATGCATATAATAATAAATATAAATGAAAGCAAAAGTGCTCAAGAAAATTATCCAAATAATTTTACAGACTGCTCTCCAAGCAAGTAAGTTAGTCTTTTTTCTCTTTCTTTGGTAGAGGGAGGTATTTATCATTTATTCATTTTGATAAGTGAAGTTCAGGCATTTCCTTTGCAATACATGGTAAGAAATATTCAGTTCTAGAGAAAAGTGAAAGTCCCTCAGTTGTGTTTGACTCTTTGCGACCCCATGGACTGTACGTTCATGAGATTCTCCAGGCCAGAATATTTGAGTGGGTAGCCTTTTCTTTCTCCAGGGGATCTTCCCAACCCAGGGATGGAGCCCAGGTCTCCCCCATTGCACGTGGATTCTTTACCAGCTGAGCCACAAGGGAAGCCCCCCAGTTTTAGAGAAACATATCACGAAAATGGCACTTTTTATCCACTCCATTTCATAAATTGCATTCAAGCAACAACTGCTTTCGAGTACAAATAGATATGAATGACATTTTGCATTTTGATTAAGATGTTTTAGTTTTGAACACATTTCTGAAATTTTGATAGTAGCATCTAAATTTTTTTTGTAGGACCAAAGTACTATTTATTTATTTGGCTGTGCTGGGTCTTAGTTTATGGCACATGGGCTCTTTGATCTTTAATTGAGGCATAGAGGATCTAGTTCCCTGATCAGGATTTGAACCTGAGACCTCTACATTGAGAAAGCAGAGTCTTAGTCACTGGACCACCAGGAAACTTCCAAAGTGCTATTTTTAAGTCTTACCCATAATTACCATTTCTTTCCTTTCATTTCATAACTACCAGAGTACATGAAAGTAAAATTTATATTCTTAATAAAGTAGCAGACTGTCATATGATTAATATTTTTGGTTACTGTCTTCACCATTTATTTTAATTTAACTATTACCTTCTAATTTGCTTAATCACACAAGCATTTGAATATGTCTTTTAAAAGGGTCTTCAAATTTGTCTTTTGTGTGGCAAGGCTTCTGAGGTGTTCTTTTATTTTAAGATCACATTTAAATGTCTGATTTCTTAAGATGTAAAATTTGCTTTTCTGTCTTGTTTCAGGGCTTCCCCAGTGGCTCAGTGGGTAAAGAATCTGCCTTCAATTCAGGAGACACAGGAGACAGGTTCGATCCCTGGGTTGGGAAGATCCCCTGGAGAAGGAAATGGCAACCCACTCCAGTATTCTTGCCTGAAAAATCCCATGGACAGAGGAGCCTGGCAGGCTGCAGTCCATGGGGTGACAAAGTCATATATGACTGAACAACTAAGCACATCTTGTTTCAGCATTCTTGGAGATATCCATCTTTCTCTAGTGTAGGAAATATACTACTATTTCCTTTTGTTAATCTTCTCTCCACCTGTACACTTATTATCTAGATTTTGGCATCTGCATTTGTCTTTTGGTGTTTATCTATCTACCTATCTATTTATTGTTTTCCATTATCAATGTAATGTCTTGTTTTCCACTGCTTTCAGTTCAGTTAAGTTCAGTCACTCAGTCGCGTCCGACTCTTTGCAACCCCATGAACTGCAGCATGCCAGGCTTCCTTGTCCATCACCAGATCCTGGAACTTACTCAGACTTATGTCCATTGAGTCAGTGATGCCATCCAACCATCTCATCCTCTGTCGTCCCCTTCTCCTCGCGCCTTCAATCTTATCAGGGACTTTTCAAAGAGTCAGTTCTTTGCATCAGGTGGCCAAAGTACTGGAGTTTCAGCTTCAGCATCAGTCCTTCCAATGAATATTCAGGACTGATCTCCTTTAGGATGGACTGGTTGGATCTCCTTGCAGTCCAAGGGACTCTCAAGAGTCTTCTCCAACATCACAGTTCAAAAGCATCAGTTCTTTGGTGCTGAGCTTTGTTTGTAGTCCAACTCTCACATCTACACATGACCACTGGAAAAACCATAACTGACTATATGGGACTTTGTCAGCAAAGTATATTTGTTTACTTTTCTGTATCAGAGACATTACTTATTTAAAAAATAGCTTTTTAGTATGTCTAGGTTTGTCATAGCTTTTCTTCCAAGGAGCAAAAATCTTTTAATTTCATGGCTGCAGTCACTAATCTGTAGTGATTTTGGAGCCCCTCAAAATAAAGTGTCTCACTGCTTCCATTATTTCTCCATCTACTTGCCATGAAGTGATAGGACCAGATGCCATAATCTTAGTTTCCTGAATGTTGAGTTTTAAGCCAACTTTTTCACTCTCCTCTTTCACTTTCATCAAGAGTCTCTTTAGTTCTTCTTTACTTTCTGTCATAAGGGTGGTGTCCTCTGCATATCTGAGGTTATTGATATTTCCCCTGGCAATCTTGACTCCAGCTTGTGCTTCATCCAGCCTGGCATTTCACATAATGTACTCTGCATAAAAGTTAAATAAGCAGGGTGACAATAAACAACCTTGATGTACTCCTTTCCTGATTTGGAACCAGTCTGTTTTTTATCTACTGCTTTATGGAAGGGTTTATCAGATTTGATCTTCTAGCTCATTATTTTTGTTTTAGTTCTTTCTTTCCTGGTATTAGTCTCATCTTTATTTCATTTATGTTTTTCAGCAGTATTTTTTACCTAGTTATTTTTATAATGTTTTATCTTTCATTTTATCATTATCATTCCTATCTTTTTGAGGAACTTATACTTATTTTAAGCTCTTGAAGCTTCTGTTCTTTGGATCATATATTGTCTTTTGTGTAATCTTGTCCCCAGCTCTTACCGTACTCCACAGTGGATGCATTCCTCAGATGAGTAGTTCTTTTGGCTCCTGAACTCATAACCTCTGCATAGCTTCAGCTATCCTATCCAGTGATGTGTGTGGGCTGAAGCTTAAGCCCTGGTCTGTGACCTTCTGGATGAATTTAAAGAACTGACAAAGCTGATCCTCAGGTCAGAATGTCCAAGTCATTATAGAACAGTTCTTACATTACTTGGCTTCTTAAAAAGTTCTTTTAAAAGTTTTTAAATTTTATTTTAAACTCTTTGCAAGAAGCAGCATTCAGAAAAGACCATCTGTTTATGTTTGTAATTCATAAGTCCACAACCTTTGGGGATTTTGGGGAGAGCATAGAGGAATGAATGCCCAGTGTTTTTATTATCTCCTCACCCTAGCACTGCTCCGATATTATCTTGAGAATACTAGGTAGGTAAAGCTGTTTCTTTTGATTCTTGTCTACAGTGGTGACAGGAGAGATAAAATCTACCAAGCTACACATTTAGACATTGAACATTCCAAAAGTTCAGCTGCAGAATCAGTAGATTCATTCCTTTGCTTTGTGACTTAAGTTACATACCCAGTAAGTATTGACATAAAGCTAGCAAGATGAACAGTTTCAGAAGAGCATGACTTGTCTTTTTATTTCTCTCTCTCTCTTTTTTGAACAAGTACATTTAAAAGGTGATACATTCCTTCCAAAATTCATTTCTAAATGTTTATATTATGAAGGCTGGGTGAAACCCTGGCTAGTGTCCTTGTACTTTGATTTACACCAAGTACTCTTCTTCTTCATCTCACTTATACTCAGAGATATCCAGATCACATGGAGTTGATGGTAACCTAGTCCTAACAATCTGCTTCCAAGTATTCTGCCTTGCTTTATCAAATGTGTGAATAATCTAGCTATCCAAGGATGCAAGTGGACATAAGAGGAATGGAAATAAACTGGTCTTGTTGCACAGGGATTTCAAATAGAATGACCAGCATTTTTACAGTCCTGCTTATGTTAAGCCATTCAATTTAATGCTTATTCATACTAGTTAAGCCTGAGTTTCTTGAAAAGGACATTGATTATCATTATCATACTGTTATAATGGATGTCATTTCTCAAACATAATAAATAATGACTTAAAAATTTTATGCCTATTGTTTTATTTAATTCTCAAAACTACCTATAAGATAGATACTATATTATCCACATTTTAGAATTGAGAGAAATAAGCTTTAGGCCATTGAAAAACTGTTCCAAGGAGACTTGGGTAGAAGGTTGAAAATCTGGGATTTTAACTAAAGCCTGTATTTTCAACCACTATATGGCATTGTCTTCCATTTCACCATGGGATCTGGTAGAAATGTGGGTATGGGGGAAGTTAATGATTCAGGTGTGACCATTTGAGAACATTTCTCTATTAATTAATAATTCAGTGAATTTGGAATAAATTAAAAGATTTCACTGACCTAGCATGGATTCCCTGTAGCTCAAATGGTAAAGAATCTGCCTGTGATGCAGGAGACTAGGGTTCGATCCCTGGGTTGGGAAGTTCCTCTGGAGAATGGCAATCCAATCCAGTATTCTTGCCTGGAGAACTTCAAGGACAGAGAAGCCTGGCAGGCTACAGTCAGTGGGGTCGCAAAGAGTTGGACACAACTGAGTGGCTAACACAATCCCTGGCGTAGCAATCAAGGAAACCCAGATATTCAAATTAGCAATGGCTTACAAAAAAGGTCATTTATTAAAAATATTATACTCTCTTCACTATCTTCTTTGGTTTTGGAAATTTTCTCTCATGAACAGGCTGGTAGAGTTTTTTCCTTAAGTGACTAAGAAGCATCATTCCACTCAACATTATTACCACATATAAAACACTTGAATACATCAGATGCTCCATTTGCATCTCAATAAGCATTCTGCAATGAATTAAGGTGTTACTAAACTATGTATAAATAACCAGCTTTCCAAAATGTCCTAAGTTTCATTGACGTTGAATTTCTACCATCACCTCTTCAAATTCAGTTTGTTGTTACCTAAAATCCATGTGTGCAATTCTTGGTAGGGTAGTCTGTTCCCAGTTGGTTGTGAAGATCCATAATTTGGAAGATTCTAGATATAAAACTGTGTGATACTTTATATTTTTATCACTTTATGAAATAGGCATCCATGGGTTATGTAAAAAAAGCAAAAATTTGGGGAAAAGTTGAGAGAATGAAGCCATATCACAAAATTTGTCCTTGACAATACGTAACAAAAGTAAACAAAAAGATGAAAATTAAATTGTGACTGAAATTTTTTTTTTTAAAGACTGCCAAAGAGAGAGAGAGACAGAGTGGATGACTCAGCCATTAACTTAGAAAGATGTCAGCTATGAAAAGCAACAACAGGTAAGAGAATGTAAACCTTGCCTCTAGAACTCTAACCACAACTTCTAGAAAATGAATGTGTAAGTTGACAAAATCTTGAGAGTTTTTGCTTATTTGGAGAAAAGTGGACCTAATTTACAGGAGGATGGTAGTTTCAGAGGCTACAGTTGTAAGATAAATGAAAAAGAGGAGAATAAAAAATATTTTCACTTTAATAGAATCATGACTCCACAGCTCTGTAATGAAGAACAGTAATGCTAGATTTCCTTAGAAACAATGCTCATAGCATCACTTCCTTCCTTCCTTTTTTTTTTTTAACATCTCTTGACAATGTCCAGTTTACTCCAGAAAATAGCTAATTCTTTCTAGTTGTTCTTTTTAGACATTCTCATTCATCCTTCTCTAGTAACACTTACCATATTCTTTTGTTTTTTGTAAACTTATGACTTGGGCTTCCCAGGTAGAGCTAGTGGTAAGGAACCTGTCTGCTAATGCAGGAGACATAAAAGATGCTGGCTCATTTCTGAGTGGAGACGACCCCCTGGAGGAAGGCATGGCAACCCACTTCAGTATTCTTGCCTGGAGAATCCCACGGAAAGAGGAGCCTGGCAAGCTACAGTCCATAGTGTCACAAAGAGTCAGACACGATTGAAGCAACTAAGCACACATACATGCACGCAAGCTTATGACTTATAAGTAAACTGCAAACTTGACAATTTACAGTTTATATACATTTCTATCACATTAAACCATAGAGTCCCTGAAATTAGGACATATGCCTTTCATATTTTTATCCTTAAGTGGCAGGTCATCACTTGAATTATAGTAGACACTCAATCAGTTCAGTTCAGTTCAGTCGCTCAGTTGTGTCTGACTCTTTGCGACCCCATGAGCCACAGCAGGCCAGGCCTCTCTGTCCAACACCAACTCCCGGATCCCACCCAAACTCATGGCCATCGAGTTGGTGATGCCATCCAATCATCTTATCCTCTGTCGTCCCCTTCTTCTCCTGCCCTCAATCTTTCCCAGCATCAGGGTCTTTTCAAATGAATCAGTTCTTTGCATCAGGTGGCCAAAGTACTGGAGTTTCAGCTTCAACATCAGTCCTTCCAATGAACATCCAGGACTGATCTCCTTTAGGATGGACTGGTTGGATCTCCTTGCAGTCCAAGGGACTCTCAAGGGTCTTCTCCAACACCACAGTTCAAAAGCATCAATTCTTCTACACTCAGCTTTCTTTATAGTCCAACTCTCATATCCATACATGACTACTGGAAAAACCATAGCCTTGATGAGATGGACCTTTGTTGGCAAAGTAATGTCTCTGCTTTTTAATATGGTGTCTAGATTGGTCATAACCTTCCTTCCAAGGAGTAAGCATCTTTTAATTTTATGGCTGAAATCACCATCTGCAGTGATTTTGGAGCCCAGAAAAATAAAGTCTGTCATTATTTCCACTGTTTGCCCATCTATTTGCCATGAAGTGATGTGACCAGATGCCATGATTTTAGTTTTCTGAATGTTGAGCTTTAAGCCAACTTTTTCACTCTCCTCTTTCACTTTCATCAAGAGGCTCTTTAGTTCTTCTTTGCTTTCTGCCATAAGGGTGGTGTCATCTGTGTATCTGAGGTTATTGATATTTCTCCCAGCAATCTTGATTCCAGCTTGTGCTTCCTCCAGCCCAGAATTTCTCGTGATGTACACTGCATATAAGTTAAATAAGCAGGGTGACAATATACAGCCTTGATGTACTCCTTTTCCTATTTGGAACCAGTCTGTTGTTCCATGTCCAGTTCTAACTGTTGCTTCCTGACCTGCATACAGGTTTCTCAAGAGACAGGTCAGGTGGTCTGATATTCCCATCTCTTTCAGAATTTTCCACAGTTTCTTGTGATCCACACAGTCAAAGGCTTTGGCATAGTCAATAAAGCAGAAGTAGATGTTTTTCTGGTTCTCTTGCTTTTTTGATGATCCAGTGGATGTTGGCAATTTGATCTCTGGTTCCTCTGCCTTTTCTAAAACCAGTTTGAACATCTGGGAGTTCACGGTTCACATATTACTGAAGCCTGGCTTGGAAAATTTTGAGCATCAGTTTACTAGTGTGTGAGATGAGTACAATTGTGCGGTAGTCTGAGCAGTCTTTGGCATTGCCTTTCTTTGGGATTGGAATGAAAACTGACCTTTTCCAGTCCTGTGGCCACTGCTGAGTTTTCCAAATTTGCTGGCATATTGAGTGCAGCACTTTCACAGCATCATCTTTTACATATTTACTAAATGAAATTTATCTTTCCTTGAAGTGTATTTTGTTTTTTTTAAAGCTTTACAATCTTTTTGATGGTGTCCTTGAAGGCTTGTTTCACTTGTTGATTTCTTAGAGTGTAAATGAAGGGATTTAACAAGGGAGTGATTGAAGTAATGAGCACAGCTATTCCTTTGTTGAAAGCACCTTCTTCTTTTGCAGAAGGATTAATGTACATAAACATGCAGCTGCCATAAGAGAGCGAGATGACAATCATGTGGGAGGAACAAGTGGAAAAAGCCTTTGCCCTTTGCTGAGTAGAAGGAATCCTCAGAATGGTCCTGATAATATATGTATAAGAAAGTGTTACCAGCACCAGAGTAACCACCAAAGTCACAACTGCCAAGGAGATGACCATCAGTTCTAAGAGGCTTGTGTCTGAGCAGGCAAGCTCCAGGAGGGGCCCATAGTCACAGTAATAGTGATTCAGAACATTGGAGGCACAGAAATCCACCTGGCTCATTAAGATGATTGGGGGAAAGATAGCTAGGAATCCCCCTAGCCAGGAGCAGAACACGAGTTGTATGCAGACTCTGCTGTTCATGATGGTCAGGTAGTGCAGGGGTTTGCAGATGGCCACATAGCGGTCATAGGACATAGAAGCCAGAAGGTAAAACTCTGTTGCCCCAAGAAATATAGCAAAAAAATATTGAATTAAGCATCCAGCAAAGCTAATAGCTTTATTTCCTGTTGTCATGCTGGTCAGAAATCTGGGAATAAAAATGGATGTGAAGGAAACTTCCAAGAAGGAGAAATTCCGGAGGAAGAAATACATGGGGGTCTGGAGGTGAGAATCTACTAGAGTGAGAATGATGATAGTCAGATTTCCTAGGACACTTAGCATGTAGGTGAGAAACAGAAAGATGAATATCACTGCCTGGACCTCAGGTTGATTTGTGAGGCCCAACAAAATAAACTCAGTAAATGTGGTTCGGTTTTTCATTTTTGACCTTCAGTAGATCTAAAGGGAACAGGTGAAAATGATGAAAACTAAAGTTTCTTGGGGTTGGGGGGATAAAGCTCATTGTAATCAACAGAATCAGGTCATATATAATTCTCCATCCAGTTGGCCCAAACCAGTGTTCATTGGACTAGACTTGTTCCATGGAAGCCCCCCTGTTGCTCATGTAAATGACCTTATTCCTAAAGTCTTTGTAATTCCTCAAGTTGATCTATTCCTGCACACATAAGAGAATTATTATAGAGTAATTACTTAATTTTTTTCAGAAGAATAAATTTTTGTATCCATCTTTTCCTTCCAAAATGTTTACAAAGTCTTCATATTGAAGTCACATTTCTCTGACTCTATTAATCTCATACTTCTGGGCACTTGGTAGAAATATCTCTATCTGATTCTATTTTCTGTGCTTCCCTCTCCCCTGTAATATTCCCCCTCCTTGTACTCTTTAATGTTTAGATGGATACCTGCCACAGATCCTCATCTCCATTACTATACAAACCTCTGACTTCCCTTGTTCCAGCAACCAATAGAAATTTCCCTAAGTAAATAATTCTGAAGATTTTGTTGCATAACTGATATTTCTAGACCCTGCCCGCTTCCCAGGTGGAGCATTTGGTAAAGAATCTGCCTGCTCATTGCAAGAGACACAAGATATACAAGATTGACTCCTGGTTTGGGAAGATTCCCCTGGAGTAGAAAATGGCAACCCACTCTAGTATTTTTGCCAGAAAATTCCATGGACAGAGGAGCCTGGTGGGCTACAGTTCATGGGGTCACAAAGAGTTGGTCATGACTAAGCATGCACACACTAGTTCTTTTGTAGGGTGAATTTGTAACAGTGCTTTAGGACTTAAAGAACTTTAGTTCAATACTCTATCATTTTATTTTGACTACATGAACAAGTTTAAGGCATTAATAAATCATATTCCTTAGCATTTACTTTTATTCCTCTGCCATTTTCAAAGTCTCTTACACACTGATTTGGACTGTATTTCTGAGAATAGAAATCTTGAGAGATCCACAGATAGCATCTCAGAGTAGATTTTGCTCAAAGCCTCAAAGAGTCCTCAGTGGCAAACTAAGGATGATAAATTTATCATGCTTCAAATTTTCTTGGCATACAGAACCCAGGAAGAGGAAGATTCATGTTTCTGACAATGAGTTCTTGTACATAAATTGGTAATCCCCAAGGAAGGAAATTTTACTGGTGGTATCCTGTGTGCCTCTTTAGGTTTTTCTGATTAAGAAGCAGAAACAATGTAAAATGCCACTCTAATTCACATGTGTAAGAGTAAGAAAAATTAGACCCTCACAATCATTTTTGTCAACCTCCCCATTATTCCACACAGCTTTTGTAGGTATTGACCTGTATCCCGCTACCACCCTGCCTTCCTTGTCTGTACTAACCTGTGGTCTTTGGCAAATGCTTCATTTTCATCCAGATTTTCACAGTTGGAGGATTTAATCGATCCATATTTATAGAATAATAACATTTACTTTAAAACATACAGTATTCACACCCTCAATGATCAGATTGACTGTAGTGGGCTGTTTACCTTGTTGTCCCCAAGAGGTGAATCAAAGGTGAGATGTGCCATGTGAGTCTCTGAGCTGTATAAGATTTAGCATTTTTTAAAATTGGCTTCCCATCCACATTCAATTCTTCTCTCAATGGAAGTACTCAAGTTTTTAGAGCTTAACTGGGAAAGATGTGTATTACTTCCATTCTTTGAATCTGAATCAGAATCAAATAAGAATTTCTGAGACATAGAGTCCTTCACATGTATAATAAAAAAAAACAGCAACTAATTACCCCCTTCTCTGGGCAATAATAGAATTAGAAAAGAGGACTTTAAGGACCTGAAAACCATCTTAATGTTTCTGTTCTAAGAAAGATTATTGCAGAGTCCTTAGAAGGCAGGATATGGGTGGGCTTCTTTGCAGTTTCTATGTTCATTAGAGTGACATGGATTACATTTGCTCTTTTTAGAGCAGGCGCATGGGGATCAATTTCTTAAAGAAGTTAAAAATGCCCTGTGGACCCAAATACAAAAGGTGCAAATAAACCTCAGTTGACAGCTTGGAGAACAAGTTGTAAACATGTGGCTGAGGAGAGAAGTTCCTGAGAGACCATAAGGGTTCCGTGAAAGAATCTGCCATAGTCCTTAAGTTTGTGATGTTGAAAGTGATGGAGTGAGAACCCAGGGGATTGGTGTGCCCGCCTGAGTCATTCTTCCCATTATTTCTCCCTTTAATAAACTAGTTGGCCAGTGCTCAAACCTGATATAAATGAATGTCACTTCACAGTGGATTATCACAACCTTGGGGCTTCCCTGGTGGCTCAGTGTAAAGAACCCACCTGCCAATACAGGAGATGTGGGTTCGACCCCTGGGTTGGTAAGATCCCTTGGAGAAAGAAATGGCAAACTAGTCCAGTATTCTTGTCTGGGAAATCCAATGGACAGAGGAGTCTGGCAGGCTATAGTCTGTGGGATCTCAAAAGAGTTTGACATGAATTAGCAACTAAACAACCACAACAACAACTTTAATGCCATGGTATCCTCCATTAAGATCTGCATACTTATTATTTCTGAAATTAATACTCCATCCAATCAGCACCTGGAAAATACTTTTCTAGGGAAGATTTGACTAATATGTTCTATTTTATGTATACATTCTAGAGTTCTACAGGTTGTCAGAAACTATTTGCCTTCAACTTCTGAAGGAATAGTACGTTTTCACTTGCCTCCCTGTGAGATATTCCAACAGCCTTGCCTATTGCACATAACTCTGCAGGCAAGAGCTTAACCATATCCAACTTATTCCAGGAATACAGCTGTGACATTATATTGATAACATCATTCTGCAAGGAAATTCAAACAATGCTTTCACATGGGATAAACAAAACTTTTCATAGAACTTTCTAATCAGAGTTGGTCCACTGCATCCTATAAAATTCAAGTCCCCACTACTGCACTAAAATTTCTGAACAATATTCCTCAGCCCAGGAATGATTCATACCTGATGTAATAAGGAACCAATTCTCCAGTTTTATCAGCATTTGTTATTTTAAAGGAGTCTCAGCATTTACATGCTTAATTGGTTCTCAGAGGTAACATGCTCCTCATTTAGGAATTTGATTTCAGTCCATTAGGCTGTTTCTTGCAATTGGACTCACTTTATTTTTCTTTAAAAAGTTAGTTAATTAATTTTAGAATTAGCATAATTTAATACAACACTGCATTAATACAAGACAATGAGTAGATATTTATATATATTACAAAATGATCACCATGATGAGTCTAATTAGTATCTGTCATCGTACGTAGTTATAGAATTTTTTTCTTGTGATAAAAGCTTTTTAAGATCGACTCTCCTAGCAACTTTCAAATATACAATACAGTACTAGTAACTATAGTCACCATACTATATAGTACATCTCCATAACTAATTTATTTTATAACTGGAAGTTTGTATATTTTGACTCTCTTTACCCATTTCTCCCAGCTCCACCCCCCACCTTTGGCAACCATCAGTCTGCTCTCTGTATCTATGAGTTTAATTTTATTTTATTTATTGATTTATAAAAATTTTTATTAGAGAATAGTTGATTTAGAGTGCTGTTAGTTTCAGGTGTACAGCAAATTGACTCAGTTATACATAAACACATATCTGCTCTTGTTTAGATTCTTTTCGCATATAGGTCATTACAGAGTATTGAGTGGAGTTCCCTGGGCTATATAGTAAGTCCTTACTAGTCATCTATTTTACTTTTTATTAAACATTTTGTTTTGTGGTAGAGTATCCAATTAACAATGTGATAGTTTCAAGCAGACAAAGGCAAAGTGACTTAGCTACACACATATACACACATATGCACACACATATGTACATATATGTATATGTATATATATACATGTATCCATTCTTCCCCAAACTCCCCTTCCATCCAGGCTGAAACATGACATTAAACAGAGTTCCCTGTGCTATATGGTAAGTCCTAGTTATCTATATTATATATAGTAGTATATAATTTATCCAAATTTATCCCACTCCCTCTTATCTCACCTTGTAACCCTAAGTTTGTTTTCTATATCTGTGACTCTATTTCTGTTTTTTAAAGTATGTTCATTTGTACTTTGTTTTTAGATTCCATATGTAAGGAATATCGTATGATATTTGTCTTTCTCTGTCTTACTTCAACTAGTATGATAACCTCTAGGTCCATCCATATTGCTGCAAGTGGCATAATTTAATTCTTTTTAATGGCTGAATAATATTCCAATGTTTCTATCTATCTATCTATATACACCACATCTTCTTTATTCATTCTTCTGTCAATGGGCATTTAATTTGCTTCCATATCTTGGCTTCTGTAAACTGCTGCAGCGAACACATGTGAGATCGTGCATTATTTGTCTTTCTCTGCCTAATCTATTCCACTTAGCATAATGCCCTTAAGGTCTATCTATATTGTTGCAAATGACAAGATTTTCTTCTTTTTTATGGCTAAATAGTTATATATATCATACTTTCTTAATTCACTCATCTGTTAGAGGATACTTAGGTTATTTCCATATCTTGGCTATTGTAAATAATGCTGCAATGAATGTGGGGGGACAGGTATCTTTTCAAGTTAGTGTTTTCATTTTCTTCAAATAAATGCCAAGAAGTGGAATTGATGGATCATATGATTGCTTTATTTTTAATTTTTTGAGGAAACTCTATACTGTTTTTCTTAGTGGCTGAATGTAAATTGGCTTGCTTTGAATGGCTTGCCACCCCAAACCAAAAAGCTCTAAATTGCAATAAAACAGGCACTTCTATCAGTGTCATTCAACTGTCCCAACCCCCCAAACTTCTTCACTGTAGAGGCTTTGGCTACCTTATCTTGTTCCTTTTGGTGTCCCTGAATCAGTCATTGTTCATGGGTTTCCACTGCAAAAAAATGTCTTCTCTGGCTGCACATTTCACAACATTAGGATGGCAACCATTGGCTGTATAGTGGATCTTTCTTGGAATAAGTGCTTTTACAAATCCTGAACCTTTGACCCTGCACCCAGTTGTTCATTATACCTTGGGTCTTTGAGACACCACCCCACAAACTTGGCATGGCCACAGAGGCCTCATTATTCAAATGAAAATGCTACTTAGAGAGCTAAACCTGGGCCCTCTGGCATATCCCACCCACCGGAGAAAATTGTTTCCATGTCCTCAATCCTTTGCTAGATGCAGTGGTGCCTGAAGAGGTCACCCCTCCGCCATATCCATTGGTCATTTGGGGAGCCTCTTGGGATCAACTGAGTGATCAGGAAATGGACTTTGTATACTTTATAGATTCAGCACCAACATCACACAAGATGAAGCCCACTGAAAATCTTCTGCATTCTGTTTCGTAACTGGGACATCCCTAATCAAAGGTGGGACCCAGGGGTCAGCACAGTCAATTTATTTGTTAATTTATTTTAATTGGAGGCTAATAATTACTTTACAATATTGTAGTGGTTTCTGCCATACATTGACATGAATCAGCCATGGGTGTACATGTGTTCCCCATCCTGAACCCCCTTCCCACCTCCCTCCCCGTCCCATCCCTCTGGGTCATCACAGTGCACCATAGCACAGTCATTTTAATATTGGAGGATGTGATGGCCAACAATTGGCCCCTTCACATTTTTATAGACTCTTGGTCTGTTGCCGACCACATGGTCACATGGTCTGGCTAATGGCAGCAACAACAATCCCTTATCTAAGTTGTTTCATACTGCAGGAATTTCTTGCATAACAGATACCCAAAATGCAAATCAAGGTTGCATACTAAAATTCAATTTTCAGAGCCTCATTACAATGCACGGACTGATAAATTAGCTTGGATTTTTGAAACACGCACTGGTAGTCTCAGATCTGATGCCACTAATCTCTTCCTGGTGGGCCCATGAAATGCCAGTCCGTAGTATGGCCTCTGCCTTCAAGGCCTGAGAAGAATTAAAGGGACTTCCCTTTTCCACTGGAAACATAGGATAACATAGTGACTAACCCATACATCTTATGAGGGAAAACATGCCCCTGCCTATATAATGGAAGAAGATTATCTCCCTGGGGGATGGCCCTTAGCCAGTGGTAAATAGTTTTATGAGGCCACTGACTCCCTCTGCTGTTAGTTACTATTCTTGGATCATGGTAGACACTTGGAAATAGTATTCCCCTGTCCTTCCAGACATGCTACCATTGAAGCCACAATACAAGACCTCAGTGAGGCACCTCTTATACTTTTGCTAAAATGAACTAAAGTTCTTGTTGGTAGTTTGTTAAGAGACTATGCTAGAAAATGCATGAATTAATGAATGATCTCAAGGGAGCCTGACCCAGAACAATGTTGCCCAACACATTTCTTGGTTCTACTGATGATAAGAATGGTCTCTCTGATATTTAGCACAAGTTGAGCATGTTTACCCACATTGTTAGCCTAAATGTTGAGGCCATTTAGGTCATCAGAGTCTAAACTGATGGTGACCACAGTCCTTGAGACTTCAGATTCTGCCCCTGGTTCAGCATGGTTGCCATCCTGTGGTCCATTGCGTCTTGGGCCAACGTGTTGCTGCTGCCAGCTCTCAAAATCTGTGTACTGCTGTGCACTCTTCAGCTCTCAGTTCTCTCAGATCTGATAAGAAGAACATGATCCTTGTTCTAATACTCACATGCTGGTGATCATGTACTGGGGACCCTTGCTGCTTTGCTACCTCCTGGGGGTGTGCTGCTCCTGTCTTCAATATCCTGCAGCGGGTCTGAAATCCAGCTCCCTCAAACTAGTGAACTCTCTGCTGTGATCCTGGGGAAAAGGGTCCTGGCCTTTGGGGAACCACAACCTCCTGCAGTGGCAGCTTCTATAACAACTCTAGTGGGAAGACAATCTAATGCTTTTAAGAAATAAATTTTTCCCAGTGTGATCTCTAGATTTAAAGCACTCCAACTGGGGCTTCCCTGGCTGTCCAGTGGCTAAGACTCCAAGGTCCCAGTGCAATGGGTCTTGTTAGGGAACTAGATTCCACACACCGCAACTTAAAGAGCCTGAAGATCCTGCATGTCACAACTCAGACTCAGTGTAGCCAAATAAATAAATTAGTAAATACGTCCCAAGAAAAAGCAATCCAGTCAAAATTCTAGCAGGATTTTTTGTAGATCTAGATAAGCTGATTTTAAAACTTACAAATAAAGAAAGGCAAAGAAACTCGGATAGTCTAAACAATTTTGAAAAGAATAACAAAATTGTAGCACCCACACTATTTAATTTCCAGCTTGTGATGAAAAATGGATAATTTTTTTGGCGTGCATATGTGATCAGCTGGTTATCTATTGTTGTTGAGTGGGCTGTGATCATACGCTGTTTTCAACAGTAGTCATTTCAATCTCCAGCAGCATAGGAGGATCCAATCTCCTGTGGATCAAAATGACTGAGGACTCTTGTTTATTTCTTTATATTAGATAATCCAGTTGCTGAATCATTTGCCATGGCATATACTGCATGACTTTTACAATCCTGAAGACCACATATGAGGTACTATAAGGCAGACATACTTAGATAAATGTTACTATTAAAGTTTGCAAATTGTCATTGTTCTGGATTTCTAAATCTGGGCTACAAAAGCATGTCTTTTTTTAATTTTGTTCTATCTTAGATAACTATATATTTTAAAATATGAATGTAGATTTTTTAACTTTGTAAGAATAACTTGTCATTGTACAGCAGGATGTGTTTACAATGGTACATACATTCTCTTGACTGAAGAAAATCTAAGGTTGTTTTGCCTTGGTAGTTGAGATAGTTTGTCCTTATGTCTAAGTAAAACACATTGGAGGAACTCCATGAAGCCCTAGATTCCTTATTAATCAAACATTCCACTGACATTGGCACCATGATTGGAGCTGAGCCTATTGAGGTTCAGAGCCATCTGTTTAAACATCTTTCCAAATTTTTATAATACCTTCTAAAATCAGAATCCAAAGAAGTCTTAAGGCCAACTATGGAAGATATAATAGGAAATCACATTATGCACCATCCTTGTAACATTCTTGTCCTCCTAGGTAAGCATAAAAGCATTGAGGAAATAGCTCCACAAATTCAAAACACAGCATTAACCAATGAAGAAGGGGCAAATATGGGACCAATTATATGAACACTAGTTTATTTATTTTCATCTCCACCTCTCAAGCTTGTCCTATAACAATTGTTCAACTATACAAAGCAAGCTTTTTCTCCTGTGGATCAAAACGACTGAGGACTCTTGTAGCAATCATAGAATATTCCAGGAATGATATGTACACATTTTACATGTGTACTCTTGGAGTCTGCTTACTTTGAGGGGACCAGACATTCACTGGTTTGCCACAATCCAATTTTTATAAGCTTACTGGAATGATTATAAAAGATTTCCAAAATTTCACATTATCTACTCTCCCAGTTGATAACATATCCTAGGTAAAGATTCAATTGTTGGTGGGTACAACTCACTTCCTCTTAAGGTATTTGTCTGGACAATAATACCTGCTGTACTTGTAGCATCTGAGATAATCTTTATCGGAGAATAATCCTTATCTGTGGGTTTCAGAAATTGTTCCTACATGTTGAAACATCTTATCGTTTAATTTTATGATACACAAATGTATTTTGAGTCTTGGTTTTTGATTTATTATCTTTTTGTAATGCTCTCCCACTGTTGTAATTCTTGTTGAGTGGTTATAACCCATTTTACTCTCAAAAATTACATCTCATTTCACATTTTAATCCATTAATCAACAGTGAATATAGGACATCTGTTGAACATATACTGATGGCCACTTGTACAGATGGAGTAGGAGGACGGAAGCCTTAGAAGTGAGGTCTTTAGGATGGAAGAGAACTCAATAGAATGTTAAACAGACAAACATTTGAAAATAAGATATGGCAAATAGTGTCAAATAAAATGGTAGTTATGTGTTGCCGGGGTCCTGCCCCAGCGGGTCCGGGGGTCTTGAGGGATGAGTGGTGTCGGTGGAAGAACTGAGCTGAGTTGGTGTGTGGTGATGAAGCAGTCTCTCTTTATTGCTGTTAGTTTTGTGAGGTGATGGAGAAGTCTCTCCCTCTATTTTTGTTAGCTTACAGTTTTATAGCCAAAAAACATCCCCATTACATCACAATTTTTCTATGCAATCTTTTGTTTTCTGCCTACCATCAACAACTTTAACATTAAGCTCATTTTCCTTGCAAGAGGTCGGATTTCTGCATAATTAGACTTAACAATAGTATGTTTACCATTTGAATGTCTCCAGCATACTTCGGATAAGTACATCAATCTAAATAGAAAGGTTACATTTATCTTATTAGGTGCAACTATGTAGAAGCTAGAGAGAGGGGTTTAGCTTGAAACTGTTTTATTCTATTAATCTATTTTGGTTTTTACAAGAAAAGGGAAAAGAAGACAAAGAGACAGTTTAGCAGCACTACTTTAACAATGAAACCCTATTAACCTTACAACTACTAAAATGAATTCCTATGTCTACACTACCCTAAAGCAATCAGTGTCTCCAACTATGCTGGCCACAGTTATGAGCAATCCTAAGTCCCATTCCAGCCTGTTTTTTTCAAGGAAGGGAGCCTCTTCTGTGGAGTGGTCGGGGGAATGGGATGTGGAAAGGTGACCCAAGTAAGAGCCCTTCTGGTGGTGGCTTTGCCATGACCCCCAGAGAACTCGTGGTAAACTCCCCAGTAACTAGTAGGAGGTAGAGTAATCTATTTAAATGTCCCTTATTCCTCCTTTGTCCCCAGGAAAGGGAATCTGCCTTCCCGGGTCCTCTGAGGAAAATAAGGTCTGAGGGAATTATCTCAGGATGAATTTTTTCTAACTGGGACTGACCTACTGAGATGAGCTAGTGTTCAGAGCATAAACAGAACTTCCCAAGAAAAATACCAGGAGGGGCCTTGCCTTGGGATGCCCCGAAGGAAAATCCACTTTGCAGTTTCCTTCTCAGTCTTGTGACCTTGTCATCCGAGTGAGGGGGCATCCTGACGGCTCCCGGCAATGTGTCTCTAGATAATAAAAAAAAGCTATTCAAGAAAATAATGTAATGTATGGTACCACTTGTATTTATTGCAGAAGAAAATGACAGCTCACTCCAGTGTTCTTTCCTGGGAAATCTCATGGACACAGGAGCTGCTACAGTCCCTGGAGTCGCAAAGAGTTGGGACATGCCAGAGTGACTAACATTTTCAACATTTGGTGAATAGCTGTGTAATCCTCTGAATCTAAGAAAGTGAATCTGATTCAGCCTTTATTAGTAAACCTTTATTAGCCCACAGGACAGGGGAACCCAGTGGGCTACAGTCCTTGGGGTCTCAAAGAGTTAGACGTGACTGAGAGACTAACACAAATAAATAATAAGTATATTAGATCTCCTCACCCTAAGTCTAATCACTGTGGTAACATGATGACAGCCAAGTCAGATATCTTGTGTGAGCAATTCTAAACCCACAGGCAATGCATGCGTGCTAAGTCGCTTCAGTTGTGTCTGACTCTGTGAGACCCTATATGGACTGTAGCCAGCCTGGCTCCTCTGTCCATGGGATTTTCCAGGCAAGAATACTGGATTGGGTTGCCCTTCCCTCCTCCTGGGGAATCTTCCCAACCCAGGGATCAAACTTGCGTCTCCTATATCTCCGGCATTGGCAGGTGGGTTCTTTACCACTAGTGCCACCTGGGAAGCCCATAGGCAATAGACAAGGAGAAATAATTCTTCTCTGTTATAAAGGAAAAGGAGGCAGCTGTCCACTCCCTTTCAGAAAAGGTCTTCTCTTTATCCATTTGATAGGTAAATAAAATGTCTCCAGGAGTCAGATAGATCCATGCAGGTCTTAATTTTTACAATTTAGAGATGTCTCCAAGTTCCTGAGTTTCCTTCTTCCCTGATGTGTAAAATAATTAGGGAAACAATTTTAGTCTTCTTAGCACCTTGGTGTTTAACCTAGAGACAGTGTTTGGCTGTAACCATTTGGCTTGCTAGGGGAGATAGAAATTTTATTATTATCTTTTTGGATCAGAGCAATTAACTAGCCAAATGGCTGTAGACCTAATTCTTAAAGCAGGAAAAGAGTTGGGAATTGGTCCAAACTGCCAATTAGCATTCCCAAATGCCAACCAAAAGAGTTGACATTTTACAGGAACCATAAGAAATCCAGGAAAAATTCATACTCCCACATTTATCTGAATACTCTTCTAGACTCATATATCTGCCTTTCATTCTCTAATGTTTCTTGATGGATGGAACCTTCCTAATTGTAAAATAGTTCAGTTTACCGTACTTTAAAAAAGTTATTTTTATAGGCTTTAAAAAATGATTAATGTTTTCTTTTTTAGTTTAAAAAGTATTCTTTAAACTCTGCTCAATATTCTGTAATAACCTAAATGGGAAAAGAATTAGAAAATATTAGAAAAAAATAGATACATATATATGTATAACTGGTGGAGAAGGAAATGGCAAACCGTTCCACTAGAGTTGGACATGACTAAGTGGCTAAAACAACAACAACAGCTTATGTATAACTGAATCACTTTGCTGTATATCTGAAATTAACACAACATTGTTAATCAACTATACTCTAATATATATAAAAAAATTCTTTACCCCAAGATCATGGAGATATTCTTCTAATTTTCATCTAGAAGCTTTATTATTTTTCTTTTCACATTCTTAAGATTAGAGTCTGATCATCTATTAAGAAAAAAGCATTAAGGTGTTACAATTAATTACCATAATATGTTGTCTTAGAGATTGAGTCATCAATATCAAAGTGGCAAACAAGCACATACTTGACAGAAAGTGTATCCTAGAAGGAAATAAATCTGTGCATATGACTTCATAAATAATTTTCCCCTTTGAAGACAGCTTTATTGAGGTATAATTGATATTCACATATTTAACATATGTGCAAATTACATATTTTCACAGAAATTCACATTATTTAATGTATACAATGAATTCAGACATATTCATACACTGGTGAAACCATTGTCACAGCTGTTTGTGAGAGATTTGGGATTTAGCTTAGGACATATCAGTCAGTAAAAGAGGAGTAGCTGAGCACCAATATAATAGTACATTGATATTGCCTACATTTCTTGGTTCTGTAAGTAACATATATTGTTATAAATATTTACAGTGAATTTCCCCCATGTATTCCTGGAGATAGACTGAGCTAAAAGGATTATCAATACATGTATTAATGGTAGGTACTAAGTGTAACAGAATGAGGTTGTGATGTATAAAACCATGGCTAATATACCATTAGAGAAAAATAAAATGGAACCAAGGAATACTTTTACAATTAGTTTTTTTTTTTTGTACTCAGTAATCATTTAGTTATTTGAAATAGAATGCAACCCTTTTGATCATATCTTTGAAAGCTTGTACCACTTGCTTGTTCCTCAGAGTATAAATGAAAGGATTCATTACTGGTGCAACAGAGGTGTTAAGAACTGACACCACTTTATTAATAGCTACCCCTTCTTTTGCATGTGGTTTAATATAGATGAAGATGCAGGTTCCATAAGTGATAGAAACCACAATTATATGGGAAGAACATGTAGAAAAAGCCTTTTTCCTTTGCTGGGCAGAAGGGAATCTGAGAATGGTCCTGATGATGTATGTGTAGGACATGATTACACACACCAAGGTGAACAGGAGAGTCAACACAGCCAGGACCAAGACGAATCGCTCTAGGAACTCTGTGTCTGAGCAAGTAATCTTCAGGATGGGAGCAGAATCACAGCCAAAGTGATCTATGACATTAGTGTCGCAAAACTCAATCTCAAAGCCCATGCCATATGGTGGGATGATGATGATTAGCGCGATCAGGTAACAGCCAATGAGGAACCTGATGCAGACCATGTTGTCCATGATGGCCGTGTAATGCAGGGGTTTGCAGATGGCCACATAGCCGTCATAGGACATGGCCGTCAGGAGGAAAAACTCAGTCACACTCAGGATAACAACAAAAAATAATTGAGCGGCACATGCATTGTAGGTAATAGTATTGTCCCCAGATGCCATTGTGTAGAGAAATCTGGGAATGCAGACGGTTGTGAATGACACTTCCAAGATGGAGAAATTCCGGAGGAAAATATACATGGGTGTTTTGAGGTGAGGATCTACCAAAGTGAGAGTGATGATGATCAGGTTCCCAACAATACTCAAAAGGTAGGTTAGAAACAAAAAGATGAACAGCAGAATCTGTAGATTTGGGTCATCTGTCAGTCCCACAAGGATGAATGTTGTTATTGCTGTATAATTTTTCATCTCCGATTCCTGACTGTGGTTGTGTCTGTGTGTTAAAAAAAGAGAGAAATTAGATCAGAGAACTAGAATGTTACATGAGTTAGCAGAGGGATGACATGAAATTCCTGCTTAATGTTAACGTAGTTACATAGCCAAGGTTTTATTCTATTTACCTGTGAATCAAGAACACTATTTTATTTACCTGTTAATAAAGAATGCTATTGGAGCAGCAGTTAATTAATCATTATTGCTACTGGATTCCCACTGCTGAGCATTATACTGGATACTAGTCAGAAGGCTCTTCTTAAAGATTCTTATTACTATATCAATGTAGTATTAATTCAATAGTAAAGGAATTATTTGGTTAACAACCTAATGGAAAAGAAGCTAGGCTTTATTATCAGTGTTAATGAACAGAAAAACACTGTCATAAAAATACACATGGTTTGTAATTTCCTGACAATAAAACCTCAAGCTGTGCTGTCATCTTGGTTCTATGTGGGACATAGGGGTGATTACAGTTAAGCTTGTGAAGTTAAATTTTTTCTCCTCTCCATCTCTGCTTCCTTGCTTGTGATGATAATCCACATTCTTCTCTAAGGTGCCGCATATCTCTCTGCTCTCTTCCCTTTTAAATCGCACAGAAATACGCTCATAAGTCTATTCGAAAGGTAGAATCAGACTAATTTTCAAAACCTTACATAAGATCCATTTCTCTGTTTACAATCACTCATTGGAGTTCCATAACCCTTGGAATAAAAGTCAGACTCCTTACTCTGGTTTATAAGATATTTCATTACCTCATTGCTGTGAAATGCTCCTAATTTGTCTCTAGCTTAGCTGTTCGGATCTTCTGTTCCTTGAAGATGCCAAATTCTTTTCCATCCCCGACCTTTTGCAGTTTTCTCTCTTCTAGAAATGCTCTGTTTGTATTCTCCTGTGGCTGGATCTTATTTTTCAGGTGCCAGCTTAAACGTAATCCCCTCAAAGATGCATCTCTGCGATCCTATCTGTATTGTTTCTACCTCCAATGTTGTGAGCACACTCTCTGTTTATTTCTTTTATTATCCATTTACTTTTTACTTTCATCCTCTACTTGAGACCAAGTTCCATAAGAACACAGGTGGATTTATTTTGTAAACCACTGTAAACCCAGGGCTAGATTTTTTCCTGGCACATAGCAGATAGACAATACAAGTTTACTGAGTGAATGAGGCCAGGCATTTTGTCCTCGATAACTGATTGACTAGTTTTGTTTAAAGTGTAACTGAACAGTTACATCAGTCATTTGTATTTTAGGTTTTAATCTTCACTTAAGGATCTCAGTGTATTGAGGCAATTCTAGAAATCAGAAAGGTCCATGACCAATTTTAGTCATCATCTCCCATAATTACACTAAACTCCATCATCTTTACCTAAGATTGAATAAGAATTAATGTTTTAAAGCTACTTGGGGTTTAGAGTGGTGTCTTGCAGGAAGGATTGCAGGGGGAAGGAGGTGGCCTGGTGGTAAGGTTTTCACTTTCGTCATCTCTTTGCCTCATTTTCTCAGAAGGAACTTGGCTGAGGAGAATTGCTACCCAGTTCTAGGTCTCCTCTGAGAGAGCCCGTCTGGGTTAATTATAAGACATAGGGATGGGACCTCCCTGGTAGTCCAGCAGGAGGATATGGGACTTCCCTGGTGGCCAAGATAGGGGATATGGGTTCGAACCCTGGTTCAGAAACTAAGGTCCCACATGCTGCAGGGCAACTAAGCCCATGCACCACAACTACTGAGCCTGCACTCCAGAGCCCGCAAGCCACAACTGCAGAAGCCCACAGGCTCCACAGCCTGTGCTCCACAGCCAAGAGAAGCCACCACAACGAGAAACCCACAACCACAACTAGAGAATAGCCTCCGCTCAGTGCAACTAGAGAAAGCCCACTCACAGCAATGAAGACCCAGAGAAGCTTAAAAAATGCATATATATGGAATTTAGAAAGACGGTAACGAGAACCCAACATGCGAGACAGCAAAAGGAACGCAGATATATAGAATAGACTCGTGGACTTTGTGGATGAGGGTAAGGGTGGGATGATATGGGAGAAGGGCATTGAAGCATGTTAATTGTCATGTGTCTAATCAATCGCCAGCCCAGGATTGATGCTCGGGGCTGGTGCAGCGAGATTTCCCGGGGGGGAGGGAGGAGGGAGGGGGGTTCTGGAGGGGAAGCATATGTAAACCCATGGTGATATCATGACAACGTATGGCAAAAACAATAAAAAAAAAAAAAAGAAGTAGGGGTTAAAAGTGGAAGTTCTGGAATGAAATAGATACCAGGGCTTGATACTTGGGTTCACACATGATCATGAAACTTTGGAAAGTTCAGTAATGGGCTCTGTTTCCTGGTCTGCGACATGCAGATAATAATTGTAGGTTTTTCATGGGTTAGTATAAAGATTAAATACGTTAATTCTTCTAGGCTCTTAGCATCCTGCCTGGCATAGAACAGATACCAAATACATTCTATTCACTCTATTTCTTCTTCCAGAACCTACTGCCTCTCCCTGTGTTCACATACTGTCTCATACTTTTCCCTACCTTATCCCTCTCACCTCTTACTGTATTTTATATACATATTTTAAGTTTGCTGTTATCTTTGAGATTAAATACAAAATTATAAGGTCCTCTTAAGTTCCACAAATGTAATATTCATTGATAAGTCTTTTTACATGGAAGTAATTCAACTATATACAATGTAACATGTGACTTTTTTCTCTGAATCTCGTACACTCATGATCTACGTGGTTTATACTTTCTAATGTGATTTCTTGCCCAAGTCTCTTAATTCAAGCATTGTTCCCTGGGATACGCACTTCCTTTCAGTAACTGCAGCTTTCATATTCTTTCCTTGTCCTAGGGTCCCCTTGTTTCATCTTATTGTACTTGAGAACTCCCCAGAAATTCCCTCCACTAATTTATAAGAAATCTCTTTTATGACCTCTACATGTTGCCTTATTTCTTTCTCTTTGAACTATTGCAAAGGAAAAAGAGAAAAAAGAAACACCTTAGTCAAATGGATGCCAGGTTACCGTAAATGAAATGGTCAAGGACTTAAGAAAGCTCCATATATTGAGATGCAAATCACCTTAATAATTATTTTAGCCAACCCTCTAATTTTAAAGATAGAAATCAGAGGGTCAGCAGTCACCAGGCTCACTAGGAGCAAAGTCCAAGGAAGAATCTAAGTTTTCTAAATCTGATTTCTATGCTTTTTTTTTTGCACTGTGCCAAAATTAGGAGAGAATTTCAGGTTTTTTTTTTTTGGTTTCCATGATTTCTACTTACCCCTTAGGAAGTTTGCCACTTCTAATATGTGTGTGTGTGTGTGTATGTGTGTATTTTAATCTTCCAAGGGTACTCAGTCCATTCTAGCTGAGTCCTCAGTCTCTATATTACTTCAGGGAACACTTACCATCAGTGTTATAGGAAGAAATAAATTCACCTAGGGTTTTAGAGGCTGATAACCATATTTATGTTACTCACTCTAGGCATATTTATGTTTTTAATTGAAGAATAAACTTCTCATGAGGAAATTCCCGGGATAAGAATAGGCTTTTAATGGAGATATCAGCATAGAGAATCCCCTTTTCATTTTATTAAATTTAATTCACAAGCTTCACAAGGAAAGTAATATTTATAAGGCAAGTACTAAATGTTAATAATTATGTTAAACATTTAGATTGCATCATTTAATTCTCAAAGCAGCTCTCTGGGGCTGGTTGTAATTTAATCCTCATTTTATAATTAAGGAAATCACGGTCCAGAAATATTTAGAATTGTGCCCAAGGTCAATGACTTAGGATGTGGTAAAACAGGAATATTAACCATCGCTCTATATGACCCAGCTCATAACCACTATAAAACACTGCCTTCTCAACTCTTTATTTGACTGATTGATTTCTCCTCTTTATCTTTTGAGAAACAGAAAATGACCAACATCTCTGTGATGCTATCTGTCAAGTAACTTTCAGGGAATGAAATAAATCAATGCCCAGGGTGTATTTATTTCTGAGTTAAGGGTTATAGTAGAATTGTTGGTTTTCAACAGTAATAATTCATTACATTTGTAGGGTTTCCCTGATGGCTTGGACAGTAAAAGAATCTGCTTGCCATGTAGGAGATGCTGGTTCAATTCCTGGGTCAGGAAGATCCCTGGGTCAAGAAGATATCTTGGAGAAGGAAATGGCAACCCACTCCAGTATTCTTGCCTTGGAAATCCCATGGAGAGAGAAGCTTGGTGGGCTACACAGTCCATGGAGTCTCAAAGAATCAGACAGAGTGAGCAACTAATGCACACATTTGTAGCAAATGGAATGTTTCCCATTTGCAGTCACTGTCTCTAGGGCCTCTGATTTCTCTCATCACTGGGATGGAACAAGATCTTCCCAGGAGATCTCAATTAGTTTGGAACATGAATGTTTTCTCTTGGACGTTTCCACCTATTTCCCATAATGATCTTCAGGCGAGTTTCCCCTGACCTAGGGAAATGTGGCTTTTCCCTTCCCACTGGGGGTGCAGCGTCCATTTCCAATATGTGCTCAGATCTCACTTCAGAGTCCACTGTCTTGCAATGATGGACAGGGGTCTGACTTGGGTGTTTAATAAATGGCTGGTCAATTAACTGCTTCTTTCTCAGGTTCTGTGGAACCACTCAGGGAGTGACCACACCCGACCAGATGTTAAAGTTGAGTGGCATTCCTACTATCCTTCCTTGTCTTCTGATCTAGATTCCCAGTGCCCACATATGGTGTCCACCAAGCTCTCCTCAACCTGGGATAAGCCCTGTGAACCCACAATATTCTAACTTCTCTCCTTGCAAATATTATTAAATGTTACTATCTTAGTCTCACCTAAAACATATTGGGTAAACTCATGCAGAATAACATGTGAAAGTTCATTGATGTAATGTGGCATCTTATTAATAGCCCCTGGAGGAGGAAATTGCAACCTACTCCAGAATTCTTGCCTGGAGAATTCTGTGGATGGAGGAGCTTGGCAGGCTGCAGTCCATGGGGTCACAAAGAGTCGGACACGACTGAGTGACTAACGCACACTTATTAATAGCACAGTGTTTTACCCGCTCAAGTATATTTTGTGGTACTGCTCATTAAATACTGGAAATTATCTCTAATGGTAGATATTTAAGCTTTTGAGCAAAATAGAAACATTAGGGAGAGACATTTTTGCTGGATTAAGAGAAAAGGAAGTCTTAGGGTCTCACACATGGGAGACTATATTCTTCCCCTAAAAATTTACTGTCCTAGCCTTCAAATTTTTCCAGAGGACACCTTTCTGAAGTTTAATTAGAATTCAAATATCACTTGTTAGAGAATAGAATAACATTTGATATAACTATTGATTTCTATTGTGAAACACTGTTCTTCACTCTTCTGGACCTGGGTTTTGAAACACCTAGGTGAAAGCTTTCTGTCTTGTAACTTTGAACAGAGTAAATCACACTCACCTTTCAGATAGCTGCTCATGGCTTCTGGGCAATTTAACCACAAAGATCTTTAGGGTGACTCAGAGCTGAGAAGACTTTGTTAGCTGATGGTGTGTCCTACAATATTTTTCACGCACCCACACACTTGCACTCACTGGCAAGTGTGTGAGTGAGCAGAGATCTTTTAGGGTCCCATTGCCCACAATTTCCCAGGGGTTTTTCTCAGATGTCCTTTTACCTTCTAGAGTCTTATAAGGATACCAAATGAAAGATATTTTCTGACTTAATTCCAGAAAAAATGCTCATATGTTCTGTATAGCTAAAAGATTTAAAGACTCTTGTTGGTGAGAAACTGTTTTTGGTTTGGACAAACTGATATGTTGACCTCTGTACAGAAAGAGAGCACTCTCTGCAAATTACATATTAACAAGAATGGTATAAGTTATATCTGGTCCTCAACAGGTTAGCAGGGATCATCTGATTAAACAAACAATACAATGTCTTGGGATCATAGGTTCAAAAGTCACTAATTAAACTATAGTGTAATTAACTTTGGGTGGAAAAAATACTGTTCTCAGTTGGGACTGTGTCCTTGGAGAAAGGAAGATGCAACAATAGAATCAGAAATAGGTCCAGTGCAAAACAGTAAGTGTTTGTCATTGATGAATCATAAGTGTGGTTTCTATTTACCATTTTTTTCATTGTTTAAGGAATTCTGCCAAGTTCAGGGAAGAAGCTTTCAGGAATGCAGAGTTGCTTCTCTTGGTGAAACCACACCTTCTTCTATTGTAGGAGAATTAGCTCTTCTCTTGATTTTGGGCACCCATTCTTCTCATGTATGTTTTGCCCAATTACACAACTCATTATTATAAGTACTTAGGAGACTGCACACTCATGATTCTAAAGTAAAGCAATATACCTCACTATCAGATGGTTTTATTTTTTGGTAAGTAACATGTGTAGGAAAGAGCAAAACTATTTCAAGTCCATTTGGACACTCCACAATTCACTTCCATTCAGAACTCACAAAGAGTTATCAAGAATGAATTTTGAATTTTATCAATTTAAAAAATATCTAGTAAATTAGACTCAATGGACATAAATTTGAACAAACTCTGGGAGATGGTGGAGGACAGGGGAGCCTGTCATCTTGCAGTCCATGGGGTCAAAAAGAGTTGGACACAACTTAGCAACTGAACAGCAACACAATTCAGTCAGTTCAGTCGCTCATTTGTGTCCGACTCTTTTTGACCCCATGGTCTGCAGCATGCCAGGCTTCCCTGTCCATCACAAACTCCCAGAACCTGCTCAAACTCATGTCCATTGAGTTGGTGATGCCATCCAACCATCTCATCCTTTGTCATCCCCTTCTTCTCCTGCCTTCAATCTTGCCCAGCATCAGGATCTTTTCCAGTGAGTCAGTTCTTTGCATCAGGTAGCCAAAATATTGGAGTTTCAGCTTCAGCCACAGTCCTTCCAATGAATATTCAGGATTGATTTCCTTTAGGGTTGACTGGTTGGATATCCTTGCAGTCCAAGGGACTCTCAAGATCTTCTCCAGCATCGTAGTTTAAAAGCAATTGATGCTTTGGTGCTCAGCCTTCTTTATGGTCCAACTCTCACGTCCATACATGACAACTGGAAAAAACCAAAACTATTGATTAATTTCCTTAAGTTTTATAGTGCCATTTAGGCTTTTCAGTTTTTCAAGTCATTTTAAAAAGAAATAGTTCATTTTACTAAGATTTACATTTACTGATATAATATTTTTATGGCATTTTTATCTTTGCTATCTAAGTTGTATCTATCAAAGTCTCTCCATTTTTAGAGTATACTACCCAGAGCAATCTATAGATTCAATGCAATTCCTATCAAGCAACCAGAGGTCTTTTTCAGAGAATTAGAACAAATAATTTCACAATTTGTATGGAAATACAAAAAACCTCGTATAGCTAAAGCAATCTTGAGAAAGAAGAATGGAACTGGAGGAATCAACCTACCTGACTTTAGGCTATGCTACAAATCCACAGTCATCAAGACAGTATGGTACTGGCACAAAGACAGAAATATAGATCAATGGAACAAAATAGAAAGCCCAGAGATAAATCCACGCATCTATGGACACCTTATCTTTGACAAAGGAGGCAAGAATATACAACAGAGAAAAGACAATCTCTTTAACAAGTGGTGCTGGGAAAACTGGACAGCCACTTGTAAAAGAATGAAACTAGAACACTTTCTAACACCATACACAAAAATAAACTCAAAATGGATCAAAGATCTAATCATAAGACCAGAAACTATAAAACTCCTAGAGGATAACATAGGCAAAACACTCTCCGACATAAACCAAAGCGGGATACTCCATGACCCACCTCCCAGAATATTGGAAATAAAAACACGAATAAAAAAATGGGACCTAATTAAAATTAAAAGCTTCTGCACAACAAAGGAAACTATAAGCAAGGTGAAAAGACAGCCTTCAGAATGGGAGAAAATAATAGCCAATGAAGCAACAGACAAACAATTAATCTCAAAAATATACAAGCAACTCCTGCAGCTCCATTCTAGAAAAATAAACGACCCAATCAAAAAGTGGGCCAAAGAACTTAACAGACATTTCTCCAAAGAAGACATAAAAATGGCTAACAAACACATGAAAAGATGCTCAACATCACTCATTATCAGAGAAATGCAAATCAAAACCACAATGAGGTATCACTTTACACCAGTCAGAATGGCTGCAATCCAAAAGTCTATAAGCAATAAATACTGGAGAGGATGTGGAGAAAAAGGAACCCTCTTACACTGTTGGTGGGAATGCAAACTAGTACAGCCACTATGGAGAACAGTGTGGAGATTCCTCAAAAAACTGAAAATAGAACTGCCATATGACCCAGCAATCCCACTGCTGGGCATACACACCGAGGAAACCAGAATTGAAAGAGACACCTGTACCCCAATGTTCATTGCCGCATTGTTTACAATAGCCAGGACATGGAAGCAACCTAGATGCCC